>CM055735.1:3532360-3845465 GCA_029465975.1 Dallia pectoralis | reverse complement strand
CAGTACAGGTTTATAGTTAAGAAGACACATGTATACAGTACAGGTTTATAGTTAAGAAGACACATGTATACAGTACATGCAGAAATGCACATCAGGGTAACTCCACTTGTATGTTCTTCTGTGTTCTAGCTTTATAAGAACTTGTGGTCCTCGGTGATGCAAGGAAACAAGGTTCTAGAGCGTCCTTACTGGTGGACAGAGTTCACCTCAGATAAGCCTGTGGTAGGTTCACTTCGACCCAAACTGTAAGGACTTTAACCCCAGAAGACCCGGACTTCATGGTTCTACAACCGGATCATCCACGCAGAACATAAAATTACACTTAAAGTTCACTTTATATCACTGTCTGAAAGAAACTTTGTTCTGTAAAGTACTGTAAAAATCATAATTGCCTTTTGACATTCATCGTGACCTTAAAGAATCTATTATCTTTAGTAATTGTGCCATGTAGCTAAATTATGTATTAACTTTAATATAATTGGGAAAAACTGTAAGCTCTGGAAAAGGTCTGATTCTGCCACATTATACCTATACTACACAAATGGTAACACTTCACAACGTAAAGAACATTTTATTGATCATTGATGCCAGCTAACTAATACAACCTTCTATAAATTTGAGATGATTAACTGTATACACTTGAAGTCATTTTAATTGCCAAATTATGCTCTGGTTTTCTAAATGTATATATTTGTGTGTACAGTACCACACATTTATAACGCTGTAAAATTAAGAGATGGACTGAAGTCATTGTAATATACTGGCCTTATAAATTGTTTCTAAAATGTACAAAGAAATAAACATTTTGCTAATATTTTACTAATATATGTATTTGGTTTGCATTTGACTTTGGTTTTCTGTAAAGTACGTACAGTATTTGTGAATTTGATGTTCTCAGCTCATGTAAACAGGTAAAACCAAATTAGGTTGACGGATGGGGATACTGGAAAAGGCTTTGGATCATGGTATTTGGAAGAAGGAGTATAAAGCTGTGTGCACGTTGTGTACATTAAGGAAATGTAGTATGTGTTTTTGAAAATAATTGGTTTGTTTATCTGCAGGTTTTTGTTTTAGGAGTATTATGAAATGTGATGTGGAAACTAGAGCAGAGCGAGAACACAGTACCTGTATCATCAACACACCATTTCAGGTTCCACAGACAGACCATTTATAGGTGCACTGTGTAGAATCCTGTCTCTAATTTCAACAAGACTGTATTTAAACCCTGATTATATTATTATTAGAGGTGTGGTTGAGGGACAGAACTCTAAGTGTCCATAGTGAGACTAAGGAGATCAGAAACCCAAACTACCAGGTGCTCTCAGGCATGTCGAAACATTTTGGTAGAATATCATTTCTTCAGTCGTTAACTTAAAATGTATTATCTCTGCGTAACTTAAATTGACCGATTTCATGCTTCTTTGTGGTTCTACAAGCTATTTAAAATTGTACTTAGTTTTTCACACATGGCGTCTCCATTTTGGCTTTATTTTTGTTAAATAAACCGTGACATGTAATCTGTCATGTGTTGATGTTCATCTCAGGTTGTATTTACCTACTTTTTAGACCCACTAAGGAACAGCTGATTGTTATCATGTGCTGATATGTAAAACCAGATCAATAGAATTCAAAGAGGGTGTGCTTTCTTTTTCGTTGTCTTTTTTATGACTGTATTGTTTGCTCCGATTCAGCTAAATTCAGCAAAGTTTATTGGTCGGCCCTTCACTTTAGAGATGAACCATGACCTGAAACATGCTGCAAAAGCAACCATGGAGTGTGTTTTGGCAAAGAAGTGGAATATTCTGCAATGGCCGAGTCAATCACCTGATCTCAACCCGATCAAGCATGTATTTAACTTGCTGAAGACAAAACTTAAGGAAGGAAATACCCAGTAATAAACGAGCACTGAAGACCTGGGAAAGCATCATAAAGAAGGAAACCCTGCGTTTTTGTCCATGTGTTTTAGACTTTTGCAACACTGGCATGGTTGCAATTCCTGAAAATTTCATACAATATTTTTGTTTAACCTCTTGAATCAAAGCTGAATCAAAACTTCAAGTGCATCTCAGTTTAATTTCAAATCCATTTTGGTGGCGTGCAGAGCCAAAATACTGAGTATTGTGTCAGTGTCAATTTATTTCCAGACCAAACTGTAGCTCCGTTTTTAAAGTTACATCTTTTTGTAAAATTGTTATTTTCTTTCAGCCAAATGTATAGGATTTTCATCAGATTTGTATTTCTCTGGTTGGATTGCAATTTTAAAGTTTATTCTAATCAAAATCAGATTACAACCTTAAACACACCAAAACCCCTTAATATGTCCTTTAAGCATAGGGATTCCAGTGTTATAAATAGCATCTGGCACTCAATATTATTTATTTTTAGCTTCCGTCTTGTTCTAAAAATGGCTTCTAAAATAAGATTCTTAGTTGGTAAAGGTTCATTTATCAAATAACCAAAGACCCATTCTTTGTAAAATATCTATGCCATCTCAGCTAAACATGTTCAAATATCCTCTTCATCCAGTTTAAGTTGTACAAATAGACACGCACAATAGCATGCCATCTGGGAAACACATTTTTATCACACAGTATTCTGTACTACATCCAATACAAAAAGATGGAGAACTGATTTTGGCCCAAATTCACACGTTAGTGAGGTTTTAACACTTTAATCTCAGGAAGAATTGCTCTTACATATTTTTATAATTATTCTTTAAAGGGTTTATGGGTAGATGGCTAGATGGCTGTGTTATTCGAACCGTGTCATCATGCCACATTAGGTGTCAGGTTGATTTGTTGAACGAGTTTAAGAAATGTGTTCATCTAAGTTTATTTTCCTTTTTATAAGAAAGAAATGTCTCATGTCTCATCCACCCTCCACCCTTCTTTTGTTCAGTTTGCTCCTCCATCACTAAATGTGTCTTTCTTTTCCTGTCTCTCTGTCCTGCACGTTCACTGACCTCGCTCGCTTACATTCCTGGCATTCATTCTGGAACCCCAGGAGATCCTCTGTGGCCAAACTCTAACGCGTTGCTTTTGGGAGGAACAAGTTCCAATGAATTACGAACAGATTACTGTAACTCTTTCCGAATAACGTTGTCGGGAAAAAGTGTCCCTGTGTATATTACTGTACTGTCTGTAAAAGTGACAGGACAATTTTAAAATAAATTCATATTGAGAATTCATTAACCATGACATGAATGCCCTCCTTTCGAGGAATATTCATGGTTTTGTAGCTGCATTTGTGGTCCATTTGAAAGGATGTAGATGTCTTGTCATGATATAGTCAGTCAGGTTGTTGGTCGGACTCCTGCTAGCTCAGTCATGGTTGTTAGCCACAAAATGTACTCCTCTATTTAGAGTGTGTGTGCAGACATGGGTTCCTCCATTTAGAGTGTGTGTGTGCAGACATGGGTTCCTCCATTTAGAGTGTGTGTGTGCAGACATGGGTTCCTCCATTTAGAGTGTGTGTGCAGACATGGGTTCCTCCATTTAGAGTGTGTGTGCAGACATGGGTTCCTCCATTTAGAGTGTGTGTGTGCAGACATGGGTTCCTCCATTTAGAGTGTGTGTGTGCAGATATGGGTTCCTCCATTTAGAGTGTGTGTGCAGACATGGGTTCCTCCATTTAGAGTGTGTGTGTGCAGACATGGGTTCCTCCATTTAGAGTGTGTGTGCAGACATGGGTTTCCAGGATGAGCCAGCTGTGTTAAGAAGTGAAAAGGATAAATGCATCAGAGGGCAAATCTTGAACATGTCTTGACATCTGCTGGGAGTTGCAGTGTTGAGGAGAGACTATAATTCTGACACCTCAACACTGGGAGAGAAATGGTACAAACCATTTAATTTAAAGGGAAATATTTAGAAAAACTAAACGACTACTATACTACTACAATAGAAATACTAAACTATACTAACAAACATAAGATAAAAATGCCACACACAAGCAGGCCATACAATAACATACACACACTTAATGTTGCATAAGAGAGCCAAGCCAAGACCAGCTGTGCCGATGATGCATGATTTGTTTATGTGTGAAAGAGCTGTGGCCTCAACTTCCCTCCCAATTCTAAGATTAGCAAGCTTCCATTTTATAAATTTACAGAGACATTTTATACCAATTTTCCATTAGATTGAAGAGCACTATAATTATTGGGGGGATTGAGAAGTGGCTGCATCATTTATTAGGTTTATCTTTGGTTTGGCAAGCAAAAGTAAACAGTAAGGTTCTCAACTATTTATATGATGTTTCTTGTCATACTTTTTTACATATTCAGTATGTGTCATCAGCATGTGGAGGATGTATTTGTAAGCTGTCATCTATTATTATGATTCATTTTGAATCATAGGTTAAAAATGCTGTGTTTGCCTCTTAAGATCTGATTTAGTTATGCTCACTGTGGACTTGTTGTGGACACTGTTGTTGCAAAATAGCTGTGATCAAACCATTTGAGCCGTTCACTTAGACGCTGTGAATCTCTTATCTGTGGTTAGAATTAAATAATGATTCACATATCCATGACACATAGGGCAATACATTAAATCACATGGCTCCAACGGCCATGTTGGATTTATCAGTTACTCACACTGACTGGGGTTTGAGGTTGGGTTTTGAAAACCCAGCCTCTCTCCCATGTGCCAAGAGCTACAGAAACATAAATACAGGATTTATAAAGCAGTCACAATAATTTAAATTTTAATTTAATTTTAAAACAATTAATTTTAAAGGATTATTATTCACCTTTGAGGCTTTGTTTGTATATAAAGTGTGCAACTCGGCTACGGAATTTATCTCATTGAACCAATGCAGCCTGTCTCTAAGCAAAAGTGGCATACTTTTATAAATAATAATAATGTATTAACTGGAATTGGTCATAAGGTGTCCAGGTTTATATTTATGTCGTGGTCACCAATTAACTTCCTAACACTACAAAGTTACAACGTCAACAGGTAAATTCTGGTGAAGCAAAACTGTCCGACACTGACCTACAAGACCAGATCTCTGTACTCAGCTAGCAAGAACTGTTGACCAGAAACTAAAGCTAAAAAAACTGATATGACCTGATATGTTTTACTGCTGTGTAAAAAACTAGCTTTAGATGCAAATGAAGTTCTCCCCAACAAATAAAAACATGACAAACTGTTTCAGTAAGACAATTGGCAAGGCTTTATAATTTCAGTAATGTTCATAGTATAAGACTGTTTTCAGTTGTCCATGTTTGGACGTGGTCCATTTGGTATAGAGTTAGTACATTTAGCTGCTATAATGACGTTAATTAAAGGTTTCTAGGGGCAACAGGGCCAGTTCTTTCATTCATTACAGTTTGTTATCTAGCTATAAAGTTATTTTTTATGTTAAAATATAACTGTTTTAACAGAACTCGTGAATGAAGGCGCATGAATCTACATTGCTTAGTTACCGGGCAGGATAGTTATATGATGTTTCTTATTTTACATGGAAATCGCTAAACTGAAAACCCACCATGTTTGCATTAGATTCCATCCTCTTGGATGACCGGTCCCACATCTCCAATTCGTAGGGTTTCATTTACTAGAGTTGATTCAGCTCAGCCAGGATGAATCATTGATGCTAATATTGAGGGATTTCAACAGGATTGTGCCTGAGCAAGATGGATAAACCATGACTTTACTGTCTCACAGTCGATCTTAAGGAATGAAAGTTAATTTTTGATGAGATTAAAAAAACTCACACTGTAATTATTTTAATCTAGGTGAATACAATAATGTTGTTCTACTCTTATAGGAATGTATCCTAGGTTACAAGAATAACCCAAAACTAATAGAGCGAACTCACACTAAATAAATCAAATTATGCTTTGAGTTCAATATAAAAAATGAACAGTCCGAAATCTACTTGAATATTACAAGTTCAGCTCGGTTTTATTTTTATTGGTAACATTTAATGTTTTGAGACAAAGCTAAGCAAGCAGTTAGATGCAACAGAGATGTTATCCCTTGTTTTGAGGGAGAGGGGGTCAAAGAAAGGACTGGAGTGTAATGAGACTTTTGGAATCTTTGGGGTGGGAGAGGTTTTTACGTTTTTTTCATATGTCTGTGTATTTAGTGTCTTGATCCAGTCTGTCTACATTTGGAATTGTTATTTTTTGTGGCTTGTGATAAAAAACATTTAAAACGTTTTACAGACTATGAGCCAACCAGATAATGTGTCATGTCTACCATGGCAGTAAATAACATTATGAACCCATTGCCATTTCATACCAGACCTCCTTTTAAGGCATTAGACATTTATTTATGACCTGTGACAAGACAGTACTGCTGTGAAAAGGCTTTTAGGACTACATACAGTTGAGGTTGGAAAAGTTTTTCTTTAGTGTGTGAGAGTTTGTGAGTGTGTGTAGGTGGGTGCTAAAATACCTTGATTAAACTGCAACAAGATCTCTTCACAGCCCGCAGCAGTAAACATTCCTAGCTTACTTTCAACCATGTCCTTGTAAACATCCAGTCTAAACACACACTTATGTCACTGGGCTAATGTAAAAAAGCCCTTTAGATGGTTTAAATGTTTTTATATACATGTTTATGAGTGGCAAAAGCAAAAACAAAAGCTTCCATTTTGTCAGAAATGCAAATATGTAAACACTCAAGTCATGATGGTTAACAAGTTGCAAAGTACATTTATTTGTACCATTCAGACAAGTTAGTATTATTAAAGGTTAATAAGATTTTTACAAATGAACTATCATTTGTTATGGACATTAAGTTTGTTATATTAATCAGCATGTTATTTGTAGAATTCTTAAGACAGGAAGAAACAGTGAATGATATTTAATCAAACATTTGCTCACATTTTGCCAGTTTAAAAAAAATTATGCAATGACTGACAATTTTCTTCCAAATGTGGTATTTCTTTTATTTCAGAACTGATAAAAAACCATTCACAGTTATGAATGTATTTTAACGTACAGCATTAAAGCCATAGGTGCTGGTATGTACAAAAATGATTCTTACTCTACAGATAAAGGGCTACTAAAGCAGTGTAACAACAACAAAACAATATTTGAATAAACTAGTGTGCACTGTGTACTGTACAACCAATAAAATCAAGTGTTACAGTTTGCTAGGTGTTCCAACGTTCATTCCTAGCTAAATGCATCCAGGCTCCTGGGGTTTTTTCTCAGGGGATTTCCTATAAGCAAGAATCACTTAGTCTCAATCAGTTATCCAGCAGTTCCAGCAAATCACAATCCCATATTTTATGTTTGTCGCTTATATTACCATTGACTCTGAATAGTAAGTAGCTGCCTTTTAGGCACAGATCTAGTATAGTATTTGCCGTCAACCTCGACCCCTAGGTGGACTTACAAATACAAAACTGGCTCTAGATCAGTTTGTGTGGGGCAACTTGATCAATGTCAAAGGCACTCAATCCAAGTTATTTGACAATTTTCTGTTTGTTATACTTTACTTTTTTATTGTTTATGCATAATGTGACGCTTAGTGTTTACAAGGGCCTTGCTGCTGCGCAGTTTCACCCTCTGCAGAGTCTTGCGTTTAACAGAAACATCCGGGTTTTAGGCATACTATAGTCATATTCAATATAGCATCAGTTTCACCCTCTGCGGAATCTTGCGTTTAACAGAAACATCCGGGTTTTATGCATACTATAGTCATATTCAATATAGCATCAGTTTCACCCAGAAAACCAGATATCGAAACTCCTCTCAATTGCTCTCATTGTTATGCCGGCTGCATTACGCCGGCTGCGACGTTGTAAAAGTTCTGATTTAAAAACGTATCTTGTGTCCACTTGCGTGCCATTGTCGTCATGGCCACAGAGTTACTGCATAATGACATCTGGCTGGATGTTGAAGAGCAGGTCGTCGTTGCCCCTCCTGACCTCTAGCAAAAGAGCAGTCTCTTCTGTGAGCGCCCCCTGTAGGTCGACGGTGGTCAACAAAGGATGGCCGTTCAGCTTCACAATGATGTCCCCGTCTCTGATACCACCTCTGGGTAGATGACGGATAAGGAAGAACATTACTTTAAAATGGAAGAGCTTTAGTTCAATGGCTTTATATGAGACGCTGCAAACATTAGGAAGCTTGTGATACAATGCTCAGTTTTGTATGCATACAAATGTGTCAATGAACAAAAAGGTTGTGACCGTCTCATGCAGGGACGTCGCTAGGTCTATTTTTGGTGGTCGTTAGCGCAGTGTAACAGACATTGCGAGCTAAGGAAGAGTAGGGGTTTCTTAAATAAATTATTTAAAAACAGTGACAATGTAGATTACAGATTCATTGTATTATCCTACATTTTGTATGTAGGTTAGCTAACGATTAACGTTAAACGAAAATTCTTGGGAGGCCAAACTGGTGAGAAAGGAAGAGTTTACCATTGAAAACAAACATATTACATTTATAAACCACCTATGTGTTATTGAGTTTTTGTAAATATAAGTTTAATAATAAAAACAAAACACAGCAGACAACAAGGCTGAAGGAGCATTGATGAAGGTTAGTGACTAAAGCGAGTAGACGTTTAAGCTTTCAGTAACAGTTGTACAGCCTACAGTGAAGGAATTAGTTGATCCCCTGTTGACTTTGTATGTTTGCCCACTGACAAAGACATGATCAGTCTATCATTTTAATGGTAGGTTTATTTGAACAGTGAGAGACAGAATGACAAAAACATCCAGAATTTCAAATAAATTACAAATAAGTGACACTAGTATTGTGCATTTATTCGCAAATGGAAAAAAACACAAAATAACAGTCAATCTCCCTCGGTCTGGGGCTCCATGCAAGATCTCACCTCGTGGAGTTTCAATGACCATGAGAATCAGCCCAGAACTACACGGGAGGATGTTGTCAATGATCTCAAGGCAGCTGGGACCATAGTCACAAAGAAAACAATTGGTAACTACGCCGTGAAGGACTGAAATGAACGCTTTGTCTTTACTGACCTCTGTGATTGCCAACAAGGGTTTTGGCACAAATGTCATATTTTGCAAAGAGGTCAAATACAAGTTTATGCAATTCATAATTTATTTGAAATGCGTTATTCTGGATAATTTTGTTTTCATTGTTCAAATAGACCTACCATTACAATTATAGACTGAACAGGTGAGCACACGTACAAAATCAGCAGCCTAGCCCCCGTTATTCATGGGTTTCTATTGATGTCCCCGGTCTCAGAGAAACTAAGCTACTATGATTGTGTGTGATGTTTTCACCGGAGGAGACCTACTTCTGTGCCGGAGAGTGAGGTACAACTTCATGGACGTAGATTCCACTAGTTACATCCGGGAAGTCTGGATTCTGTTGTTTCAGTTCCTCCACCAACCTACAAATGAAGTAGTTAGAAATGTCTTTGTGAGTTTACCATAGACTCATAGGGTGAGTGAGTTTACCACAGACTCATAGAGTGAGTGATTTTACCACAGACTCATAGAGTGAGTGAGTTTACCACAGACTCATAGAGTGAGTGATTTTACCACAGACTCATAGAGTGAGTGAGTTTACCACAGACTCATAGGGTGAGTGAGTTTACCACAGACTCATAGAGTGAGTGAGTTTACCACAGACTCATAGAGTTTACCACAGACTCATAGTTTACCACAGACTCATAGGTGAGTGAGTTTACCACAGACTCATAGAGTGAGTGAGTTTACCACAGACTCATAGAGTGAGTGAGTTTACCACAGACTCATAGAGTGAGTGAGTTTACCACAGACTCATACAGTTAGTGAGTTTACCACAGACTCATACAGTTAGTGAGTTTACCACAGACTCATAGAGTGAGTGAGTTTACCACAGACTCATACAGTTAGTGAGTTTACCACAGACTCATAGGGTGAGTGAGTTTACCACAGACTCATAGAGTGAGTGAGTTTACCACAGACTCATAGAGTGAGTGAGTTTACCACAGACTCATACAGTTAGTGAGTTTACCACAGACTCATACAGTTAGTGAGTTTACCACAGACTCATAGAGTGAGTGAGTTTACCACAGACTCATACAGTTAGTGAGTTTACCACAGACTCATAGGGTGAGTGAGTTTACCACAGACTCATAGAGTGAGTGAGTTTACCACAGACTCATAGAGTGAGTGAGTTTACCACAGACTCATACAGTTAGTGAGTTTACCACAGACTCATAGGGTGAGTGAGTTTACCACAGACTCATAGGGTGAGTGAGTTTACCACAGACTCATAGAGTGAGTGAGTTTACCACAGACTCATAGAGTGAGTGAGTTTACCACAGACTCATACAGTTAGTGAGTTTACCACAGACTCATACAGTTAGTGAGTTTACCACAGACTCATAGAGTGAGTGAGTTAACCACAGACTCATACAGTTAGTGAGTTTACCACAGACTCATAGAGTGATTGAGTTTACCACAGACTCATACAATTAGTGAGTTTACCACAGACTCATAGAGTGAGTGAGTTTACCACAGACTCATAGAGTCAGTGAGTTTGCCACAGACTCATAGAGTGAGTGAGTTTACCACAGACTCATAGGGTGAGTGAGTTTACCACAGACTCATAGAGTGAGTGAGTTTACCACAGACTCATAGAGTGAGTGAGTTTACCACAGACTCATACAGTTAGTGAGTTTACCACAGACTCATACAGTTAGTGAGTTTACCACAGACTCATAGAGTGAGTGAGTTTACCACAGACTCATACAGTTAGTGAGTTTACCACAGACTCATAGGGTGAGTGAGTTTACCACAGACTCATAGAGTGAGTGAGTTTACCACAGACTCATAGAGTGAGTGAGTTTACCACAGACTCATACAGTTAGTGAGTTTACCACAGACTCATACAGTTAGTGAGTTTACCACAGACTCATAGAGTGAGTGAGTTTACCACAGACTCATAGAGTGAGTGAGTTTACCACAGACTCATACAGTTAGTGAGTTTACCACAGACTCATAGGGTGAGTGAGTTTACCACAGACTCATAGAGTGAGTGAGTTTACCACAGACTCATAGAGTGAGTGAGTTTACCACAGACTCATACAGTTAGTGAGTTTACCACAGACTCATACAGTTAGTGAGTTTACCACAGACTCATAGAGTGAGTGAGTTAACCACAGACTCATACAGTTAGTGAGTTTACCACAGACTCATAGGGTGAGTGAGTTTACCACAGACTCATACAGTTAGTGAGTTTACCACAGACTCATAGAGTGAGTGAGTTTACCACAGACTCATAGAATGAGTGAGTTTACCACAGACTCATACAGTTAGTGAGTTTACCACAGACTCATACAGTTAGTGAGTTTACCACAGACTCATACAGTTAGTGAGTTTACCACAGACTCATAGAGTGAGTGAGTTTACCACAGACTCATACAGTTAGTGAGTTTACCACAGACTCATAAAGTGAGTGAGTTAAACACAGTATCATAGCGTGCGTATATGTCTTGTGAGTATATGTCTTGTGCGTATATGTCTTGTGCGTATATGTCTTGTGCGTATATGTCTTGTGCGTATATGTCTTGTGAGTATATGTCTTGTGCGTATATGTCTTGTGCGTATATGTCTTGTGAGTATATGTCTTGTGCGTATATGTCTTGTGCGTATATGTCTTGTGAGTATATGTCTTGTGCGTATATGTCTTGTGAGTATATGTCTTGTGCGTATATGTCTTGTGCGTATATGTCTTGTGCGTATATATGTCTTGTGCGTATATATGTCTTGTGCGTATATATGTCTTGTGCGTATATATGTCTTGTGCGTATATATGTCTTGTGCGTATATATGTCTTGTGCGTATATATGTCTTGTGCGTATATATGTCTTGTGCGTATATATGTCTTGTGCGTATATATGTCTTGTGCGTATATATGTCTTGTGCGTATATGTCTTGTGCGTATATGTCTTGTGCGTATATGTCTTGTGCGTATATGTCTTGTGCGTATATGTCTTGTGCGTATATGTCTTGTGCGTATATGTCTTGTGCGTATATGTCTTGTGCGTATATGTCTTGTGCGTATATGTCTTGTGCGTATATGTCTTGTGCGTATATGTCTTGTGCGTATATGTCTTGTGCGTGCTTGTCTTGTGCGTGCTTGTCTTGTGCGTATATGTCTTGTGCGTATATTTCTTGTGCGTATATGTCTTGTGCGTATATGTCTTGTGCGTATATGTCTTGTGCGTATATGTCTTGTGCGTATATGTCTTGTGCGTATATGTCTTGTGCGTATATGTCTTGTGCGTATATGTCTTGTGCGTATATGTCTTGTGCGTATGTCTTGTGCGTATATGTCTTGTGCGTATATGTCTTGTGCGTATATGTCTTGTGCGTATATGTCTTGTGCGTATATGTCTTGTGCGTATATGTCTTGTGCGTATATGTCTTGTGCGTATATGTCTTGTCTTGTGCGTATATGTCTTGTGCGTATATGTCTTGTGAGTATATGTCTTGTGAGTATATGTCTTGTGCGTATATGTCTTGTGCGTATATGTCTTGTGCGTATATGTCTTGTGCGTATATGTCTTGTGCGTATATGTCTTGTGCGTATATGTCTTGTGCGTATATGTCTTGTGCGTATATGTCTTGTGCGTATATGTCTTGTGCGTATATGTCTTGTGCGTATATGTCTTGTGCGTATATGTCTTGTGAGTATATGTCTTGTGCGTATATGTCTTGTGCGTATATGTCTTGTGCGTATATGTCTTGTGCGTATATGTCTTGTGCGTATATGTCTTGTGCGTATATGTCTTGTGCGTATATGTCTTGTGCGTATATGTCTTGTGCGTATATGTCTTGTGCGTATATATCTTGTGCGTATATGTCTTGTGCGTATATGTCTTGTGCGTATATATGTCTTGTGCGTATATGTCTTGTGCGTATATGTCTTGTGCGTAGACTTACTCTGAGGTGATGGTGAGCATCCTGATTCCAATGAACCGTTTCTTTAGTGATCTCACTTCTTTAAAAAAAAAAAAAATGCCTTTGAAACACGATAAACATAATTTGACAAGAATGTGATCATGCTAATCGCTAATCGGTTGCCTACCTTTGCTTTGCTTGTCCACTGATTCGTTGAGGAAGCGTGTTATCCTATCAGAAGGGATGGCGAAGGAGATTCCAGCAGCCACTTTCAGGGTGTTGATGCCAATCACTTCCCCGTCCTGGTGGCAGTCAGACAGACAACGTAACACCATGTTAGGAACTGGATCGCTACTGATACCGATCACCTCTCCATCCTGATCGCAGATAATAAAGGCATAATAAAGGTGACTGGTTATTAAATTCAGCAGGTTCCATAGACCTAAACATGGATATTGACAACCTTCTTGGTTGGTGGCTATTTTAAACTTTTACGTTGACTAGTGCTTACATATCACAAAGAAAAATGCCTCCTTTGGGAGGCGGCGTGGAAAACACTTACCAAGTTAACGAGAGGTCCTCCTGAATTTCCATACTTAAAAAAGATAAATAAACACATTTTTTATTGATTTCAATGATAACAATACCTTTTCTGAGCATAAGATGGTAATCAGGTTATGTGAGCATGAACATCATTGAATAGATAATTGTGTCTCACATTGATGATTGCGTCAGTCTGTATGTAGTCCATGTCCGAGTCTCGTATGCCCAGCTCTTTCCCGTCTCTCTGGGCGGTGCTTACTATCCCCGTGGTAACTGTGTTCTGAAGCGCAAAAGGGCTGCCGATGGCAACCACAAACTCTCCAGGTCGAAGGTCGGCCGAGTGGCCCAGTAATAGCACTGGGAGCTTAATCTGGAAAAAGAGAGGAAAAAATGGAGTTAGGGAAAGAGGAAAGGATGGAAAGAGATGGTGAAAGTGGGAATACAAGGGAGATCAGAGTTACCAGGGTGGAGATGGAAACTAAAAGATGTAGGGAGAGAGCAGTTAAAGTAAGAACATATGAGACAGTTGGTATGAGTCTGGTATGGAGATGAATACTGATACTTAAATCCTCCTGCATATCCCTAAAAGTGGTACGGTCCGTGTAATGATCCATGCATCTGGGCCTTAACCATTTGGCACCACCCAACTGTAAATGGATATGTAACTTAAACTATCCTTCAACCTTTCAGTCGCAGTAATTGATTCCCATAACCACATTCTGAACCATTTTGCATCATTATTCTATATTATTTTGACAACAATTAGGCAAGTCACTTTTAGTACAATACAATATGCAATTGTGTCCAGAGCTGGCATAAAATGCCCTAAAACACTCCAAACCAATTTAAATATGACGTCATAATCTATAGTCATCCAGCGTCCCAGCCAGTTTCAAATCTTCCAACATCTTCCATCACCAGACTTAATGGCTACAAACCAGTCGCCCCGACCTCTGTGGTAATGAAGGAATTTAAGCGCCTTGTGCTGTCCCACCTCAAGACCTTCACTGACCCACTACTCACTGCAGTTTGCCTACAGAGCCAACAGGACTGTAGATGATGTGGTCAAGACAAGACAAAAGCTACATGTCCTTCATTTGACACAAATGGAATTTTCTTACCAGTGGGTTAATTTTAATGGTGGCGATGTCTGACTTCTTGTCGATGTCCTTGATAGTCGCCTCATAGACGTCACCATTATGCATTTGCACCTTGAGGTGCTGGCGTCCTGAAACTGGCGTGGCGCTGGACACCACATGAGCGTTGGTCACGATCAGACCGGTTTCTGACATCACAAAGCCCGACCCACTGGACAGAGGGACGTTCCGACCAAACAGAGGGTGCCTGGGTTTCAGAGATCGAGAGTTTAACATGCAAGGCCTCTGTATTTATTGGTTCAAAGCCACTTCCTACCAGTGACTGTGGATCAATCCCTGTAACCAGCCTGCTATGGTTCAACCATTTGAATTTGTTTTGTACTGTCTAAATAATGTGTAAAATTAAAAAACATCACTATTGTAATGCCAATCACAACATGCAATGGATACACGTTAAAAACAAATATCAGAAATGACTGTGAAATCCCCAATCCCTTAGCAAAAAAAACATGTTTATAATTATTTCCACAAATAAAAGAGACATTATGTGATCATGCCTCCGTGGAGTCGAGGATTGAAATTATTATTTTAGGTGCACTTTTTGGGCTTAGTCATGGCAAATATGCAGTACAGCCAACAAATAACATTTTACTATTATTATAATTATTTACAGCTAAATCTACCTAACCCTTGTTTCACAGACACAACGCAGATTTTAGCTCAACATCTAACTGTGTCTGCATACACATACGCACACGCTGTACCTGAGGAAGAGTTCGATGTGGACCACAGCTGGTGCAATCTTCTCCACAACATCAGCAATGAAGTTAAACTTATACCTGGGACTGGTAGGATGGGAGGTACCTGTACTAGCAGAGAGAATGACTTGTGTTAATACTAGATATACATATTAGGTTGCAGCTGACAGATACATCTGAGACATTAACCCTAACGGGCCATTCTGTGTAAGAGCTGTTTTATCATTGTTGCTAACATCTCATAAATATGCCTGATTTACAGGCATTTATGTTTGAAACTTTGTGTCAAGTTTTATCCAAGGTGGAATAAAACTCACCACACTTGTGAAACTGCCTACATGAACTTTTATTGTGGTAATGTCGTGGTCTGAAAAATGTTAGAACCTCGTCCATATATGCTACAGACTAAGTTACTTGGTGATTGGTCATCATGTCCCAGAGAATTAGGGATTCAGGTGTTTTTGAAAATATCAATATTGCAGTAAATCCATCATGGCAAACGTCATGGGTCCTACAGGCAAATTAGTTTGTTTTGTGGAGGCGGAACTTTATGCCAAATGTTACAAGTTCAGCAGCTGCTAACGATCAGGTTCTTAGGTGACCGTGTTGTGCCAGGCTGTACACTTCTTTTTTCCCCTTTTCAAAATGAAACCTTAGTAATTTAGTCTAAAAAAAGACTGGTTTTCAAAAAGGCATATGTTTGTATTTGCCTCTGAATGTGTGTGTGTTTGGGCTGTGCTTCATTACAGCCAACTTTAATTGCAGCACAGCTGGCGCTCGTACTCCTCAGCTGACTTTGGTTTCCTGTATTGGTGTGTGGTTCAGTTATATATATAAATATAAAGACAGTCAGTCTACACAGTCAGTCTAGTAGCAGGACAAACGGTCAGCACACGCTCGGTCCAGGATATATATGGTGGTGTACTAATGACCTCAATGTGAATGTCCCTTCAGTTAATTGCAGTATTAGCATGGCTGCTCACATTTCAGACGGTCTGTTATGATCATAAACATACAGTAACCAGGAGGACTCAGAATTCTAGGTAGTTTTGAGGAACATGATCAGGGACAAACTCTCAGCTCTACATTTCTGGCTCTATGTTGCTCTATATTTTTGACTCTTCACGGCTCTAAATGGGCAGTCTGAACCAATCAGAATGTGTTGGCTATGGGAGACTAGAATGAAAGATGTAAGCTTAGGGGAATTTCATAGGAACATACAGTATGTCAGGACACAAAAGTGTCTCCGGTTGGCTAACCGTTCATTAGAATACCAAATCCTGGCAGTAACCATGGAAGAATAATTACCACATTTTCTAGCCTGGTCCCAGATACGTTTTTTTGATGTTGTGCCAATAACCAGGCAAGTTGGCACAACTAACCAAGCAGCTCTTATCCAACTTGATTATATATCTGCCCTTACTCTTTTCAGTGGGATAATGGAATGTATCGCTGTTTCTGACTCTGTATCTCCAGCACCAGAGTAATTGTGCATTCATGCGTGTGTGTGTGTGTTGTGTGTCTAGACACAATTCCATGAGGGAACTGGAAATGTGAGTTCATATCGCGAGCCAGTATGAATATGTGAATATCCTAAAGGCCAAGCAATCCAAATGGCATTTATAAGCTGAATCGATGTTTAGGGTGAAGTCATAGCAAGCCTATTGAACCACTTAAAGGTGGCTTGTGTGAATTATATTTGAATGAGATAGAGACTGTAAAGTGACTGACAGTTCAAATACAAGAAAAAAAATCCAAATGTAAACAATGGCAATCCCTCACTTGAAACCGGACGAAGGAAATTACAGAGTTAATAACATGAACAAGGAAGGGATTTACAGTAGATGACTGCTGAGATAGATCTCCTAATCTGATTAGTTGCAACCATTTCAATTAGAATCAAGCCTAGCAAAGACCTCAAACATGCAGAATGATTACATTGCTGGTATTTTATCTAAACCTCACTGTCTGCATTCAAAATGCTTTTACGGACACAATTAATTATTTAATTGATGTCTCCTTGTGTAAGACATATTACAACCTCTATCAGTTAGAAAGCACTATTTGGTTCACAAATACCATACACTTATTTGAGAATTAAATCCCCAAATTCAAAGCAATTTGATACATTTTCTGTAGAAGATATAATGTCATATAATTTACATTACTATTTAACAGTTTTTTAATTGTATATAATATTTACTATAGTCTGTTTGAATGGGCATGGCTGATGAGTCTGTAGTGTGCACAAACATGCCTGCAATCTACTTTTTGTTTAAATTGCTTGCATATGTAATTAACCCATAAAACATGTTGAAATATTTTATGTGCAACAGTTTAGCCAGGAGATGGTATGTATGAGGTCATTATTTGATTCTAGAACGTCCCCTAAAGGAACTTTTTTTAGTGTGCTACGTTTTTACTATTCGTTTAATTATAAAATAAAGGTTCCAAACAGGATGGGAACCAAGGTTACCGCCACCTCAAGGCCTGGGAAATTACTATAAACTGACACAGGAAGTGCAAAAAAACGGACAGGAAAACAAACATTTAACTCTGACAAGAGATCTCAGTCTTTCAGTGGCTAATCATTAGTTTGAATCGTGTGAGACTGCTACAGGGTTTGCATGAGAATAATTATAGTAAGAATTTGTTTTCTCAAATACTGATGTAGAACCAGCTTTTGCCCGATCATAATCTAAAACATTTATAAAACCACAAAACTGGCCTCAGACCAGTGTCTATGTTCTTCCTATTACAATAGAGACCAATAATTAGGCATCTTGTAGAGGTTAACTTTAACTTCAAATGGCTTCTCCATTTGAGAAGAGTTTTTTCCATTTAGGGTTTTTTCATTCCATTCTGCTAACCTAGTTTCTGCGATACGTTCCAAATTCCACCTTTATTCCCTTCAAAGGAAGTGTCTACTTTGATCCAACTAGTGCAAATGACAAAATAATGTGGCTTTTAGGATTCACTCTGTAACTCCAACTCCACATCTGCTGTTTCTAATGAAGCTTAAAGAACTGTTTGTTTTACAACAGCCTGCTGTTGTTGTTGTTTTTATTGTATTTGTAGACACTAATTACTTACCTTTGTTATGGTTAATTTCACATGGTCCCTTGTGGACTGAGTTGATGGCTGAAAGCCCCTGTTGTAGAGCCTTCCTACTCTGCGCCTTCAACTGGCACACGTTCACATAGGTGTTGCCATCACCGCCGCACACTTTGTGTCCTAATTTGCATTGACAAAACCCTTTAGCGAGTCGTCGGCCGACCGGGTGTTTGCACTCGAGTCCGTCACCGCAGGGTAGGTCCTCTTTGCGCCCGCACGGGTCGCTCTCTCCCTGGGCACAAACCAGGCAGCAGTTGCACCGGTCTGGAACGTACCCCATAGGGCAGCTGGGGCTGGGGCACGTGCTGACGTCACACCTCCCTGGGCATGTTGGTTTGGGCTCAGCGGAGACCAAGGCTTTAATGTGGAAAAAAACTGTCGCAAACAATAGAACCTGCATCGTTTGCGTTGAATTGGAGAGCGGAAATGAAAAATAACAACAAAAATAAAAACAATAAATAATGTATTTATATGATCATGTTGGTCTGAAAGTGGTTGTCGTTCATTTGGCACGGGTGCACGACGCGCAATACTCATACGCTTTTACGCATCACTTTTAGCAGACTAGACACATGTGCAGCTGCAAAGCAAATCATCGATGTTGTCTTACGAATCAAAATGAAACTCCTATGAAGTCCTTTTCTTGATCCCGATTAAATGGATAACGTTCTCCCGATTGTGTGAAAATAAATCCCATATATGCTCGTTATTGTCGGTCTAATCGAAGCACCGGTTGGAGCGGTTACTTTTCATTTTTCCTGTCTCAGGATTTAGAAGTTCCCATATTATTTGCCTGCGTCTGGGTTGGATCTGTACGTGGATCTGCCCTCCCACAACAGGAGGCGCCACCAGGAGGTGGAGAACTGGACCCCCAGATCTCCTTACACTCAACCCATTAAGGCATTAACGGAAAAGTCATGACTGATGTCCATCAAGCATTAACCTGAACACAATGTGACTCATCTAATGTGACAAGTTTGTATATTTTCCTTTACGAAACACAAAGTAATTAATTATTCCTTTGAAGTGTGTGAGTGCAGATAGTAGTGCAAAGCTTTTGGCCAAAGACGAATCATTTGTTTTTATAAGCACCCATTCAAAGGGCAATTTACGAGAACCAGATCTGCTTCTGCATTTAGCACATTATTTCCACTCTGTCAAGGGAATGGGCACATCGTGTTAGTTAGGAGGTGCATGTTTGCTTTGGAGTGAAGGTGTCATCTAGTCCTCCAACCAGGCAGCCAGACAAATTACACCCTATTCCCTATATAGTGCACTTCTTTTGATAAGCGGTCATATGGATTAGGGTGACATTTTGGACGCCGACATGTGTATTTTAGCAATCATGTGTATGTTTATTATCTAAGAAAAGCGAGGAACTGTATCTGGGGTGAACATTAATCTTATCCTACAAGTTGAGGATGATTGGCTGTTCCTCAAAAGTAAGTTTCTCTGTCATAAATAAGCATGTCCCTGTTTCGGAGCCAGTCCAAGTCCCCTTTGTGCCTGTCCGAGTCCCCTTGCCCGAGACCAGTCTATCTGTGTTGCCCAAGACTGGGTCCCCTGTCTTGCCCGAGACCAGACTTTCTGTCCTGTTCGAGACCAGACTGACTGTTTTGCCCACGTCTGGGTCTCTTCTTCCCCTTGAGTCAGGGTCTCCTGTTCTAGAGCCTGTCCCAGTCCCCTCTGAGCCTGTCCCAGTCCCTGAGCTCTGCCCTCCAGTCCCTGAGCTCTGCCCTCCAGTCCCTGAGCTCTGCCCTCCAGTCCCTAGGCTCTGCCCTCCAGTCCCTGAGCTCTGCCCTCCAGTCCCTGAGCTCTGCCCTCCTGTCCCTGAGCTCTGCCCTCCAGTCCCTGTGCTCTGCCCTCCTGTCCCTGAGCTCTGCCCTCCAGGCCCTGAGCTCTGCCCTCCAGGCCCTGAGCTCACTCCGTTTCCTCAGCCCAGCCCAGTCTCTGGGTCTGTCCCCATGCCAGAGTCTGTTACTCTGCCCGAGCCCGTTCCCTGGCCTCCGCCAGTCCAACCTCCTGCTCCCCCTCAGCCTGCCCGGCCTCCTGACCCTCTTCCGCCCATCCGGGCCTCCGCTCCCCCTCAGCCAGTCCGGCCACCTGACCCATCATCACTGGTACGCTCCCCTGACCCATCTCCACCGGTATGGCTGGCGGACACGTCTCTGCCGGCAGGTACTCCTGACCCGTCACCATCGGGACGCCCTCCAAACCCGTTCCGTGATCTGTCCTCTCCCTGGTGGCTTCTGGGGTCGCTTATATCTGCCCTGCCCGAGGTCTTTCTCTCAGTTCTGCTCCTGACCGGTTCTCTCTGTCCTGACCCGAAGCCTGTGACTTATTGTCGCCTCCTTCCTCCCCACCTCCTCTACCGCCTCCCCGTCGCTGATTCTGCTTCCCGGTCTGGTTCAGGACGATTTTGATTGGCGGAGACCGGGGGGGGCCTGCTTGGACCGCCCAGTGGCGGTCGTGGGGGAGGGGGTACTGTCATGGTTCCCTCCCTCTGTCCCTTCTCTATGCGGGAGTTGGCACTCCCCCGACCAGCAGAGAGCGGGAGCAATCACAGACATTCTAAACACCTGAGTTTTCCCCACACCTGGGTTCAGGTTGTCATTAGTGTCCCTATATAGTTCAGTGCTTGTCAGTTGTTTAGTGTCGGGACATTAATTCAAGGTGTGTGGTGTTTAGGATTTAAGTTGTGCTGTTATGATTTAATGCAGGAATGTTTGCATGTTGCTTTGTTGTTTAGACCAAGTTAGAGTTGGTAATGTGAACATTCGGTTTTGTTGTTGTTGGGTTGGGTTTTATGTATACCGGGTTATTTGCACGTTCTGGTTTATGTTCCTTGTGTATGAATTTCCTCTGTCTGATTTTGTGTTTTGTTAATTCAAGTTCCCAGTTCTTGTGCCTGTCTTGCCTGTCCTGGATGAATAAAACCCATTGTAAGAAACAAGTTCTCTGCGCTTGTGTCCTCTGTCGGCTTGAGAGCCGAAACCTGACATTTTAATGCAGATAATGCCATCCTGTATACTTCAGACCCTTTTTTAGATACTGTGCTCTGAAATATCCAGGAGAGTTTTAATGCCATTCAGTATTCCTTCCAAAACCTACAGTTATTACTAAACTCTAGTAAAACTAAGTACGTGCTTTTCAACTGATCACTGCCATCGCCACGCTAGCTGGGTCTGAACTAGATTACATGGATACATTCAAATACCTGAATTAGACAGCTCTCTCTCGTTCCAGCCCCACATAAAAAACTGTCAAAAGTCCAGAATCAGTTTCTTTTTTTTCCTTCACTCATGCTGCCAAACTTGGCTTGGTGAAGATTACTTTTTATTTTTTATTGGAATAGGAATATAACAATCTTGTCAGCTGTACAACTTAAGGCCTTCAACTGAAATTTTTCTCTGCATTTTACCCAACCCTGAGGTGCAGGGGGCAGCCCTAATCAGTTACCTGAGGTACAGGGGGCAGCCCTAATCAGTTACCTGAGGTACAGGGGGCAGCACTAATCAGTTACCTGAGGTACAGGGGGCAGCACTAATCAGTTACCTGAGGTACAGGGGGCAGCCCTAATCAGTTACCTGAGGTGGAGGGGGCAGCCCTAATCAGTTACCTGAGGTACAGGGGGCAGCCCTAATCAGTTACCTGAGGTGCAGGGGGCAGCCCTAATCAGTTACCTGAGGTGCAGGGGGCAGCCCTAATCAGTTACCTGAGGTACAGGGGGCAGCCCTAATCAGTTACCTGAGGTGCAGGGGGCAGCCCTAATCAGTTACCCGAGGTGCAGGGGGCAGCCCTAATCAGTTACCTGAGGTGCAGGGGGCAGCCCTAATCAGTTACCTGAGGTGCAGGGGGCAGCCCTAATCAGTTACCTGAGGTACAGGGGGCAGCCCTAATCAGTTACCCGAGGTGCAGGGGGCAGCCCTAATCAGTTACCCGAGGTGCAGGGGGCAGCCCTAATCAGTTACCTGAGGTGCAGGGGGCAGCCCTAATCAGTTACCTGAGGTGCAGGGGGCAGCCCTAATCAGTTACCTGAGGTACAGGGGGCAGCCCTAATCAGTTACCCGAGGTGCAGGGGGCAGCCCTAAACACCTGAGTTTTACCTGAGGTATTTTAAATAAATAAAATAACAAAAATAACAACAGGCAGATCAGGTTACAAAAAAGTCTATTATAGCATTTCACTGTTTCAATGCTCTTTTGGTTATTTATTCATATAAAGGATTCAATTAAGGAATAAGATGAGGAACAATCAATCTTTTTGCGGATAATGTGGTCCTGATGGCCTCATCGGTCGGTGACCTTCAGCACTCACTGGATCTGTTGCAGCTGAGTGTGAAGCGGCTGGGATGAGGGTTAGCACCTCTAAATCTGAGGCCATGACTCTTAGCAGGTGCCTACTCCGGGTAGGAAATGAGTCCTTACTCCAAGTGAAGGAGTTCAAGTACCTCGGGGTCTTGTTCGCGAGTGAGGGAACAATGGAGCGGGAGATTTGTCGGAGGATTGCATTCGCTTCACCGCACCGTTGTGACGAAAAGAGAGCTGAGCTGGAAGGCAAAGCTCTCGATCTACCGGTCAATCTTTGTTCCTACCCTCACCTATGGTCATGAAAGCTGGGTCATGACCGAAAGAACGAGATCGCGGGTACAAGCGGCCGAAATTCTCAGAAAGGTGGCTGGCCTCTCTCTTAGGGATAGGGTGAGAAGCTCAGTCATCCGAGAGGAACTCGGAGTAGAGCCGCTGCTCCTTTGCGTAGAAAGGAGCCAGTTCAGGTGGTTCGGGCATCTAGTACGAATGCCACCTGGGCGCCTCCCTAGAGAGGTGTTCCAGGCACGTCCAGCTGGGAGGAGACCTCGGGGAAGACCAGGACTAGGTGGAGAGATTATATCTCCACACTGGCCTGGGAACGCCTCGGGATTCCCCAGTCAGAGCTGGCTAATGTTGCACGGGAAAGGGAAGTTTGGGGTCCCCTGCTAGAGCTGCTACCCCCGCGACCCGACCCCGGATAAGCGGTTGGAGATGAGACGATCAATCTATTATACCAATGTTTGACTTACTCACTGCAACCTTTATTACAAGTCTCTGCTAGGCAGAGTCCCGCAGTACCTGAGCTCTCTAGACACCATTGCTCTTCCCACCCGCAGTCTGCGCTCAAGCAGATACATCGCCTTAGTCTCCCCAAATGCCTGCACATCATTTGGCCGCCAATCCTTCCAGTTTTCCCAAATCCACGCTCATATAACTTGTGCACACCAATGACCTACCTGCAAGATACTCTTAAACCTTTTCACATTCTTTATATAGACACTTTTATATAGTTGTTTTTTTCCTTATCATTGCTGCTAAACTGACCAACTTATACCTCATCCTGTATTATCTGTATACTGACTCTTCACTTGATCCTGTATTATCTGTATATTGACTCTCCACTTGATCCTGTATTATCTGTATATTGACTCTCCACTTGATCCTGTATTATCTGTATATTGACTCTCCACTTGATCCTGTATTATCTGTATATTGACTCTCAACTTGATCCTGTATTATCTGTATACTGACTCTCCACATGATCCTGTATTATCTGTATATTGACTCTCCACATGATCCTGTATTATCTGTATATTGACTCTCCACTTGATCCTGTATTATGTGTATATTGACTCTCCACTTGATCCTGTATTATCTGTATATTGACTCTCCACTTGATCTTGTATTATCTGTATATTGACTCTCCACTTGATCTTGTATTATCTGTATACTGACTCTCCACATGATCTTGTATTATCTGTATACTGACTCTCCACATGATCCTGTATTATCTGTATACTGACTCTCCACTTGATCCTGTATTATCTGTATATTGACTCTCCACTTGATCCTGTATTATCTGTATATTGACTCTCCACTTGATCTTGTATTATCTGTATATTGACTCTCCACTTGATCTTGTATTATCTGTATATTGACTCTCCACTTGATCCTGTATTATCTGTATATTGACTCTCCACTTGATCCTGTATTATCTGTATATTGACTCTCCACTTGATCCAGTATCATCTGTATATTGACTCTCCACATGATCCTGTATTATCTGTATATTGACTCTCCACTTGATCCTGTATTATCTGTATATTGACTCTCCACTTGATCCTGTATTATCTGTATATTGACTCTCCACTTGATCCTGTATTATCTGTATATTGACTCTCCACTTGATCCTGTATTATCTGTATATTGACTCTCCACTTGATCCTGTATTATCTGTATATTGACTCTCCACTTGATCTTGTATTATCTGTATATTGACTCTCCAGTTGATCCTGTATTATCTGTATACCGACTCTCCACTTGATCCTATAACTTTTGTCAGCACCATACTTCCAACAGTCACACTTTGAAGCATGGTTGTTTTACGTTATTCTAGTTCACTCAGTCATTCATTTGGAACACAAGTGGGTCAGGAATGGTTCTTGTAATTTCTCACCCAGCGTCTCTTTTTCTTTTTCTACCTACAACATTAAGATAAGACAGACAATCATTCAAGACTAATTCCTGTTTTATTACTGTAATTATTATGGCCCATTCATTCCTTGTCATGTGATCAATGTTCAGGTTATGACAGATATTTTGAAACCATGTTCACAATGGCAAGACAAAGGTTTGATTAATTTATTTCCGCATTGCGATTTTGATGCATAAATACACTGATAAAACATTATAGCCACTCATAGGTGAAGGGAATATAAAGGATGTTGATAATCTCCTAACAAGGGCACATGTCAAAGTATGGAGAAATTAGATGGTAAGCAAACACCGATAGTTGTCACAAAGACAACAAACACCCAACATGAAACCAGACAGAGCTTGCATCAACAGGTTGATACACAGTGGCTAGGAAACATTTCCTGAATTTAGGAAGAAACCTAGAGGAACGCGGCTCTGAGGGGTGGCCAGTGCTCATCAGGCTGTGCCAGGTAAACTTTCAATAGTTATTATTAAATGCATGTGTGTTATGTACACAGGCAATCCCATCTGGACCTAACCAAAAGAAAATATACTGTGGCACAAGTCACAGACATTTTCAACGATGGTTTCAGGATGAAAGTGTCGTAAGACACAATGCACTGCACCCTGCTGGGTACAAGGCTGCTGGGTACAGGGCTGCTGGGTACGGGTTCGCTGGGTACGGGTTCGCCGGTGTACGGGGCTGCTGGGTACGGGTCTGCTGGGTACGGGTCTGCTGGGTACGGGTCTGCTGGGTACGGGGCTGCTGGGTACGGGGCTGCTGGGTACGGGGCTGCTGGGTACGGGTCTGCTGGGTACGGGGCTGCTGGGTACGGGGCTGCTGGGTACGGGGCTGCTGGGTACGGGTCTGCTGGGTACGGGGCTGCTGGGTACGGGGCTGCGTAGCCGCAGTTCGGTCAGAGCCTTCATGATGACCCCTGTCCACCTTGGCCTGTTTAACTATTTTTCTCCACTCAATTTTGTTACGTTAAATTTGCAAAGAAGATCATGTTTTGTTGCAACTACTAAACTCGCCGATCTGTGGTGCTTCTTACCAAACTGTTTAATCAGCCAAGACTTTTGGAGGAGAACACATTTCTTAGCCAATAACCAGGGCAGCTCTGTTTTGACATACTCATCCAATTGGGGGCTGCTGAAACAGTCTGTGCAGCTCTCTGCTGGAGCTCCAGGACTGGCTGGCATATCCCAACCAGGAACATACATGTATTAAATGATGTGCTCAGAGGTGTTTAGTCCAGTGGTCCAATGGCATATTCAGCTTGATGAACAGGCTACCCACTTACAATATCTTTGCAGAATCTTCAGATGTAATATTTAGAGATATTTCTTTCTCCATTTCACAAGCATACCTTTCAGGTCATCAACTTAGGGCAATTGTACATATTCGGTAATTGCTGCACGATTCAAATGTATTAATTACGAAACGGAACACTGATTGGCAAATTCCCAATAACACTCATCAACAGTTCAAAATGTCAGATGTCAACATATCTAAAGGGTTTCCTTGACGTGTGACATACTACTGAAGTTCTGGGAAGGGGAGAGGTTTATACGGCGTATGTTAAGGTCCGAAGCGAACACTCTTGCTTTTTGGTAGAAGAAGAGCGAGAGCTCCCGGTCAACCAGGAAGTTGTGGTAGATGGTAGCCAATCGCGTACAGAGTTGGAGCTGGGACTTCTTGTTTCCCAGATCCATGGCTGCTGCCAGTGCCAGGTGGTAGTACCCAGCTGCGTCATAGGGGTCCTAGAGGTTAAAGGTCAAGGATATGGGCATAAATGTGAGGTTAGACAGTGCGGGTAGAGGAATCTTAAAAAAAAATCACTTATCTTATGTCCACAATTGGTTATGGAAAACATTTTAATTATATGTTATATTATTAACCCTAAGGAAAGGCAGAATCTCCTGCATACCAAAAGTTACATGGTGAAGGCGCGAAAAACCAAATGCCTACAGTGGAAATATAATAAAACGTTTCAAACACTTCCAGTCGGACGCAAAAATATATTACTTTAAATGCCCCAATGTTTTAATAACTTTAATACAATACAGAGCAGTGTTATCAATTACCTTCAGATCATAGAAGATGATGTCACCCAAAGTCTTATAGACTCTGACGTAGTACAGGGTTTCCTCATCAAACTCCAGGGGCGTTGGGCAGAGAGAGAGCGTCTTCAGGTAGTAGTGTTCAGCCAGTTCAAATTGGCCCAGACAGTGGTACAGATAAGCAAGGCGGTGGAATGCCACCCGCTCGTTCAGACGATCTCCTATTTCAAAATAAATAGACATATTTTCTTCTGCGAGTAACTCTTTTAGAATTGGAGCAGTAACCTATCTAAAGTCATTGTGTCTGTTTTTTCTTTCCTGTCACGGGTTCTGCTAATGTTGGTATTCAAAAACATCTAATTGCCAATACTTGCAGTCACCCCCTCAACCACAATTAGTTGACTGGGTTTACTGTAAATCATTCTGAAAAAGAGTCTAAAGTAAAGAGTCTAAATCTATTGAATGCATATTTTTCTTGAACAAAATTACTGAGCTAGAGTAGGTCTGACCTCTTGTGGTCAGCATGATAATCACACCCAATACAAATCTTACCACCTCTTTAACCATGTTCCTTAGAAATCTATCCTATAGGTTTCACCATTCAAAAAATATATAAGTTTAGAAGCTGTGCAAATTACAGTAATTCTGTAAGTATTAATTAGGACTGCCTCTAAGGTTTCATTTGCCAGGATGCAGCAAATTCAGGTCATTTCTTTAAGACTGTCAGCTTAGCAGGTCTTATGGGTCCATTTGCCATTAGGCCACATGCTCCTGTATGCCTCCTACCCAATGTAATGCTGAGGTCCAGGGAGGTCTGGGCATATTCCACAGCCTCTCCAAACAGCTTGAGATTCAGCAGCAGCTCCACCAGTTTGTTAGACAGTCTCAATCTGGCCTCCAAACTGCTGGTCCTCACAGCGATGGGCAGGGCACGGTCCTAAAGTCACACAAATAAGGATGAGCAGGTTCTTTCTTACCAGTTGACCCTTTATCCACGTTCGGATGTTCCTCATCCCGTTAACTGTCATTATTGGGTAGAACAGAAAACCAGCAGGCAACAAACCCAGCAGTGTTACAGTTCAATACCCCTGCTACTGATAATGAATAGACTGTATACAAATACATTCAAACATGTATTATACACTGGGAATGTGTTTTATGACCTCTCCTCCTAGGAAGTAGGTCAGGATATTAGCCGTTAGTAATGACTAAAGTGTGTGTTTGGGAGTCTACAGAATCTCACCAAAGGGTGTACACCCCTAACATTTCTATACTGATTTGATTATGTCTTTTCATGTGAAAACACTGAAAAAATGACACTTTGTTACAATGTAAAGAAGTGAATGTACAGCTTGTATAACAGTGTATATTTGCTGTCCCTTCAAAATAACTCAACACAAAGCCATGTCTGAACCCCTGTCAAAATCTGGCCCATAGTATCAATATTTTGTGTGGCCCCTATTACTTTGGAGTGGATTGAACATGGAGTTCACCAGAGCTTCACTGGAGTCCTCTTCCACTCCTCCATGACAACATCACGGAGCAGGTGGATGTTAGAGACCTTGCGCTCCTCCACCTTCCATTTGAGGACGCCCCACAGATGCTCAATAGGGTTTAGGTCTGGAGACATGCTTGGCCAGTCCATCACCTTTATGCTCAGCTTCTTTAGCAAGGCAGTGGTCGTATTGGAGGTTTGTTTGGGGTCGTTATCATGTTGGAATACTACCCTGCGGCCCAGTCTCTGTAGGGAGGGCATCATGCTCTGCTTCAGTATGTCACAGTACATGTTGGCATTCATGGTTCCCTCAATGAACTGTAGCTTCCCAGTCATGCAGCCCCAGACCATGACACTCCCACCAACATGCTTGACTGTAGGCAAGACACAATTGTCTTTGTACTCCTTACCTGGTTGCCGCCACACACGCCTGACACCATATAGTGTATATCTAACCCTAACCCATACAGTTTAAATATCTTGGTCTCATCAGACCACAGGACATGGTTCCAGTAATCCATGACCTTAGTCTGCTTGTCTTCAGCACACTGTTCACAGGCTTTCTTGTGCATCATCTTTAGAAGAGGCTTCCTTCTGGGACGACAGCCATGAAGACCAATTTGATGCAGTGTGCGGCGTATGGTCTGAGCAATGACAGGGTGACCCCCCTTCAACCTCTGCAACAGCTGGCAGCACTCATACGTCTATTTCCCAACAACTTCTGGATATGATGCTGAGCATGTGAACTCAACTTCTTTGGTCGACCAATGGCGAGGCCTGTTCTGAGTGGAACCTGTCCTGTTAAACCGATGTATGGTCTTGGCCACCGTGCTGCAGCTCAGTTTCAGGGTCTTGGCAATCTTCTTATAGCCTAGGCCGTCTTTATGTAGAGCATTTTTCTTTGCCATGATGTGCCATGTTGAACTTCCATTGACCAGTATGAGTGTGAGAACGATAACACCAAATTTAACACACCTTCTCCCCATTCACACCTGATATCATGTACCACTAACTAATCACATGACACCGGGGAGGGAAAATGGCTAATTGGGCTCAATTTTGACATTTTCACTCAGGGGTGCACTCACTCACTTTTGTTGCCAGCGGTTCTGACATTAATTTTGAGGGGACAGCAAATGCACACTGTTATATAAGCTGTACACTCACTACTAGCAAAGTGTCATTTCTTCAGGGTTGTCACATGAAAAGGTATATTCAAATGTTTACATAAATGTGAGCGGTGTACTCACTTTTGTGAGATACTGTACGTGTGTGTGTGTGTGTGCATCTCATTACCCTATAGAAGCAGATGGCCTTCTCTCTCTCCTGGGAGCTGTCGAGGAAGATGTCGCCTGCTGCTTCCAGTAGCTGTAGGATAAAGTGTGTGTCTCCTGTACTCAGACTTACGTCCTGGGCCACCTGGTCAAAGGGAAACCGCCACTACGATTACTTAATCTGTAGAATACCAACCAGATACCTTATCTTAATTTCATTTCTCACAGCAGGAACATAATCCAGCATCCACCACAAATCGAAATAATTTTTTTAATTAGGTCATCTATTTTTCTGGTTTCCATTTTTTCAATTTTTGCATTTACTGCAATAACCTAATGATCACATTTACATTGTAGTCATTTAACAGACACTCTTATTCAGAGCAAGTTCAAGATATGCCACTGCATCTGTATAGACGGAATAGGTCTGGACCTGCACGTAGACGTCCACCAGTTCTGTCTGTCCCAGCATATGGTAGATCTTCCCAGCATGCAACCAGGCAAACGCCTCCTTCTCTCTCCGACCCAGGTCTATAAAAATACCCAGACTCCTCTTGGTGTAGTCCAGAGCCAACCGCCAAGCTCTAAGCGCAGACAGAAACCAATTGTAAATAATTTGCTGCCAACTACACACAAACCACCCCTTTTCCACACACACACCTTTCTGTCCCGAGACTTAGGTAGAGCTGGCTGATGGTCTCCAGCACCTCCCCCTCCTGTTGTCGGTCTCCCTGATTGGTCAGTATGGTCAGCTGATGTTCATGGTAGATGATGCACTGAGCAGTGTCAGGACATTCAGTTCCGTACAGGTGGGCCAGACGCTGTGTCGCACTCAACTGGCCTGGAGCACAGATCATGGATTGTCACGAAATCAAGGTGGTGTAGTGCAGGATTAATCCACGCGCAGAGTGTGATCTTCCGTTTAGAAACAGGTTTATTTGAACTTACAACCAACCGTAAACGGCGAAAACATGCACTGGTTTTAAATGAAATTGCGCGTTGTAGCGATTTACTAAATACGAAACAGTTAATGACACTCACCATAATATTTCACAAAGTAACATGACATAAAACAATATTCCACACCGTGCACCAAGACCCAGTGACTTTTATAACAAACATAATCACAGAATCTAAACCAGATGGGCCCATTCTAATCACCCACATCTGGTACAGGTGCGAACCTCAAAGTTATATAAGTGCCTCAATATCCTCCTAGTCCAGTAGATATCCTCAGTGGACTAGGAACCGTGACATGAATAGTTCAGCAACGCTATTCTTCTTGAGTTAATGGACACACACTCAATAAGTACTTGGTGCAGAAATTAGGAATCAGGAATCATGCAAGTTCCTTCTATATGTACTGTGTCTAAATACACCAGAGGATGCATAAACTACTCTTATACAGCAATTGCACTTTCCTTGGTAATGTCTATTGTCAACCGTATTCAACAGTATTCAACCACCCTTGACCAATTAGATATTTAAGGTGAGATTTGTAAGGTGAGATTAGGTTTAATGTTAATACATGTACAATAACTATGTGTTTTCAGATGTCATAAAGCATAGTTAGATCAACAAGCAAGCATCCTCAGGGATTAGGCAACACAATTTAGAAAGAAAGTATATATACAAGGGAAATACCTCAAAGGAACCTGATTTAGTCTTAAAAAATGCATGCTTGGGAGGATTTTCACATTTCATCAAGACAATAATCCCAATTCCAAGGCTAAATAAACATTGGCGTGGCTGAAGAAAAAAAGAGTATATGTCGTGCAGTGGCCACTCCAATCCCTGATCACAACCCAACTGAAAATCTGTGGAACTGTTTGGAAAATAACAGTCCACAATAATTGTCTATCCAACTTGAACATGAATCCTTACCAAAATACTTTACGCTTTTATTGCTGTGAAAGGTGGCTCTACCAAATCTATCTGTATGAGTTGAAAACAAGCAACATCATTTCAGTATTTTAGTTTTTCCAACAAATATTTCACAAACAACAAGACATTAGAATAATTGATTTGTGGCAGAGTGTTAGTGTTTTAAAATCAATCAGAACAAAATTTTAACAAACCATTCATTTGCAATTACGAACAATTACACAATTAGCCAGGGGTGTGATTACTTTTGCAAGAAACTGTATGTCCAAGTGGAAGAGCACAAGCTTCAACAGCCAATTGGTGAGCACTCAAACAACACCAGCATCTAAAGAATGTGTACATTCCCACCTCAAACAGGCCAAAGAAGTATTGTTAACCCAGAGACAGTAATACGAAGGGACTGACCAAAATGAAACTACATTTACGTTGACATGACTTAGCAGACGCTCTCATCCAAAGCAAATGCAGTTCATACATTTCCCCTTTTCTTCTTTAGCTGCCCCACTTGGGAATCAAACCCACAACCCTGGCATTGCCATGACTGAATAAGCTGCTAGGGACCAGATTTGGGAGTTTAGTAGTTGGAGTTTGGAGAGGGTTTGGTTAAGTTTACAAGTTAGGGAAATAATGATTTTGAATGGGAATTATGTTTGGGATCCACACAAGAATAGCAAAATCTCAAATGTTTAAGTGAGTATGTGCTGGTGTGTGTGTACCTACTAGGGGTGTGACGAGATCTCGTGTTACGAGATCTCGCGAGATTAAAACGCGACGAGATTTCTCGTCGAGGTGAAAAGTTCTCTCGTGAGTTGTGATGTCAGCGTGTATGGAACGCCAAGTGGCTGAAAACGTGACACACTTCAAGCGTTTCTTGTGGCTGAAAACGTTCAAATCAAGTGTAAATTTGTGAAATACAAGCGCTGACATCGCCTGTTATTAGACGTGCGTTCTCCTCATGCCGTCCAAAGCGAGTGTCAAAAGTGCATTTCACGCGATCACAACGCCTGTTCTACAACGCACGTTGTCTAATAAGAGGTTCAAAACACCTGTTCTACAACGCACGTTGTCTAATAAGACGTTCAAGACGCCTGTTCTACAACGCACGTTGTCTAATAAGACGTTCAAGACGCCTGTTCTACAACGAACGTTGTCTAATAAGTATGGAAGGCCAAGTGGCTCAAAACTATGGAAGGCCAAGTGGCTCAAAACGTGACACACTTCGAGCGTTTCTTGTGGCTGATGACGTTCAAAGCAAGTGTAAATTTGTGAAATACACCCGCTGAGATCGCCTGTTATTAGACGTGCGTTCTCCTCATGCCGTCTAAAGCGAGTGTTAAAAGTGCATTTCACGTGATCACAACGCCTGTTCTACAACGCACGTTCTCTAATAAGACGTTCAAAACGAGTGTAATGTATGGAAGGCCAAGTGGCTCAAAACGTGACACACTTCGAGCGTTTCTTGTGGCTGATGACGTTCAAATCAAGTGTAAATTTGTGAAATACACGCGCTGAGATCGCCTGTTATTAGACGTGCGTTCTCCTCATGCCGTCCAAAGCGAGTGTCAAAAGGGCATTTCACGCGATCACAACGCCTGTTCTACAACGCATGCTGTCTAATAAGACGTTCAAAACGAGTGTAATGATGTATTTTCACTTGATCTGTTCAAGTGTATGTACATGTTTTTTTGCACTCGCTTACTTCAAGTGTAATGTCATTTTTACACTCGTCGTTTACATCTTGAATTATAGGACGCTCGTAATTGGTCGGTCTTTCTCAGACGCTCGTCGGACTTTGGCACCATTCATTTTTAAGGCTACAGCGCATGCGTATTTTGAGAAGCTGATATAATTGTATTACCTAGCCTATGTTTTTTTTAATCATTTTTTCCAATTTCAGTGACAGCATTGGACAGTTTGTGTTATAGATTAATAATAGTTGTCTAGCAAAAACATTTACCTTAGAGATATACACACATACACGTATATATATATACACACACATATATATATACATACATATATATATATACACACACAATTGCATTACTACACCTGATATTTTCCCTGGGTATTGTTTTAATATGTTTCTTGGTTATAAATGAGAGTTTGGTAATGCTTGCTCAGATTTCACTTTCCCACTATTAATCTACAACACAAACTGTCCAATGCTGTGACTGAAATTGGAAAAAAGGATTAAAAAAAACATAGGCTAGGTAATACAATTATATCAGCTTCTCAAAATACGCATGCGCTGTAGCCTTAAAAATGAATGGTGCCAAAGTCCGACGAGCGTCTGAGGAAGACCGACCAATTACGAGCGTCCTATAATTCAAGGCGTAAACGACGAGTGTAAAAATGACATTACACTTGAAGTAAGCGAGTGCAAGAAAGACCGACCAATTACGAGCGTCCTATAATTCAAGACGTAAACGACGAGTGTAAAAATGACATTACACTTGAAGTAAGCGAGTGCAAAAAAACATGTACATACACTTGAACAAATCAAGTGAAAATACATCATTACACTCGTTTTGAACGTCTTATTAGACAGCATGCGTTGTAGAACAGGCGTTGTGATCACGTGAAATGCACTTTTTTTTTTGGAAGGCATGAGGAGAACGCACGTCTAATAACAGGCGATCTCAGCGCGTGTATTTCACAAATTTACACTTGCTTTGAACGTCATCAGCCACAAGAAACGCTCGAAGTGTGTCACGTTTTGAGCCACTTGGCCTTCCATACACGTTGTCTAATGAGACGTTCAAAACGAGTGTAATGATGTATTTTCTCTTGATCTGTTCAAGTGTATCTACATGTTTTTTGCACTCGGTTACTTCTAGTGTAATGTCATTTTTACACTAGTCGTTTACGTCTTTAATTTTGGACGCTCGTAATTGGTCGGTCTTTCTCAGACACTCGTCGGACTTTGGCACCATTCATTTTTAAGGCTACAGCGCATGCGTATTTTGAGAAGCTGATAGAATCTTTTTCATGATATTTCAAAACATTTGTTTCTGTTTGCACTTGTAGTTTTGAGAGAACAATACTTTGGTTATGGATACACTTACTGTTTGCATTTAATGTGTTATTTCTGTTATTTATATATTTGTTTTATTTATACAGTTTTATATTTTTTTATGTTCGATTTGTGGAAAGGAGTTAGATTTCTCATGTGAAATACAGGGGAGAAGCCAGTCGGTAGTTTATAGCAAAATATTTTGCAGTGTTTGCATGTCCTTTACTGCATAGAATTCATTACAAGTTGATTTCGAAATGCACCTAAATTGTTTTGCATTTTGTGATTCAGTTGAATAAAAGAGTATTTTCCATTCATATATCATCATTAAGTTTTTCTTAAAAAATTTGTAAAAATCTCGTCTTGTCTCGTTCTCGTGAACCCAATCTCGTGACTCGTCTCGTGGAGTAAGCGTCTCGTCACACTCTTAGTGCCTACGTATCTGCATATAAAATGTATATAAATAACTCTGACAATGGGAATAAATAACTGACAATGGGAAGCAGTAAAGTGAACTCACTGTCTGAATGATTTGACTTGATGGCCATCAGCAGAGCCCATTCATAGTATATTTTCCCTCTGTCCAGGAGTCCCTGGTCCACAAGGTGCCGCCCCATCTCCAACAGCACTGTTATAAAGTTAATCTCATGTTCCTCTCCTTCCAGCTCAGAGAATAACTGCACAGCTTCTGTCAGATGCTTCTCCGCCAGTCCCTAGGGGAAAAGTGTAATAAGTAAAAGAGCAGTTCAAATGTTTATAGTTTTCAGGACTAATGATGGTATGCCGTCCTTAGTTACAACGCGAGGCTAGGTTCCGATTTTCACTGATGTTTAATGCATCTTCATCCACATACATCAACACCGTAAAACACTTTGATCTGCTGCATCTAAGAACAAGGTTTGTTTCTTGACAATCTTATCTTAATAAGAAACCATTGAAAAGAAACACTTTTAACTTTTTAAGATAATTATCTTTTCTCGCTCTCTTCTTTCAGAGGAGAACCCGGAAGTGACATGTCTATCAGCACGATGGGAATAAATAAAAATATAACTTAAAATTCTAGGAAATCAAAATCTTGAACAAATAAATGACAGTTATGTAAATAAATTAAAATACATATTATGCAAAATACGTAAAAATAATAAACTTTGGGCTTTCAAACACAGATGGTGAAATGTGTCCTGTGAAAGGCATCTGTCGTTCTGAATTATCTATCTCAATTGAGCTCACAGGCACCCAAGCCGCAACAAAAACGGGCTTGAGGGCAACGAGACTAGGCAATAATATTTGATTACCACCTTAAACCAAATCCGGAAGTTACTGGCAAATCACAGTGCCCTCTGCTGGACACTTGGGCCAATTTACAAGCCTGATTCAAACCCTGGTCTCCCAATGACTTTGAAGCAATGTCTTTACCGGTGTGTCATTCAGGGACCATACTTTTTAATACCTGTCATTCATTCAACCCTGGTGTTGCAAGCACCACGCTTTACCAAGTGAGCCACGTGAGACAGACAGCACTGTAGCCCAATGAAAACCATGAATTATCACAAACCTTAGCCCCCGCCTTCAGGCACAGTATACCCAGGTTAGCCTCTGCCACTGCCCAGTTGGCCCTGTCTTCAAACTCCTCACACACGTCGATAGCTGCCTGGTAGCTCTCTGCAGCTTTCCGCAAGTCTCCTTTACATCGCAGGGCCACTCCCCTCATGTTGTGGACAAGTCCTTAAACAAGCAATGAATACGTGTTTATCTCTAAAGACCCGGTTGGGAATTTTTTTATAGTCAGGTAACATAATATGATTTGCACATGACAACGTTTTCCAAAAAGTTCTGACCTTCCTGTGGAGTAATACAATGTTCTGGCATGGAGGCCAACACTGAATCGAGGATGTCGAGAGACACTTCAGGTTGGCTGTTGCAGACGTGCAGCCATGCTAACCACACCAGGGCGCCTTTCTGTTCAGAGCTGTTGGTGGCGCTCGACAATGATGAACGCCCACGATAATGTTCTACAAGTGTGTGCATGGAACGTATCGCACGTCCCAGCATCCCATGTTTCTGAAACAGCTGGGACAGGCAAAGCGCTAAAGTCTGGCTTAGAGTGTGGTTGCCGTTGCCTCCGACTCCATCTAATCCCCCAGTGAAAGTTAGCGATCGACTCAGATATGGAGCCACTTGAGCCGGAATGGCGCATTCCTGCTTCTGGACTCCGTAGAGTCTGGCAGTGTTCTGCAGCACTAACCTCATTCCATTCAGACAGTCAACTAGCCTAGCCGATGGATGCGCCATGGCTCGTCTGGCCGAACTGACACAAAGGTGAGGCAGTGAGAGCTGGCTGTACAGCCTCGCCAGGCTCAGGTAGCCGTGGCTGTGTGTGACACTCTGGAAATCTGGGGGCTCTGCCGAGAGAAACAGTAGCCTCTCGAGGAAGGGAACAGTATCTGCCTCCTCACCTTGCCTCCAGTGGAGATTCGCTAGCAGGAAGCAGGAGCGGGCCTCAGCCATTTTGTTGTGACTCAGCACTGCCTTCTTCAAGATGAACTTGAGGACATCTTTTCCGACAATAGAAACACAGTCAGGAATACCCATGAGCAATGCTGCAGTGCGGTCTGACAAGGCAAAATACTTTTCTGTGTTTTTCTGCTTAAGATAGATCACTGCTAGGTTAGCGTAGATGCTAGCTAGCATTAGCATATCTGTGAAGATATCTCTTGGGATGCTAAGGGCCTCTTCAAAGTAGACTCTCGCCTGGGAAAACTTAGAGCGCCCTGCGCAAAGTTTCCCTAACAGGAAGCAGAGGCGGCTCTGAGACCAATGGAGCCGTTTCTTCCTGGCCATTTCCCTGGCAACACCTAAATACGCTACTAGTTGGTCAACGTCGCCCAACTGGCTGTTGAAAGTGTCGAGAAGAAGTTCTGGGGTTTGTCTGTAGAGGCTACCAAACTCTGGCTTGTAGTCCGAGCCACTGAGAAAGGAAAGGAGAGGAAGGAGTAGATCTTGCTTGGTGGTCGTGTCTTCATCTACTGGATGGATGGTGAATTGAGGCCCACTGGGCAATGCAGTCCTAGAGGTCTCACTGAGGTCCTCCAGAGTTAAAAATGTATTCACAGTTGCAGAAGGCACTTTGTCATTTGCTTTTCTTAGGATCTCTTCTATCTCCCTCTTCAATTCTGCTTGTTGGTGAGCGTCCATTTTGTCTCTAGAACCATCTGTAAGACATTTCATGATTATTATTATTTACCATGTTGCTAAAATTTGAAACATTTCTTATAATTAAATAAAAAACACAATATCATACTCTGTAGCCCAGATTGTGCTTTTTACATAAAGCAAACAATAAAAAATAAATGCATGTTCCTACTTTGAGGTCCTTCCTTTAGAGAGTCCTGTTGATTAAACAAATCTGGAATAAAACAATTTTTGTTTATATCAAAACTGTCGAATAAACCTGATTCTGATCGAGGTTCCACAGAAAGGCAACCAAACGGATTAATGCACAAATACAAACATACCATGTAACCAACTGTTTATTTATTGTCGTTTAAGCATTTTTTAATTTCTGTCTCACCAAGTTTATAGACGGATCCAACATCATTCTGGGAGATCTTCTTCAGCAAGGAAATCATTTCTTCTTTAATTTTATCTTCTTTCAAATTAAAAAAGAACTTTTCTTCTTTATCTAGGAATATGTCTGATGACCTAAAAGAGGATTCATGAAGCAAAATGGCAACTCATTTCTGAAGTAGAATAATATCACATGTTAATAGAAACAGTAGGAACTTAATAGTTCTTCAGAGTTCCCTTTGACATTTTGTCTTTACGAACTTATTGGTGTCGTCCTGAAGTTTAAAACTGAAAGATTCTCAAATAACCTTTTCTTTTTAAACATATAAGAGAATTTCGTAGAATTTCATTCTATGAATATATCACTGCCATAAAGGTAAGCAATAAGACACAGACGAGCATGGTATATGAGCAGTATGGGTGACCGCTTTTCTACGGCACATCGCATTGAAGTGTGCCTGGCAGAGGTGGGACAAAGTCATTGTTATGCAAGTCACAAGTAAGTCTCAAGTCTTTGCCCTCGAGTCCCGAGTCAAGTCGAGTCAAAGATGAGGCAAGTCCCGAGTCGAGTCACAAGTCAAAGCCAACAAGTCTCAAGTCGAGTCCAAAGTCCTACCATTTTAGTTTCGAGTCATTTCAAGTCATCTTACCACAGAATTTATACAAATCATGTATGTCTGTAAGATTTGTATTTATTTAAACCTCTTTTTATACAATGACATTAATCAAATACAGTAAAAAACAGAAAATTTAATTTCACAAAAAATGCTTGTATTTCAACAGCATATTGCACTAGAACAATGCACAGCAACTTCAGTCCTGTATTGTATTGACCTTAGGGCTGGACGATATGGCAAAATTTCACGATATATTTCTTAATTTCGGTCGATACGATATAATTCCGATATCGATATGAACAATATAAAAGCCTCAGAAAAAATGCCATGAACACCCACAACGGATGTCTGTATACAATCTTCTGAAAAATACATTTGCCAAGTCTTTTGAGCCTCCTCCTATAAAACTAAATAACATTTTAGAAATAAAACGGTACAAATATATTAAAGTTCACCTTTTATTTGATTTTAACCTTTATACAAAGTCAAATAAACAATTGGACTCTGAGACTGACCTTATTAATATATTTAACTTTAAACAATAACATAGGCTGATTATTTTATTCTTTACACAAAACTTCTTGCAACAAAACTTGTTCTTATAAACATATCGTTTAAAGTTAGTGAACATGTTAGGCAATGAAGAGGTGAGTTCATGAGTTCGCTACGTGACCGTGGATTTAAGAGACACGAGATAGAAGCTCATGAACGCGCATGTCGCAACATGCGCGGAGAATGAGAGTGCTCAAAAGCACATGTCCATCATGACGTCATGGGCCAGTCAACGCGGAAGATCCAAGCTCCTATGTTGGCTTTATGCGCTTTTGAGCCTCTCATTCTCCGGCACATTTAGCATCACGCTGAAACCTGAAGTTTATCAGATCTCAGAAAGCTGAACCACTTCCCTACCACTGAATTAGTCTTTCCTCTCATAACAACTGTCTGCTTTCTCCTCACTTATGGTGTAAGGTTCGGAGGTTTGGCCAGTACCCCTCCCCCACCTTTGGAGGATCCAAGCGCTTCCACTGCAATGTTAGCATGGACTAATTGTAATCACCTGTGGGTTGTCTTCTCACCTGTTCTCTGTCTGTTAATCAGTTCATGTATTTAAGTCGGGTGTTGTCTGTTCTTCAGTGTCGGGGCATTGTTAAGCATTCCCAGTTCTAGAGCTCCAGTGAATGTCCTGTCTGTGATATGACAATTAAAGAGCCTTGTACTGCATCCCTGCGTTTGTGTTCGAGTTCTGATTGCCTGTAAGAGGCCATTCATTACAGAATGCCCCGAACGTCCAAAAGAACGCAGCAGAGATGGACGAGCTGTTCGCGTCAGGGCGACCTGCTCCCGCCGGGTCGACCACCTGATCCGTCGTCGCCTGTCCGGTCTCCTGATCCGTCTCCGCCTGTCCGGTCTCCTGATCCGTCTCCGCCTGTCCGGTCTCCTGACCCGTCTCCGCCTGTCCGTTCTCCTGACCCGTCTCCGCCTGTTCGGTCTCCTGATCCGTCGCCACCGGCACGGCCTTTTGACCTGTGTCCTCCGGCACGCCCGCCTGACCCGCTCCCGCCGGGTAGACCTCCTGACCCGCTCCTGCCGGGCAGAACCCATGACCCGTCTCTGCCTGGTCGACCCCCTGACCCGTCTCTGCCTGGTCGAACCCCTGACCCGTCTCTGCCTGGTCGACCCCCTGACCCGCATCTGCCTGTCCGGCCTTCAGACCTGCTTTCTCCGGGTCGACCACCTGACCTGCACCCGCCGGATCGACAGCCTGACCTGCATCCGCCTGTTCTGTCTCCTGAACTGCATCCGCCGGTTCGGTCTCCTGAACTTCCTCTACCCTGTCCTACATCCTTTCCTTCAGGACTCTCCCCAGACCCATTTCCACTGACACCACACCCTCCTGACCCGTCAAAGCCTGCACGCCCTCCTGACCCGTCAAAGCCTGCACGCCCTCCTGACCCGTCAAAGCCTGCACGCCCTCCTGACCCGTCAAAGCCTGCACGCCCTCCTGACCCGTCAAAGCCTGCACGCCCTCCTGACTCGTCAAAGCCTGCACGCCCTCCAGACCCGTCTCCGCCGTCACGGCCTTCTGAACCGTCTCCGCCGTCACGGTCTCCTGACCAGCGTCCGCCGTCACGACACCCTGATCCGTCTCCGCCGCCACGACACCCTGATCCGTCTCCGCCGCCACGGCCGCCTAACCCACGGCCGTCGGTTCGGCCTTCTGCTCCGCCTATGCCTGTCCGGCCTCCGGACTTGCCTTCGTCCGTCCGGGCTTCTACTCCACCGACCCCAGTGCAGTTCCCGGACCCATTTAGCCCTCTATCCAGCTCGGTCCCTCTGTTCTTTGTAACTCCTGCCCTACCTGAGACCTGCTTTCCCCGGTTTGGTCTTCTGCGCTCCAGGAGTTGCGCGTGGAGGAGGGGATACTGTAAGGTTCGGAGGTTTGGCCAGTACCCCTCCCCCACCTTTGGAGGATCCAAGCGCTGCAATGTTAGCATGGACTAATTGTAATCACCTGTGGGTTGTCTTCTCACCTGTTCTCTGTCTGTTAATCAGTTCATGTATTTAAGTCGGGTGTTGTCTGTTCTTCAGTGTCGGGGCATTGTTAAGCATTCCCAGTTCTAGAGCTCCAGTGAATGTCCTGTCTGTGATATGACAATTAAAGAGCCTTGTACTGCATCCCTGCGTTTGTGTTCGAGTTCTGATTGCCTGTAAGAGGCCATTCATTACAGAATGCCCCGAACGTCCAAAAGAACGCAGCAGAGATGGACGAGCTGTTCGCGTCAGGGCGACCTGCTCCCGCCGGGTCGACCACCTGATCCGTCGTCGCCTGTCCGGTCTCCTGATCCGTCTCCGCCTGTCCGGTCTCCTGATCCGTCTCCGCCTGTCCGGTCTCCTGACCCGTCTCCGCCTGTCCGTTCTCCTGACCCGTCTCCGCCTGTTCGGTCTCCTGATCCGTCGCCACCGGCACGGCCTTTTGACCTGTGTCCTCCGGCACGCCCGCCTGACCCGCTCCCGCCGGGTAGACCTCCTGACCCGCTCCTGCCGGGCAGAACCCATGACCCGTCTCTGCCTGGTCGACCCCCTGACCCGTCTCTGCCTGGTCGAACCCCTGACCCGTCTCTGCCTGGTCGACCCCCTGACCCGCATCTGCCTGTCCGGCCTTCAGACCTGCTTTCTCCGGGTCGACCACCTGACCTGCACCCGCCGGATCGACAGCCTGACCTGCATCCGCCTGTTCTGTCTCCTGAACTGCATCCGCCGGTTCGGTCTCCTGAACTTCCTCTACCCTGTCCTACATCCTTTCCTTCAGGACTCTCCCCAGACCCATTTCCACTGACACCACACCCTCCTGACCCGTCAAAGCCTGCACGCCCTCCTGACCCGTCAAAGCCTGCACGCCCTCCTGACCCGTCAAAGCCTGCACGCCCTCCTGACCCGTCAAAGCCTGCACGCCCTCCTGACCCGTCAAAGCCTGCACGCCCTCCTGACTCGTCAAAGCCTGCACGCCCTCCAGACCCGTCTCCGCCCGTCACGGCCTTCTGAACCGTCTCCGCCGTCACGGTCTCCTGACCAGCGTCCGCCGTCACGACACCCTGATCCGTCTCCGCCGCCACGACACCCTGATCCGTCTCCGCCGCCACGGCCGCCTAACCCACGGCCGTCGGTTCGGCCTTCTGCTCCGCCTATGCCTGTCCGGCCTCCGGACTTGCCTTCGTCCGTCCGGGCTTCTACTCCACCGACCCCAGTGCAGTTCCCGGACCCATTTAGCCCTCTATCCAGCTCGGTCCCTCTGTTCTTTGTAACTCCTGCCCTACCTGAGACCTGCTTTCCCCGGTTTGGTCTTCTGCGCTCCAGGAGTTGCGCGTGGAGGAGGGGATACTGTAAGGTTCGGAGGTTTGGCCAGTACCCCTCCCCCACCTTTGGAGGATCCAAGCGCTGCAATGTTAGCATGGACTAATTGTAATCACCTGTGGGTTGTCTTCTCACCTGTTCTCTGTCTGTTAATCAGTTCATGTATTTAAGTCGGGTGTTGTCTGTTCTTCAGTGTCGGGGCATTGTTAAGCATTCCCAGTTCTAGAGCTCCAGTGAATGTCCTGTCTGTGATATGACAATTAAAGAGCCTTGTACTGCATCCCTGCGTTTGTGTTCGAGTTCTGATTGCCTGTAAGAGGCCATTCATTACATATGGAAGCTCGTTCAGTCACGTTTGAATTGCGGTCATGGGCGCTCATTTTGTAGCTTAAACTTGCCGTGTTTGAGATCAGCAAAAATATTGAAATATCGAAAATGTGTTTAGAAATCATATCACCGTTATTGATTTTTTTTCCCGCGATATATATATTGATATTGAATTATTGTCCAGCCCTAACCTCATATTGCAAAACAGTTTAACTTTCAAATAGACATGGGTCCTTTTAGCCTAAACATGTCATTAATAAAATCCTCACTCCTCAAAATTATCACTTCTGAAAAACTGGACCAACCTGATAATATAATTGGAATGACTCCATAGAGACGTGTGCGCGTGCGCAGCTCCGTCTGTAATCTTCGACCCACATGTTTTGCAAATTGCAACTATTTTTTTGTCGACTACCTCGTAATTTTTATAGCCAAACGAAACTATCTTCGGTATCATTTTGCCAACTGGCGCGCTGTTGCTTGTGCTTCATTGGTTGTCTTGCAATGTGCCTGCTTAGATGCTGTCCAATCAAAACAATGTGGGACTACAGTGATTGGATGTCGAATCAAAACAACGTGGGACTACAGTGATTGGATGTCGAATCAAAAAAACGTGGGACTACAGTGATTGGATGTCGAATCAAAACAACGTGGGACTACAGTGATTGGATGTCAAATCAAAACAACGTGGGACTACAGTGATTGGATGTCGTGCAGGCAGCGCGCGTGCTCTCTGCATGGATTTTTTTCACAGATGCAGATAAACTGAGAGCGGCGCGGCCGTGTGAACATTTTCTTCCCCAGTTTTCATGGGAAGTAGCGAGTCTTCTCGAGTCAAAAGGCGCAAGTCCAAGTGAAGTCACGAGTCATTGATGTTCAAGTCCAAGTCGAGTTGCAAGTCTTTGTACATTTTGTCGAGTCGAGTCTGAAGTCATCAAATTCATGACTCGAGTCTGACTCGAGTCCAAGTCACATGACTCGAGTCCACACCTCTGGTGCCTGGACACAGCGCTTAGTCGTGGTATATTGGCAAAACATCACAAACCCCAGAGATGCCTTAAGTGTGCTTAAAAACAGTTAGCAGCAAAAGGTGTTGTAATTACAGGAGTAAAAAGTGAAGCGAAAAGGGATGAGATATGTATACGATCACATATACCACGGCTATCAACCTATCATCACACAGGATTCAGACCACGGTTAATGAATTAAGATGAATCATAATGCCCAGTTGTACAACATAAAATTCAACAGTTACACTTACTCACAAAGGGTATCATCAGCCGGCTTGACCAGTGTCGTCATCACTAGCCCCACCTCGCCTGTCCTCTCCAACCTGCCAGTGAACCACTCGAAACAGGACACCAGCAGGCCCACGATAACGACACGATCCCCCAGCAACAGGCTTAGCTCGTCGGGCCCACCGGCGGCGTACTCTGCAGTAGCCTCGCAGGAGCCAATGGCTAGCACGGGAAAGTTTGGGAGGGGGGAGGATGGGATTCAGATTCAAGTTTTTGGAAAAGTTCCCTCAATACTTCTAATGTCATGGGAAAGAGATTGGTCAGAGGGAGACCGAGAGATATGTCTGTGAAGAATACTTGAAAATACATGAAGAATACTACATAACCTAATTCTGAATGACTGGTATAACTGTGTAGAAATCTGCACTGATGGAATATAAATTGCTTACCAAACTCATAGGGGAAGGCGCATGCTGGCTTGATACTTCCAACTAAGATGTTCTCTGCATAGGATTTCAAGAACCATCTATAGGGGGCGAGGGGGTTACCACCACAGCATATTAAAAATGTTGACGTGGTCATTTTAAAGGTGTAAGCATACATAGTGAACATTTTACTGACTGGTGGAATGGTGCAACCGGCTCCAGGGCTGGTTTGGGCTTGGTTCCCCGGGCTCCATCCCCCAAGGAGAGAACAGACCACCCTGAGCCCAGAAATGGTGTCTCAAACAGGGCTATGTCGCCCTGCTCCAGGTACAGGTCACTGCCAGAGGTGGAGCTGTCAAATATCTGGGTGGAACTACAGCTGGCAAAGAAGGAACCTTTAAGAGAAAAAGTTAATTGGTTGTACTTTATTTGAATTGCTACTCGGATGTTTACTGCGGAGGGGTAGTGATACTGTGTGTGGAACTATTTATTGTGTTACATTGGTTGTACAATTAATTGTTATCTGATAGCATCAAACACATCATAATGCCATATTTGCAGTATCAGTTACCAGCCGATGTCGGATTATACTCTCTGAGACAACACTCCCTATTAACAATCCAACCAAATTGGTCCTTTAAAATGAAAAAATAAGTAATCTTCATGATAATATTCACCTCAATAGCTTAAACCTAATTAAACAGGTGTTTGCTCACGAGTTAACCTATTAGACCTAATTACACAGGTGTACGCTCACTAGTTAACCTATTAGACCTAATTACACAGGTGTTTGCTCACAAGTTAACCTATTAGACCTAATTACACAGGTGTACGCTCACTAGTTAACCTATTAGACCTAATTACACAGGTGTTTGCTCACGAGTTAACCTATTAGACATAATTACACAGGTGTTTGCTCACTAGTTAACCTATTAGACATAATTACACAGGTGTATGCTCACTAGTTAACCTATTAGACCTAATTAAACAGGTGTTTGCTCACGAGTTAACCTATTAGACCTAATTACACAGGTGTACGCTCACTAGTTAACCTATTAAACCTATTTAAACAGGTGTTTGCTCACGAGTTAACCTATTAGACCTAATTACACAGGTGTTTGCTCACTAGTTAACCTATTAGACATAATTACACAGGTGTATGCTCACTAGTTAACCTATTAGACATAATTACACAGGTGTACGCTCACTAGTTAACCTATTAGACATAATTACACAGGTGTACGCTCACTAGTTAACCTATTAGACATAATTACACAGGTGTATGCTCACTAGTTAATCTATTAGACATAATTACACAGGTGTACGCTCACTAGTTAACCTATTAGACATAATTACACAGGTGTATGCTCACGAGTTAACCTATTAGACCTAATTAAACAGGTGTACGCTCACTAGTTAACCTATTAGACATAATTACACAGGTGTACGCTCACTAGTTAACCTATTAGACATAATTACACAGGTGTACGCTCACTAGTTAACCTATTAGACATAATTACACAGGTGTACGCTCACAAGTTACCCTCTTGCATGAGGATGCCTTTGTGCATGAGGTTAAGAGTCTCTTCTTCAATAGAGATCTCAATACCAACATCACCCTGGTCCAGTGAACTCAACCAGAAGTCCTGGTCCAGAAGCAGGTTCTCCATGCACAAACCGAGAAAACCTGGAGATATAAGTTCAACCGGTCAAAGCTCAGCCAGACATCCTGGTCCACAAGGTTTAAATATGTTCTAGGTTTATATATAACATGTACCCATTGTGTAATATGTGGTGAACTTCCATATCTCTTCAAATGTTTTGAATGTGACCAATATGCTGTTTTCTTCACTGTTGATTGAAACAAGCCGAGCAGAGAGTTCCTAAATTCCGAAGCAGAGAAGAGAGAATGCTTGATTTCAACAGGTTTGATCAATTTAAAGCGTATAATGTGAATATTATTATACTAACCAATATTTAATGGGAACAAATATAAACTGATTGCAAAACCACTTAAATGGCAAAGAAAATATTAACACATCTTCAAATATACCACAGCCGTACACAAGGAATGAATTCTATTCACTGTAACTTTACACAGTTGCGATAACACAACAAAAGCTGTGACTAAGCATATTGACAAAGACGGGTGTGACTAAGCCATGCTGAGAACAGTTTTATAGTGAGTATGTATAGTAATCTGTAGGTTACTAAGGTTGCAAAAAGGTTACATGAAGAGAATCGTACTGTGAAGAGAGCGTTGACCTCAAGGCTCTCGACGTCCAGGAGGCGGAGTTTCCCCCGTAGCACTTCCTGGGACCCCTCGTCGGCAGGAAGTCTGTCGGGCCCCTCCACCATTGCCAGGAACATGTTCAGAGCTGGAACACAACAGGACAGGAGCACAATGACACTATGCCTACAAAAATGACAGGGGCCCAAAAAGACATTGTTGACAAAATGTATAGTGACTCAAAGCAGAATAATACAGCCAGTAGCCAGTCCAGCACCTCTGACATGGTCAACATCCTACCCAAATCTGAAAAAGTATTCGCAACTGAACTCACAGTATTTTCTATACAAGGGCATTGTTTTACAAGACCCACAGTACGTTTGTTGTAAGCTGCGTGTGTGGGCGTGCAATAGGAGTCAAACTACTAGCTAGTTAGCAGGGTATAATATAATTTTCAAAAGGCTAGCCAGTTAGCGGGGTGTAGTGGTATAATTTCATTCGCCGGCGTCACTTGCCCTGGGACATTGCTCAGGAAAACCCACAGAATTTTGGGGAAATGATAACAGCGCCTTTGTGGGTAGTTGTTGTCGGTGTGTTCTTCCGAGAACTAGTTAGCAAATTTGACCACAGTCAATTAGGCTATAACAAACTCCAGTCAACATCTGTCTCAATTAACCTATCATAGGAAACATTAAATCCACATTAGACTCTATGACAACCCATAAAATATGACCGGAACTTCTGTTAACGTTTTGAACAGAGGTGAGTTGGCAGAGACACTCAGGTGACACGATAATAAAACGATAACACATTCTCTTAAAAACACTGGGTTGAAGTAAATAACTTCCACATTCTACAGAAATTGCTTTATTAAGGTAACTAAAATAACTGTTATTTGAATGGTGTCAATATGTTGTTAGGTACAGTAAGCTCACTCATACTGTCTCCTCAATTGAGCCTTACTTTGTATATCATTATTAACTGAAGGAATCTCTATCCTCGTGAAACTATGACCATGACTGGCAGCGTGACTGACCAACAGATTAATCAATTACTTCAAAGACGTTTCTCAGGTCCAAGGTATAAAACAGTTAAAATTTATTGTCAACCGCATGACAATAAGCAGTGACATTATAGCCTGGGCCCTGGTCTATTTGTATTGTCATTCCAAACATTACGGTGAGAACAGGAGTTGGTAAGACAATAAGCTACAACAACCTGGGAGCAGGCTAGAAAATGTCACCTGTTTAAGATACAGCCAACTAATTAGTAGCAGAGGGTAGGGCTTGCTAAAGTATGCGTTGTTGGATTTCCTTTAATGGGTCTTGCAAAAATTGACAGAAGAGACAAAATTAAATTACAGAGCTCAGTGTGAACAGAGAGAGGATGAGAAAGAGAGAGAAAGAAATGGGGAGAGAAGGATACAATGAAAGAGTGAACTATCACATAAACTATAACTTTAACAAACAAACCCAAACCCCAAATGCCACTGGAATAATGTGGTGGAAACCTTGGTACAATTCCATTCTTTCTCCTTCCAAGTTCCACATTGAGAATGTCTCTGACATATGATACTGTACATTTATGGGGAAGATGTTATTGGACTTTGCACTTTTTATAAATGTCTAATTTTTGTTTCCATATTTATATCGTTTCCTAAGATACCTGATGCCTTCCGGATCAAAATGATCAGATTACATGGATCTTGTCAAACCTGTTAGATCGGTTGCAGTTACCTGTTGGGAAGCCGTCTTCAGACGTTGAAATGTTACCCTTTATGCTACTGGCTTCTCTGGAGACTGACTTCTCTATAATATAATACAAGCACTTAGGTTATAAATAGAGAGACACAACAGATTATGAGACATGTTATAAAACTTGATATGGGCTTGTGCATGCTCCTTACACGTCATATTCACTATTACTGAAGTTAGAATTTATAATATATTGATAGATATAAGAAATGTCATTCGAAACTCTAAAAAATAAGTAAAAGGTAAGTAAACAGTCCTTAGCAAACTTTCCAATACGTCATTCAGTCAGGTAAGAGCAGGAACACATAGTAATCTCTAGTTCTCCACACCAATGTTTCCTGTCTGTGCTATCGCTTTCTTTCACTCTCTCTCTCACTCACACACACAAACACACTTGCATGCAGACACATTCACACACACTCACACACCAACACACACTTGCACACTTAGCTCTCTAAATAGGATAACCAAAGTTGTTAAAAACTTACTTTACTTATCCGAATCTTTACCCTAAACCTTGGAACACTGTGTTTCCTGTTAGTCACACACTATGCAGGATGTAAATGAGAATGGTGACAGGGGCAAAAAACACCATCAACCAGAAAAAACTGAATTGGGGAAAACTGAACTATTGCGACTATATTTCAAGTATTACACACAACAAGTACCAACGTAACACAAAATGTCCTGAAAATATAGTTACATATGATAATTACAATACATTTATGTATTCTGTGCTATAGGGATAGTAGTTATCTATGCCCTGTAATACAACACTTTCACTGACAACTACCGCAGCTGGCGTTACCTTTCATATATACTAATGACTCACCCATTCTTCTACTTTTGATGGTGTTTCCACATTTCACAGGATCATGGTAATGATATTTCTGGTCTTCAGCTGAGAGCTCTTTCCCGTGACTGAGGCTGTTTTTCTCACCTTCGTTATCCGTGCCCACTGGGACCGGTTCGACCTCCTTCACGTTTGACATCTTTCAAATGATTTCCCACTTTGAACGCGGATCCCAGTTGTAAACTCCGCTAATGACCGTGATCACGCGCCCCCGCACCTACACGCACGCAGAGAGTGCGCTAAATAGGATGAACGTCATTCACTTGACTCAAAAGCCTACAAAACATTTGAGAAAACGCCACCTTTGGGAGGCTATTGTCGTAGCTGAATTTTCCACCTTTCAATTTCAGATTTGAGTGAAAAATCTATGACTAATAATATCGTGTCCTGCCACGGCTGATTCGCGAGCCACTCCAGTGCAGCCAGTGTGACCAGTGTGTGTGACCATGTGTGTATGACCAGTGTGTGTGGCCAGTGTGTGTGACCAGTGTGTGTGACCATGTGTGTATGACCAGTGTGTGTGGCCAGTGTGTGCGACCAGTGTGTGTGACCAGTGTGTGTGACCATGTGTGTATGACCAGTGTGTGTGGCCAGTGTGTGCGACCAGTGTGTGTGACCAGTGTGTGTGACCATGTGTGTATGACCAGTGTGTGTGGCCAGTGTGTGCGACCAGTGTGTGTGACCAGTGTGTGTGACCATGTGTGTATGACCAGTGTTGGGAAAGTGCCACGGTTACATCCAACAGGTTAATAATCGCAGACTAAACAAATACAGCTTTTCCTAAACCCAACGCAGTTTGGTCAACAGAAGCAGTTCCCAGTAATTAACATAATCAACTGACTGCGAAATAGTTGTGCTCTAGCTCTCAATCTTACGAAGAATAAAGGCATAAACAATTGTTTTTACAGTGCACTCGTTAATTTGCCTTTTGCTCCTCAGATGTTTTATATTGATAATTGAATTCGCGCTGCCTCCAACCACACTGAACACATGAAATGTGTCAATCAAAATATATGACCCTTTAGCCAAATCAAACGTCTACTATTGTTTGACTCTGCTATAAATTAATTTCCCAATTCCTAAAACCATTAAATGATTTCAGTATTTCATTAGGGATCTCCTGGTTGTGTTCTCCCCAAACTGAATTTGATCTGTCACATCCTAGGAAAAGAGTCAGCATTTCCCCTTCCTCCTCTAACGCTGTGGATGTTGATAACACATCATCTGGATTAGGCCTACAGATAGATAGAGCACCGATACTATCAAATTAAAGATACAATACTCATAGTTGGCTCTATCAGTCATGATATGGGTGTAATTTAAAGTACCAATTTTATTGTTTTGCTTTTTAAATAAACCTGGTTTGAAAGGATTAGCTGCATGGCTCTGTTTATGGCTTTCCTGTCATGTAGGCAAGTAATTTCTAGTTGGGATAAACATTTATATCTGTAAACATAACATATTGTAGGCATATGGACGGAAGAGTAGGCAGGTGCGTTACATTTATAACGTATCTTCAATGGTTTGACCAGTCTACCATTGGTACGAAATGAAATAAAATATTCTGTAAATCTCAAAAGTAGAATCTATGCAGTAATCAAAGAAGATTTTTACAAAAACAAACAATCTTACAGAAATAAATATAAATAGAGACAAAACAAAAGTAAAAAAGAAAATACTGGATAAATTGCCATTGGTAGACTACTGTAAACATATATTTGTTTTTGTGTGTGTGTGGGGGGGTGGGGAAGAGTAGGCAGGTGCGTTACATTTATAAATTGCCATTGGTAGACTACTGTAAACATATATTTGTTTTGTGTGTGTGTGTGGGGGTGGGGAAGAGTAGGCAGGTCATTGGTAGACTACTGTAAACATATATTTGTTTTGTGTGTGTGTGTGGGGGTTGGGGAAGAGTAGGCAGGTGCGTTACATTTATAAATTGCCATTGGTAGACTACTGTAAACATATATTTGTTTTGTGTGTGTGTGGGGGTGGGGAAGAGTAGGCAGGGGTTACATTTATAAATTGCCATTGGTAGACTACTGTAAACATATATTTGTTTTGTGTGTGTGTGGGGGGGGAAGAGTAGGCAGGTGCGTTACATTTATAAATTGCCATTGGTAGACTACTGTAAACATATTTATTTGTTTAGACTACTGTAAACATATATTTGTTTTGTGTGTGTGTGGGGGGTGGGGAAGAGTAGGCAGGTGCGTTACATTTATAAATTGCCATTGGTAGACTACTGTAAACATATATTTGTTTTTGTGTGTGTGTGGGGGGTGGGGAAGAGTAGGCAGGTGTTACATTTATAAATTGCCATTGGTAGACTACTGTAAACATATATTTGTTTTTGTGTGTGTGTGGGGGGGGGAAGAGTAGGCAGGTGCGTTACATTTATAAATTGCCATTGGTAGACTACTGTAAACATATATTTGTTTTGTGTGTGTGTGTGGGGGTGGGGAAGAGTAGGCAGGTGCGTTACATTTATAAATTGCCATTGGTAGACTACTGTAAACATATATTTGTTTTGTGTGTGTGTGGGGGGTGGGGAAGAGTAGGCAGGTGCGTTACATTTATAAATTGCCATTGGTAGACTACTGTAAACATATATTTGTTTTGTGTGTGTGTGTGGGGGGTGGGGAAGAGTAGGCAGGTGCGTTACATTTATAAATTGCCATTGGTAGACTACTGTAAACATATATTTGTTTTGTGTGTGTGTGTGGGGGTGGGGAAGAGTAGGCAGGTGCGTTACATTTATAAATTGCCATTGGTAGACTACTGTAAACATATATTTGTTTTGTGTGTGTGTGTGGGGGTGGGGAAGAGTAGGCAGGTGCGTTACATTTATAAATTGCCATTGGTAGACTACTGTAAACATATATTTGTTTTGTGTGTGTGTGTGGGGGGTGGGGAAGAGTAGGCAGGTGCGTTACATTTATAAATTGCCATTGGTAGACTACTGTAAACATATATTTGTTTTGTGTGTGTGTGTGGGGGTGGGGAAGAGTAGGCAGGTGCGTTACATTTATAAATTGCCATTGGTAGACTACTGTAAACATATATTTGTTTTGTGTGTGTGTGTGGGGGTGGGGAAGAGTAGGCAGGTGCGTTACATTTATAAATTGCCATTGGTAGACTACTGTAAACATATATTTGTTTTGTGTGTGTGTGTGGGGGTGGGGAAGAGTAGGCAGGTGCGTTACATTTATAAATTGCCATTGGTAGACTACTGTAAACATATATTTGTTTTGTGTGTGTGTGTGGGGGGTGGGGAAGAGTAGGCAGGTGCGTTACATTTATAAATTGCCATTGGTAGACTACTGTAAACATATATTTGTTTTGTGTGTGTGTGTGGGGGTGGGGAAGAGTAGGCAGGTGCGTTACATTTATAAATTGCCATTGGTAGACTACTGTAAACATATATTTGTTTTTGTGTGTGTGTGGGGGGTGGGGAAGAGTAGGCAGGTGCGTTACATTTATAAATTGCCATTGGTAGACTACTGTAAACATATATTTGTTTTGTGTGTGTGTGGGGGGTGGGGAAGAGTAGGCAGGTGCGTTACATTTATAAATTGCCATTGGTAGACTACTGTAAACATATATTTTTTGTGTGTGTGTGTGGGGGGTGGGGAAGAGTAGGCAGGTGCGTTACATTTATAAATTGCCATTGGTAGACTACTGTAAACATATATTTGTTTTGTGTGTGTGGGGGGTGGGGAAGAGTAGGCAGGTGCGTTACATTTATAAATTGCCATTGGTAGACTACTGTAAACATATATTTGTTTTGTGTGTGTGTGTGGGGGTGGGGAAGAGTAGGCAGGTGCGTTACATTTATAAATTGCCATTGGTAGACTACTGTAAACATATATTTGTTTTGTGTGTGTGTGGGGGGGGGTGGGGAAGAGTAGGCAGGTGCGTTACATTTATAAATTGCCATTGGTAGACTACTGTAAACATATATTTGTTTTGTGTGTGTGTGGGGGGTGGGGAAGAGTAGGCAGGTGCGTTACATTTATAAATTGCCATTGGTAGACTACTGTAAACATATATTTGTTTTTGTGTGTGTGTGGGGGTGGGGAAGAGTAGGCAGGTGCGTTACATTTATAAATTGCCATTGGTAGACTACTGTAAACATATATTTTTTGTGTGTGTGTGTGGGGGGTGGGGAAGAGTAGGCAGGTGCGTTACATTTATAAATTGCCATTGGTAGACTACTGTAAACATATATTTGTTTTGTGTGTGTGTGGGGGTGGGGAAGAGTAGGCAGGTGCGTTACATTTATAAATTGCCATTGGTAGACTACTGTAAACATATATTTGTTTTGTGTGTGTGTGTGGGGGGGGTGGGGAAGAGTAGGCAGGTGCGTTACATTTATAAATTGCCATTGGTAGACTACTGTAAACATATATTTGTTTTGTGTGTGTGTGGGGGGTGGGGAAGAGTAGGCAGGTGCGTTACATTTATAAATTGCCATTGGTAGACTACTGTAAACATATATTTGTTTTGTGTGTGTGTGTGGGGGGGTGGGGAAGAGTAGGCAGGTGCGTTACATTTATAAATTGCCATTGGTAGACTACTGTAAACATATATTTGTTTTGTGTGTGTGTGTGGGGGTGGGGAAGAGTAGGCAGGTGCGTTACATTTATAAATTGCCATTGGTAGACTACTGTAAACATATATTTGTTTTGTGTGTGTGTGGGGGGGTGGGGAAGAGTAGGCAGGTGCGTTACATTTATAAATTGCCATTGGTAGACTACTGTAAACATATATTTGTTTTGTGTGTGTGTGTGGGGGGGGTGGGGAAGAGTAGGCAGGTGCGTTACATTTATAAATTGCCATTGGTAGACTACTGTAAACATATATTTGTGTGTGTGTGTGGGGGGTGGGGAAGAGTAGGCAGGTGCGTTACATTTATAAATTGCCATTGGTAGACTACTGTAAACATATATTTGTTTTGTGTGTGTGTGTGGGGGTGGGGAAGAGTAGGCAGGTGCGTTACATTTATAAATTGCCATTGGTAGACTACTGTAAACATATATTTGTTTTGTGTGTGTGTGTGGGGGGTGGGGAAGAGTAGGCAGGTGCGTTACATTTATAAATTGCCATTGGTAGACTACTGTAAACATATATTTGTTTTGTGTGTGTGTGTGGGGGTGGGGAAGAGTAGGCAGGTGCGTTACATTTATAAATTGCCATTGGTAGACTACTGTAAACATATATTTGTTTTGTGTGTGTGTGTGGGGGGTGGGGAAGAGTAGGCAGGTGCGTTACATTTATAAATTGCCATTGGTAGACTACTGTAAACATATATTTGTTTTGTGTGTGTGTGGGGGTGGGGAAGAGTAGGCAGGTGCGTTACATTTATAAATTGCCATTGGTAGACTACTGTAAACATATATTTGTTTTGTGTGTGTGTGGGGGGGGGGTGGGGAAGAGTAGGCAGGTGCGTTACATTTATAAATTGCCATTGGTAGACTACTGTAAACATATATTTGTGTGTGTGTGTGTGTGTGTGTGTGGGGGGTGGGGAAGAGTAGGCAGGTGCGTTACATTTATAAATTGCCATTGGTAGACTACTGTAAACATATATTTGTGTGTGTGTGTTTGGGACTTATGGATCCCGCCTTCTGTCTGGATCTGGCCACAAGACCTCATCAACATTACAGGCGATGTCCTCGCGGGCATCTGTGAAAATATAACGTTGTGTGCCGAATCCACCCATGGATTGATCCCACCTCAATGTCTCCGCATGTCTCTACTGATGCTTGCAGGAGAGGCATGTGCGTGTGGTTGCCGATCATATACTTTCCACCGCCATGCAGAAAATAATTCCTTGATTGCATATATAAAGGGGCTGTAAGGGGGCAGGTATAAAAGTGTGAAATGATTATGGTTGTTGAACCAATCTGGGACCAGAACAGCCCGGTGGAAACTAACATTATCTGTGATGACTACAAACCTGGGCTGCTCTGGTCTTTCCTGCACAAATACATGCAGTGCATCTAGAAATGTAATGATTTGTCCTGTATTGTAGGGACCTATAGTGGCATGGTGATGCAGAAGTCCACCAGAGTAGCCCTGATGTCATCAGATACACGTCTCCCCACTGGTCTTCGTCTTCATTCTCTTCCACATCCAACTCCTCTCTCTCTTTGTCCTTCTCTTACTCTGACTCTCATGGCCTCCATGTTTGCAAAGTTCTTAAAATGTCTTACCTGAGGCCTATTCGTAGTGCTTAGCCTCAGAACGATTTCTGTTTGCTTGTGTTTTCAGGTGTGTATTTGTATGCATACAATTGCCAGATGAGTTTTGCATTTTGAAAATAGTGTTTTCCCAATGATAACAGGAGATTTCTTTTTTGAACAAAGGGTCCAATGTTAGAAAACGTGTTTATTGTTTCGCAATAAGTGTGTTACAGAATTGCGAGAATGTGTTTAAGCTATGGCTACACTGTGTTTAAAGGTATGCTACTAAAACTTTAGGTATTGAGGCTTTGGTCTAAGCATTCGTTTTTAGTGTGTAAGCAATAGGCAAAAACTGTAAGACCTAATAAACAGCTAATTAATTACTTTGAGACTTGTACTTTATTAACGGTCCCTAACTTTATTAACGGATGTCGATGTCAATTTAATACTACTAATATTAACTAATGATTTATTTCGATTTGGTCTGACCAGCTGATGGCAGACAGTTTAGAAATAAACACATTTTATTCAATAAATCATACATTTGTTTAATATTATAATGACAAATATGGTTTACACTGTTAAAGATCGAAAATTTCGTTTTTACAGCTTAAACAATTGTTAATTTTGTTGTTGAGAGTTTGCATGACGAGTGGCTAACACACACAGACACGCACACATCTATTATGTTATTTTATATTAGGTATTACATTTCATACTGGCTGACACACACATATCGGCTCCTGTAGACCACCACACTGTTATCGACATGCAATATGTTATACTGGCTGACACACATCGCATCGGCTCCTGTAGGCTGCCACACTGTTATCGATGTGATGCCCACTAAAGTGTTATCACATTTGTGATAGTTTTTGTAATTTTATAATTAATGCTTTTGAGTATTTGTCCAGCGGTAATTAACCTGTTTCCACCATCCTTGTACTAAACTATTTTGAGGTCAGGTGTAATGTTGGGTTCACCAGCAGGTGGCAGGCTGGAAAGTTTTCCCTGTCTCATTTATTTCTTCTGTTTCCAGGTTGGTGGAGTAGTAAATTAAGCAAAGTTCATGAAGTGTAATATGTTGAAATGTCACTGACTGTTTAAGGTCCGCTAAAAAGGCTGTTTTGTGGAAATGTGGATATCCGTATTGTCGCCAGTGTTGCCAGATGGGGCGGGTTCCCGCCCAATTGGGCTCCTTTTGGTCGCGTCTGACCGGAAAAAAATGCATTGGGCCGGTTTTTAAAACGTGTTTTTTACAATAACAGTATGTATTTTGGGCTGGTATTTTTTGAAAGGGGCGGGGTTTAAGCTGTAGTTGGGCTGGAAATCTTTATTCCAATCTGGCAACACTGATTGTCGCGCCTGTTAACGACACGTGTTGCTATTAAAGTCACGCCGGACAGAGTTTTATTTTTAGCTCCTTGAACATTTTTGGAAAGTTTAATAGTTTGGAAATGTATAATATTGTGTAAAATCTGAAAAGCTAATGTTCAAAACGATTGTTATATGTTTTAAAAGTGGAAAAACTAAAGTTATATATCTGTCAGCTCATGCATTTTGGAAGGGGAAAAAGGATGGTTTGAAATGGGAAATGCATGAAATAAAAGGAACCATAAAAGTGGTAACAGAAGCTATATTTTAAGTTGAAGAGAGACAACTTACAGGGTAACAGTGTTTATTGTCATTTTGGTTATTGTTATTTTGATTTATTCAATCACACAAACTAGTATCTGCTGAAAGATGGAAAAGACACATTGTGTTTTAGTTTGAAGACGTGTGTATTTTCATAGAGGTTGAGTGGTTGTAACAGAGGATATCAATTGTGAATGTTAAATAAATCCTTTCTCTTTCTGCTGAGCGAGATGAAAAACGGACACAGAGTTTTCCCTGTCTCATTTATTTCTCCTGTTTCCAGAAAGGGCATATAGGCTGTTTACGTGGTGCCAGCCGGTACCCGTAACATCGACATGTATTATGATGTTATATTATGTTATATTATGGTATTATATTTCATACTGGCTGACACACACCCATCTTATCGGCTCCTGTAGACCGCCACACTGTTATCGTCATATATTATGATGTTACATTGTTATGTTATTTTATATTATGGTATTATATTTCATACTGGCTGACACACACACATCTTAATGGCTCCTGTAGACCACCACACTGTTATCCACATGTATTATGATGTTATATTATGATGTTACATTATGTTATATTATGTTATTTTATTTATGGTATTATATTTCATACTGGCTGACACACACATCTTATTGGCTCCTGTAGACCACCACACTGTTATCCACATGTATTATGATGTTATATTATGATGTTACATTATGTTATTTTATTTATGGTATTATATTTCATACTGGCTGACACACACATCTTATTGGCTCCTGTAGACCACCACACTGTTATCTACATGTATTATGATGTTACATTATATTTATGTTATTTTATAATATGGTATTATATTTCATACTGGCTGACACACACATCTTATTGGCTCCTCTAGACCACCACACTGTTAGCTACATGTATTATGATGTTACCTTATGTTATGTTATTTTATAATATGGTATTATATTTCATACTGGCTGACACACACATCTTATTGGCTCCTGTAGACCACCACACTGTTATCCACATGTATTATGATGTTATATTATGATGTTAAATTATGTTATGTTATGTTATTTTATAATATGGTATTATATTTTATACTGGCTGACACACACATCTTATTGGCTCCTGTAGACCACCACACTGTTATCCACATGTATTATGATGTTACATTATGATGTTAAATTATGTTATGTTATATTATGTTATTTTATAATATGGTATTATATTTTATACTGGCTGACACACACATCTTATTGGCTCCTGTAGACCACCACACTGTTATCCACATGTATTATGATGTTACATTATGTTATGTTATATATTATGTTATGGTATTATATTTCATACTGGCTGACACACACATCTTATTGGCTCCTCTAGACCACCACACTGTTATCCACATGTATTATGATGTTACATTTTGTTATGTTATGTTATTTTATATTATGGTATTATATTTCATACTGGCTGACACACACATCTTATTGGCTCCTCTAGACCACCACACTGTTATCTACATGTATTATGATGTTACATTATATTATGTTATTTTATTTATGGTATTATATTTCATACTGGCTGACACACACATCTTATTGGCTCCTGTAGACCACCACACTGTTAGCTACATGTATTATGATGTTACCTTATGTTATGTTATATTATTGTATTATATTTCATACTGGCTGACACACACATCTTATTGGCTCCTCTAGACCACCACACTGTTATCCACATGTATTATGATGTTACATTTTGTTATGTTATGTTATTTTATATTATGGTATTATATTTCATACTGGCTGACACACACATCTTATTGGCTCCTCTAGACCACCACACTGTTATCTACATGTATTATGATGTTACATTATATTATGTTATATTATGTTATTTTATTTATGGTATTATATTTCATACTGGCTGACACACACATCTTATTGGCTCCTGTAGACCACCACACTGTTAGCTACATGTATTATGATGTTACCTTATGTTATGTTATATTATTGTATTATATTTCATACTGGCTGACACACACACATCTTATTGGCTCCTGTAGACCACCACACTGTTATCCACATGTATTATGATGCCAGGGTTCCATCAGAATTTTCACAACATTTCACTGGTAAACAGAACCAAACATTACATGAGAACACCATTTCTCACAGCTGAATTTCATAACTCAACCAATACTTTAGACAAGCAGACGTGTGTAAATTATGATATCCCAACTTTTTCAATACACCATCCTTCGGCAAGAACTGAGTCAAAGCGGTAAGACAAATACGTTCTCAATAAAAATGTTTGATTTCGTTTCTAAGGTAGGCTAGATACTTCAAAGAAGGGCATATTGAGACTCTCACAAATTCAATTTGTCAATGTGTCTTCCCTCCACAGGGTATTTTGACGAGGTATATAACGTCCAGAGGCACAATCACTGGCGTTATTCTGTACCCGACGACCCTGAGGCGAACCTGGGAGGTACTTCTAGAGTCCCAGACCACCTCCAGGCAGGCTTTCTCCATCGTGTGTCTGTCCTCCAGGGCCTGACTACAAAAGACAATGCCCAGGGATCGCATGTCTACCAATGTGGCCTGTGTCGGCAGACCTTCTACTGCCTGGCAGCCCTCCAGGCTCACCTCCTGGTCAGCTGGAAACAGCGGACACACTGTAACCGACAGTACAGTGACATGATCCGTCTGTGTCCGTCTCCACCTTCAGAATCAGAGCAGCCGTACTCACCGTCCTCAGTCCAGGATGACCGTCCAGACCAGGAGGCTGATACAACCGGTAGTCTTCACCCCGCTACTGGATACAACCGGTAGTCTTCACCCCGCTACTGGATACAACCGGTAGTCTTCACCCTGCTACTGGATACAACCGGTAGTCTTCACCCTGCTACTGGATACAACCGGTAGTCTTCACCCTGCTACTGGATACAACTGGTAGTCTTCACCCCGCTACTGGATACAACCGGTAGTCTTCACCCTGCTACTGGATACAACTGGTAGTCTTCACCCCGCTACTGGATACAACCGGTAGTCTTCACCCCGCTACTGGATACAACCGGTAGTCTTCACCCTGCTACTGGATACAACCGGTAGTCTTCACCCTGCTACTGGATACAACCGGTAGTCTTCACCCTGCTACTGGATACAACTGGTAGTCTTCACCCCGCTACTGGGGACCTTGAGGCAACATTAAGGTTGAGGCGAGTTGGTTGCACTGATCACCTTCAGGCCGACTTCATCCGCTATGTCTCAAGTCAGGTGTGTGAAAAAAGTCAATATACATGTTTTTGTATTGTACTATATTGTGTTTTATTATGTAGTACTATATTTGATTGTATTGTAGATGTCCAGTGAGGCCGCTGCAGGCTACCAGGCATCACAAGGCTCTGAGGGGGTACAGTGTGCCTTGTGCCACCAGTCCTTCCCCATCCTGCCCTGCCTCCAGGCCCACCTGCTAGATAGCTGGAAACATCGACAGACCTGCAGCCTCTTGTACAGCCTGATGATCAGCCGTTGTCCTTCTCCTCCACTGGGATCGATGCAGCCATACTTACAATCTTCAGTCCAGGTTGACAGGCAGGAACAGGAACCTGGTACAAGCAGTGGTCTTAATCCCGTTTTGGCGGAACTAGGGGCGAGGCAATGCAGACGCATTGATCCGCTTCAGGCTGACGTCAACAGCGATGATCCCAGTCAGGTGTGTGTGTTTGTATGTAAGGGAGTGATCGGGACAAACAGAATACACATTCATATTGTTCAATGTAATATATGGACAATACAGTTGTTTTGTCTCTCACTATGATGTATTGTGCTGTATTGTACTACATTTTCATTGTGTTGTATTGTAGGTGTCCAATGAGGCGCCAGGCTACCAAGGATCACAAGGCTGGGAGGTTGATCAGGCAGACTTGAATAAACTACCCCCATATCGTTGTCCGCCCTTCGGGGTGAAACTTCCAGAGAACAGGGAACCGAGCCCGGAAGCCAAATTCTGGCTCAAAGAAATGATCAGCCGTCGGCACAAGGATGATAGGCATGAACTGTGTGCTAAACGCTTTCATCCTGGCCTGTCTTCCACTTCATCCACTTCAGCCTCGTCTTCATCACCCAGAAGCCATGAGCGTCTTCGGTCTTCGATCTCGCCTACATCCTCGTTAGTTTCCTCCTCGACTACTTCAGACCGACCTCGCAAAAGGAAGCGAGGCCACGATGTGAGCCTCAGTGAGCCCCTGATGAGCCCTGGCCACCAGCCCAGCCAGAGCACTCTGTCCCTGGGAGAGGAGAGCCACCAGGCCGGACCTTCATGGATGACAACCGTGAACGGCCAACAAAGCTTCGTGCCTCTGTCTTACCGCCCTCAGCTAAGGGGCGGCAGTGGCTCAGTGGTTCATGTAGGTTGTCTACAAAGCGGAAGGTTGGTGGAGGTGAGCAAGACACCTAACCCCAAGGCTAATTCAAACAATAAAATACAATTATAACTGCTACTTAAGTTTGTTTTACTTTAGAGGCATTGGAGAAAATGACTGAAAAATGTATTGAAATATTATTTTGGTAACTGAATTTGATGAATGAAAAAATAATTTACCCCAAACTTAAAGTTAGTACATATAACATTTTTTACAATTTCTATCCTTTATAATGTAATGATGTAAACTATAGTTAGCAAACAAGCTATTTATTTCAAATGTGTTTTATTATTATTCATTTGACTATTAACTAAAATAACATTTTAATTGGGCCTATTGATTTAGAATTTATTTGTTTGACGCTTTAGTAAATGAAGACATTGTATCTCTATTTCCTACCAGCATTTGAATGATGAGATAAGTACCGAGCCACAAATACAAATAATTATTTAAAACCACAAGTATGTATGTTGTGTGACGTTGTACATAAACTCTTTGTGTGCAATCTGCGCATAAAATAGGAATGTGAAAATGACTTTACCTCCAGTACCTGCAGGTTGAACCATTTGGAGTCCATATCTACATGGATCCTCTGGTGGTTACATCCAGAACCTGCAGGTTGAGCCATTTGGAGTCCATAAGTACATGGATCCTCTGGTGGTTACATCCAGAACCTGCAGGTTGAGCCATTTGGAGTCCATAAGTACATGGATCCTCTGGTGGTTACATCCAGAACCTGCAGGTTGAGCCATTTGGAGTCCATAAGTACATGGATCCTCTGGTGGTTACATCCAGAACCTGCAGGTTGAGCCATTTGGAGTCCATAAGTACATGGATCCTCTGGTGGTTACATCCAGAACCTGCAGGTTGAACCATTTGGAGTCCATATGGTTACATCCAGCACCTGCAGGTTGAACCATTTGGAGTCCATATCTACATGGATGACGTTATCAAGATCAAGAGCTTCTCGATTTCCAGACTGACAAGTTTACCATGATATCTGAGATATTCAATACATTTGTGAAAAACAGGGTTGGTTGTTACAACCTCAGTGCGAACATAACTGTTGATGAACAGCTATTCCATACCAAAGCTCGCTGTCGATTCACACAGTACATGGCTAATAAACTGGACACCTTTGTGATAAAGTTCATTGTGTTCGGGTACTGAAAGTGTTTCCTGCGAAAGGTATATGGTTTGTAGATTAGTAAGTCGGTACAAGCCTGGTGCAATGTGGCACAACTTGTCATTATGTCTATATCTGCCCTTTTGAATAGCAATATTAAGATATTTCTAGATCTATTTGTATATTTGTATTTCATGGCATGACATTGAGAAGTGTTTCCCTCGATCGTCTCTTTACATGTAAATGTGAATGTTTTCCCTGAAGCACACTAATTATTTTAAATTAAACCAAGTAGCCTGTATAAAACGTATTTTAACAGCAGGACGTTGCTTCGGCTACATCAAAAGAAAATTATGTTATCAATGCAATCAAGCATTCTAACTGAATATAATTCAAATAAACACATAGAGATATTTTTTTCAACTTCATATAATAGTGGTTATTATTATTAACTTGACGCTTTCACAGTGAAGCACACATAAGTTTGTCCCATACATTTCACAGAAGCGACAGGACGATATTCAAGTCAGGAAATTGCACACTGACTGAAGTTAACTCAATATTAAAGTCTGCAATACGTCTAAATTAATTTGGTTTAATTTAAAATAATCAGTGTGATAATATCACGTTACATTTTGGTGAACAATATTAATTTGCAGTCTATAATAGTCTTGCAAGCAAGCAAGTTTATTTATAAAGCAAAATTCATACATAGAAGCAGTTATATGTGCTTCACAGAGGAAAATAATAATTAAATAATAATAAAATGCATCCATTTTATATTAATAGCAACCTATTTACTGGCGTTAAATAAAACATTACATGTCAGTATAACTGTTACTGTGTTTTACATATTATTTCACATGGTCTTCAGAACCTGGCCAGGAAGTCTATATGGCTCTTTTCACGTACATCGTATACACACAAAATGTATTATATTTCTTTTACATTGCCTAATATTGTTTATCTATCAACTATAATTAATTGCTTGTTTCAGTAGTAAACTATTGTTGGCTGTGAAGCGTAGCCTACCTACATAACAGGATGATATTCATATCATGTCATTCATGTTAACTCAAAATCAATATTCATTTGGATTAATATAAAATAATCAGTGTGGCAATTTAAGTGTTATAATATTATGTTACATTTAGGTCATGATATTCACTTGCACAAAATGCAACTCAGTTTCTCGGTTTCAAGCGCCACCTGGTGACAGAAAACAAGATATAGGCTACAGGTGAAAAAAAATACACGCAAAATTGCGGATAGCCCATTATCACGTACTGTTGGCAAAATAGCTTTACATTCGCGTTTCCAGCGATTCTTTTTAACAGAAAAATGTATGAGCATTCCTAAAAGGAGATTTCTGTAAGTTTATAATGTGTGTCAAAACATTATTTTTCGAGCCTCTGGGTCAAATGACCCACTTGCGGTGCTTCTAGTGTTAAGTAGGACTTAGCATAGCTTAGCTTGTGCTAGAGCTTTAAAACTATGTATAATATGGCACTCAAATAAAATGTACTTCACTTTAATCGCTTCGCTTTTTTGTTTTCTTTCTTCTGCTCTCCTCTGTTTCTTTTCGTTTTCACCTTGTGTTTTTAGCTTGGTAAGCTGATGGGAACCTATGTCTGGAGCATGCTAGGCTAGGCTGCTATGTTGCTAGGTTTTTCTTCTTAAAAGTTGTTCAAAAGCAGTTCAACGTCCATTTAAATGATGAAATGGTATAATAAAATTTCCTTTCTAGGGGATTTGCTGGGGACTATTCAGATCTTGTTTTCTTTTTGTTCTGAATGTTTGTCTCATCTTAAACTGACCAAACATCTACAAAAAGTTAAGAAACGTTTTAGAGTTCCTCTCTGCTGCTTCTGTCTCTCCCTCTATCCATCTAACACAGAGACATTGAGGAGTCAGAATAAACCCTAAACCCTGGATAGAGGGGCTCAGTGAATGTGGTGTTTAATGTGTACAGGTGGGTCAGTGTGTCAGAGGAAACACTGTAGAAGGAAAGAGTGCCGGCTGGCCAGTCCAGATACACTCCTACTCTGTGGGAGACTGAGGAGGTGACAGGTAGATCAGTTCTCTTATTATTGTGCCAGACAGAGTAACATTCACCATAACGGTTATCAAAACAGCCATCATAACAGTTCAGACACCAGGACTTGTCATTGTATCCAAGTCCACAGTCATCACCCTCTCCTCCTCTGTGGATTCCTTTATATGTCACTCCTAACCCAGCACCTCTCCCACTCCACTCCACCTCCCAGTAAGAGCGTCCAGACAGACCCTCTCTACACAACACCTGTGGTCTGTAGTCAAATCTCTCTGGGTGATCAGGATACGGCTGCTCCTCTCTCCTCCATGTCATCGTTCTGTTCTTCTCAGACAGAGAGAGGTTTCTGTTTACTGTGTTTGGGTCCAGTGTGAGATCACACACATCTGATGGATGAGACCAAGAAACACTATTACACATCATCATTCATATTATACACACATCTGATGGATAAGACACAATATTACACATCATCATTCATATTATACACACACACATGTTGTATTTCTTCATTAGTAACTTACACACACGTACATGTGAACACACACACAGCAGCTGAATATGCTGTATGTTCTGTATAATAAATCACTTACATTTCTTCGGTCCTGATTTCAACCTCCTCTCTCCACAATGATCCAGACTGTGGAAGAAGAAGAGGAGCAGACTGTCATTCAGTGACACACAACCTGTTTTACACACACACACACACACACACACACACACACACACACACACACACACACACACACACACACACACACACACACACACACACACACACACACACACACACACACACACACACACACACACCACACATGCACACATGCACACATCTACATCCACACCCAACACACACAACACACAGTAGATAACTCCTACACCCCACACACACACACATTCACACAGCCAACACCCCCACCAAACACAAACCACCCCCTTTACATCGACCACACACACACACCACACACAATGCTCCTCATTTCACCCAAACACATTACACGACACACATGCTTTTCAACTCAACAAGAAATATTGTCACGTTCAATACCTCGTTACACCCCTACTGGTTACTGACAGAGAAAAAATCTACAGGACATACTTGAGGTTCTCCAGTCTCCAGTGTGGATCCTCCAGTCCAGCAGAGAGCAGTCTGACTCCAGAGTCTCCTGGGTGGTTGTAACTCAGATCCAGCTCTTTCAGGTGTGATGGGTTTGACTTCAGAGCTGAGACCAGAGAAGCACAGCCTTCCTCTGTGACCAGACATCCTGAAAGCCTGCAGAGTCAATCATGATTTTACAAACTGCTTCTGCAATTAAACACCCTGCTTGGGTAGGCTAAGATTGTTTAAAAAATCCTTAACCTGTTTACATTTTCAGGATTTGTTTTTTAACGTCACTCCTCTATAAAACACACTAGTCCATAGTGGAGTGTGTGTTGGTCTGCTGTTTCTTTATATGCAACCTCTCAAAATGCAAAATAACCTGCAACAACATAAATAAAGTGACATTCTCAACCCACATAAACCCTGAATACAGAAATATAGAAAATGCTGGGCTCTGGGTTATGAGACACGACATCTTGTAGGAAGTTTTGGGATAATCAAAAAATAAAAACAACTACTACAAGCATACTTCACCAAGACAGTCTGATTGGTATCCCACTGCTCACACAACCAGGAAGTGTTTAGCTGATACAAGTGAGCTTGAAGAAATATTACAAGCATGACTGAGATGACAGCCGGCCACAAGGAGTCGCTAGAGGACAATATGACATAGCAGCCCTGTGTGACTTCCACCCATCCACCCAGGAAGCACTGAGACTAATTGCTCTGCAATATGCTAGATCCCTGGGCAGCATCAGTATTCTGCAACCAGGCAATTCCTGTAGAAATGTTACAGATGAGGAAGTTCAAGTCCCTATGAGACAACATGGTAGAATGGAGGGATATCTCCACAACGAAAGAGAGGAATAAAAATACAGTGAGAATGAATGATGGATCAGTGGACAACAGAGGGGTGGAATAAAGATAAGTTCCCTATTTTGATATTCTTGGACTCACAGAACTTTATTATTTATTATGAAAAGGATATTTATTTTGTAAGTTGTGGTGTGTTTCCTTTCAGGCCTACTGGAATGTCTGACAGGGTTTGGTCTTTAACAGGGATGGAGGCTTGAACCTGCTGGCAGCTCAGAGCAGGTGGAGTTGGAAACACAGCAGATGTTTGTATTCCCTTTTGTTTTGTTGTCCCTCTGTTGTGTCGTTGTCATATACATTGTTGTGTTGTAAATTGTGTTGTTGTTTATTATAACTCACCTCAGAGTTTCCAGTTTACATTGTGGATCTTTCACCAAAGCAGACACCTGCTTCACCACTGTATCCTTCAGGTCATTGTTACTCAGATCCAGCTCTTTCAGGTGTGAGGGGTTTGACTTCAGAGCTGAGACCAGAGAAGCACAGCCTTCCTCAGTGATTCCACAACCTGCCAGTCTGGAGAGAAATAATCATGATGTCACAAACAGAACCTCGGCCATGCCTGTACCATCGCATCCACCCCTAGAGGGGCTGGATGAGTTTGTGAGAACCACAGTGGACAGTGTGATGTCTCTCTGGATGCAAATAGGCCTACCTCGGCACGACCAAAATGTCTCCTAAGGAGCTCCACCACCTGGGGAGGGAGTCTCCACTCCCCGCCTGATTTAGGTACCCTGGGATATAAATCGCTCTCAAAGAACGGAGCTTCCCCTGGGACCCCAGAAGGATCCCCATCCTTTGAAACTACGAAGTACCAGCTGTAATAGCCCGACTCCCTGCTGGGCGGAAGAACCCGTTCTATAGCCGAAGAGTCTGTACCTCTTGTTCCATCACCAGAGCCTGCTCGGGGCCCACCACTGACGGCAGGACCCCTTTGGATGGCATAACCTTTCTCGGTTGTCTGCAGGACCCACTGAGACTCTTACATTTGGAAGGGTTTCCCACATTGCTAAAAAATCTACTAAAGGTACCAGCCTCTCGCGGCCCGCCTCTGGAATACTTGGAACTGCAGACACAGTGCCCAGTAATGGCACACCGGCAGGGGAACACTGTTTGGCAGCTCGCTGGGACCATCTATGCCTAGGCATAAAGGAGAGGTCAGTAGAATGGACCCCTGAGGCACCAAGAGAAACTGGGCACCGTGTAATGAGGTGAACTCCTGCCTCTCCTGGTGGGGACCACCCCCCGTTTTTATAGCGGGCATGAGCACAGACCACCCTGATGATTGATGTATTAAACCACCGATGTGTTGTCTGACCTGACAAGAACATGATGGCCCATCAGGTCTGGGAGGAAGTGCTTCAGGGCCTGAAACACTGGCAACATTTCTAGACAATTTATTTGCCAAGAAAGATGCTGGTCTTGCCACTGCAACCGAGCTGGGCGACCACTCATGATCGCCCCCCAGCCTGTGAGGGAGGCATCCGTCGTTAGCGTTACACGACGACAAATGGCACACCGATAGGAAAACACTCGTCTGACAGCTCCGGACCCCTCCTTGGAATAGGCGAGCGCCGCTCGGGACAACGCTCGCTGGGACCATCTATGCCCCGGCAAAGAGGCGTGGCCGATAGCATGGGCCCCTGAGGGCACCAAGAGGGAACGGGCACCGCAAAGTGAGGCGGACTCCTGCCTTTCCTGGTGGGGACCACCCTCCGCACCCCGACGGCAATAGCGTCAGGGTCTTTTAGACGTAGCCTTCCTGGCGGTAACGACCGTCCTCGGATCAGCTCTACCACCAGAAGGCTTCGCCTGAGAGTGCCGTGTCTCAATCCAGTCTCCCCGGTGAGGAGCATGAGACGCCACACTCTGTTTTTGCTGTGCCCGGTGTGCCATGCTAGTCCCCGGAGACGTGACTTCGACGGGGAAGGAACTTATTGAACGCCGCTGCCTGTCTCTTCTCCTCGTGGAACCTCTCAATGACTAAGTCAATTGCGTTCCCAAAGAGGCCCGAAGAAGACTGCGGCGCTTCGAAGAGAAAAGATTTCTCTTTCACTGTCATATTAGAGAGACTCAGCCACAGATGTCTCTCCGTAGCCACCAAGGCTGCAATAGAACGGCCTACTGATCTAGCCGTCTCCTTAGTGGCACGAAGAGACAAATCCGCAGCTTGACGAAGCTCTCGAACAATGTCAGGATTTATCTCCTCCCCGTCAGCCACGTCTCTCAGCAGGTCAGCCTGATACACTTGCACTATTGCCATAGTATGCAGGCACGAAGCCGCCTGCCCTGCCGCCGAAAAAGCTTAACCCACCAGCGCCAAAGTATTTCTCAAGGGCCTGGTGGGTAATGCCGGTGTTTTAAAGGACGGTGCCGCAAGGGGATAGATGGCTGGCCAGAATCTCCACCGCTTTAGGCATTGTCCCGTAACCATACATTTTAGCAGAGCTGTAGTACTCGAGACCGGTCTCGGTCTCGAGACCGGTCTCGAGACCACTTTTTTAAGGTCTCGGTCTCGTCTCGGTCTCGGTTACATTTGGACTCGGTCTCGACTCGGTCTCGGACAGTAAGGACTCGTAAATTCTTCCGAGACCAGCCGAGACCAGCGTAGAAATTATCGCCCACAATTTTTTCTAGAAAAATATTTAAGTATGACATGTAGAGGCTGTATTTCCATTGGCTGTATTTCGTCCAGAGTCAGACTGTTTTTTTCTGATGTGGCTTATCCCGCCAATGGCTATGTACTTTTGAAGAAAAGCCCACCCCCAGCGTCGCTAGAGGGTGCACCCATTCACGTAAATACTTCAATCTTAAACATATGCTCGATCATGTCTGCACAATCTGCCAATATATTCGTTTTGCCTATATTCAGTACATTGAGCACAAATAAATAATTTGTCCGAAAACACACAGCGGTTAGTAATTAAAAAACATACATAATGTTGAAAAGCTACAGCCGACGTCCTTCCATGACTTTTCCTAAATACGTGCATTTTACCTTGTCCCGTTTTCAGAATTGCAAAATCACAAACCGAACAATATATAAAACTACTATTTACATGTTTTTTGATACCTAAACTGCCTTCCTGTCGCCAAAATCCCACGCCGCTGGGCGTTGGTACCCTAATTGCGGTACCCAGACACCGATCACACTTCACTGAGCCTATATGGCAATGGTTGAATGGGCGATACACAGACAAATACTACGAGAACACATATAGACAATAGTCTGATTGGCTTGGTTGAACTACAAAAAAAAGAGGTACGTTTATAAAGAAATATGTTTCACTAAATAAACAGAACGAATTCCTCCAAATACATACAGCCCCATTCATGTGTCATGCGCCTATTGCACTCAATAATTAATAACGAATGAACCACAGTGTATTCATATAGCCTACAAGAGACTTCAACAAAATATTGTTTTGTATCGAAATTAAACGAATATAAACAATAATTATTAATAGGCTAACTACAAATGGGCGATAAATGAAATTACTCATGCACACAGAAGGACGTGGGACATACATAAGTCCGGGGGGCATACGGCAGAAAGAGCATAAAACTGGAACGGTTATGGTCCGATCTATATGAAACTGAACCCGTTTTGGTCCGATCTTTATTAAACTGGAAGGGTTTTGGTCTGATCTATATGAACACTGTGCGCAGTTCAACCGGGTTAGTTTGCTGCTGTCTCATGTGCACTCGTAACAATAATGAACACTGTGCGCAGTGCAACCGGTTCGTTTGCGTGTCCTGCTCAAGCAGACAAACAACTGAAGCTGCGTGCCTGTGGACGGATAAATAATTATAAATAGATTTGTTTATCGGCCAATCATGCGCAAATCATTTGATTGCAAGTCGCTTGTGATCTAAAATGTGTTAGCATTTACTACATCAACATAGGACATACAGTTTGATGGATTTTCATTTATTCGATTTTTAGAAATTTTAATATCATAGCCTGTGCATTTTAAAATCATGGTTTTATTTTCGTATTTTATGTTTACATAAGACAATAAATAGGCCTACATACTCTTTTAATAAAATTCATTTCATTCAGGATGACAACACAGTAGATGATCTGATGCTGTTGGTCAAGTGTTTTTTTTACATTGGTCATTGGACCAAAAACATGTCATATTATTTAGTGTTGATATGACTGGTCTCGGTCTCGGCCCCCTTTGGTATCGGTCTCGACTCGGTCTCGGCCACCTTCGGTCTCGGTCTCGTCTCGGTCTCGGCCCCCTTCGGTCTTGGTCTCGTCTCGGTCTCGGCCCCCTTCGGTCTCGGTCTCGTCTCGGTCTCGCTTTAGGTGGTCTCGAGCACAGCTCTGCATTTTAGCATCGGAAATGTTGGAATACATAGACGTACGCGGATTAAACACGCAAGGCGACACCGGCCTATTCCAGGACCTCAACACCTCAGTGTGGAGGTCAGGGAAAAAAGCAAACACCGGCAAGGAGGCATAGCACGGGAAGGCAAAAATCTCTCATCCAACTTACTGGTTGTAGCAGACTCCTGCCTGTCATCCGGCCACTGAATGTTGAGCTTAGCAACAGCTGGGGCGAGTACCTCCAACAGCTCCTTACCCGCGGGCGACTGAAGTGACGTAGCCCCAGTCTCTGTGTCAATGCTCTCAACATCCCGCTCCTCAGAACCGGATAGTTGAAGCAATGGTGCCTCATCCTGGGCGGAAGGACCCGCAGTGCGTGCTTCCCCCTCCCGGACTGAGGCACTGGAATCAGCAGGAAAGAGCTGAGATAATGCAGATGCCGTATAAGACCCGTCTGTTAGATCCATCTGCGACTCCCACGAAGCCAACCTCTGCTCTGCCTCGAAGAGCGACCGGTGAGAGCGCAGCGTTCGCATTGGCAAATGCTCACAATGCTTACAGCTAGCCCCCTCAAGAGCTAACCGGGCATGTAGCACTCCCAAACAAACGCATTGTTGATGTGTATCCCCACCCGTAAGAAAACGGGAGCAGGGAAAGACACACTTCCTATAGCGCTGCTTATTCACCTTAATAACTATGGTAAACTACCGATAGAAAACTCGCAAGGACTGTCACACAACGCACTTGCTGAAGCTACAGAAGATGAATAGGCTTGTGTTTTGGGGTGCTTTATAGTTTCCTGGTTGCGACGTCACCCGTCTATGAAGTTCCGTCTCGCCATTGGGCCGCTCAGATCAGGTAGAGATGGAAACACAGCAGATGTTTGTATTCCCTTCTGTTTTGTTGTCCCTTTGTTGTGTTGTTGTCATGTAGATTGTTGTGTTGTAAATTGTGTTGTTGTTTATTATTACTCACCTCAACGTCTCCAGTTTACATTGTGGATCTTTTACCAAATCAGACACCTGCTTCCCTGTATCCTTCAGGTCATTGTTACTCAGATCCAGCTCTTTCAGATGTGAGGGGTTTGACTTCAGAGCTGAGACCAGAGAAGCACAGCCTTCCTCAGTGATTCCACAACCTGACAGTCTGGAGAGAGATTATCATGATGTCACAAACAGAAGGGTAGTTCAGAATAACATTAGAACCGTTAGACAGTCAATACATGACACAAAAATGTGACTTCCAATATAAAAATGATTGAATGTTTTCTATAAATATCAATATCCTTACTGTAAAAATACTGTGTGTGTGTGTGTGTGTGTGGAGAGAAGATAATTAGCAGGAATGATAATACATTGAAAAAGAGAGGTGAATCTGTGTGTAATCTGTAACAATAATTAGACTTAATCAACTTATCTAGTAAAATATGTTCAGTTTCGTCTGTTGCTTCATCATTATATTGCCCAATAGGGTACATACAGTATATTTGGTTACTTTGAAGACAACAATCTCACATATTTTGGCTTTGTATGCGGTTCTCATGCAATACTATTGTCATAACTTCCTCCGAAGCTGCCGCATCTGTCATCCTTTATTCGTTATATTTGTTACTTTCTGAATTAAGCTGGACTGTCTTGTTCTAATCATTCACACCAGGTACCCATTATCCCATTAGTAAGGGTATATATGTTCCCTCAGTTCCCGATGTCTTTGTGCTTTATTGTTATGTCCTTCATGTCGATGACTGATCTGTGAAAATTAGACTTGTTTTTTTTGTATATCGCTTTATTAAGTACATTTCATTTCAAGTTTAGTTGCATGCATTTCAGTTCAATAATGGTAGTAACATTAACTGTAGACAGAAATATGAAGTCTGTTTATAGTAGTGTGCAGTATTAATGGTAGTAACATTAACTGTAGACAGAAATATGAAGTCTGTTTATAGTAGTGTGCAGTAATAATGGTAGTAACATTAACTGTAACATTAAGACAGAAATATGAAGTCTGTTTATAGTAGTGTGCAGTAATAATGGTAGTAACATTAACTGTAGACAGAAATATGAAGTCTGTTTATAGTAGTGTGCAGTATTAATGGTAGTAACATTAACTGTAGACAGAAATATGAAGTCTGTTTATAGTAGTGTGCAGTAATAATGGTAGTAACATTAACTGTAGACAGAAATATGAAGTCTGTTTATAGTAGTGTGCAGTAATAATGGTAGTAACATTAACTGTAGACAGAAATATGAAGTCTGTTTATAGTAGTGTGCAGTAATAATGGTAGTAACATTAACTGTAGACAGAAATATGAAGTCTGTTTATAGTAGTGTGCAGTAATTAATGGTAGTAACATTAACTGTAGACAGAAATATGAATGAAGTCTGTTTATAGTAGTGTGCAGTAATATTGGTAATGGTAGTAACATTAACTGTAGACAGAAATATGAAGTCTGTTTATAGTAGTGTGCAGTAATAATGGTAGTAACATTAACTGTAGACAGAAATATGAAGTCTGTTTATAGTAGTGTGCAGTAATAATGGTAGTAACATTAACTGTAGACAGAAATATGAAGTCTGTTTATAGTAGTGTGCAGTAATAATGGTAGTAACATTAACTGTAGACAGAAATATGAAGTCTGTTTATAGTAGTGTGCAGTATTAATGGTAGTAACATTAACTGTAGACAGAAATATGAAGTCTGTTTATAGTGAGGTCAGGCACTGCAGTAATGCATCATCATAAGTTTGTCCTCGAAGTTGGGACAGATGGAGGCCTAGACACATCACATCACGGCTATAATTGTCCCAGTCGTTGATGACATTTCATGGAGTGCCAGGCAGTGCTTGAAGTGGGGGAAAAAAGGTGCCGGTACTCTCTATCATTTGCATATCATTACATTTGAGATTTTTACAGTGGAAAAAAAGAGATTTTTCTGGTTCAACAACAATTTATTGTTATTTATTATCAACAAATGAATTTAAACAAATGAGTGTGTGTACGCGTGTGTTAGCTGTTCCGCTCAGATCAATGCTAACAATGTTTCTGGTTGGACTAACGTTACCTCTGTTGACGCGTCTGGCACGCGCGTTCTTTTATTGCCTTTCTGAAGCCAGGCTAACATTACTTACAATTTTGGATTCAACACACTTTTTCTACGTTTCTAGGTTTTGGATTTTACCAGTGAAAAATATGTTTACGCTCAGGCGGAAGCCGCAGCTATCAGACACCTGATAGGGTGAACCGACTACTTGCCTTTACGTGATTCGTCAAGATCTTTAGTAAGTCACGTACTGCCCTCTGGGTAGTGTAGTTTATGTAACGTTACGTTAGGTCATTACAAATCTCTCTGCTTTTGCTGTCAGTGGTAGAGTACCGGCTGCATGTGAAAAGTAGCGGTACGCAAGAAAAAGTGCCGGTACGCTTAAGAGTAAAATGTAGAAGTGCCGGTACTGCGTACCGCTGTGTACCGCCCCACTTTGAGCACTGGTGCCAGGAATTCTTCCTTTGGTTGCAGATCGGCGTCTACAAAGCGCACACATATTGACTCCTGCTCAACTCCTGAAATATCCTGTGTGCCATCAATGAAAAGTGCGAACTGGACCACTGGCAGTGATGTTATTTACGACACAATTTCTCTGACGATTATATTGCCCAACAGCTTCAGAATTTCATGTTGCATTTGGGGACAGGTGAAATCAAGGTGAGCTTTTGGCCAGTGGGTTCAGCTCTGTGTCGCACTCACCTTATCATCGCCTCTGAAAGCCTGACCATGTCGTGCCAAATTCTTTATATACATAATAATAAAATATATTACCACTGAGCTACAATGAAGGACTACACACACACTGTCATTACCACACACAACTCACACACCATTTGCATGTCTGTACTTACAGAGCAGTTTTGCAGGTCTTAATCACTGGCAGCAACCACAGAAGACCCTTCTCTGATGTGGAGTATTTCTTCAGCTCAAACACATCAATCTCCTTTTCTGAAGTCAGTAACACAAAGACCAGAGCTGACCACTGTGCATGTGACAGTTTTTTTCGAGAGAGACTTCCTGAATTCAGGTAATATTGAATCTCCTCCACTAGAGAATGGTCATTCAGTTCATTCAGACAGTGGAACAGATTGATGCATCTCTCTGAAGAGGGATTCTCCCTGATTTTCTCCTTGATGTACTTGACGGTTTTTTCATGTCTCTGTGAGCTGCTTCTGGTCTTTGTCAGTAAACCTTGTAAATGCTTCTGATTTGACTCTAGTGAGAGGCCCAGAAGGAACCGAAGAAAAAGATCCAGGTGTCCAGTCTTACTCTGGAATGCTTTCTCCACTGCAGTCTTGTGAAAATCTATTTCAGGTATTTTCCGTTTCAGACGTGTCATGAGGGTTGATTGTTGTTCATCCATTAGATTCTTATTGTTGTTGTTGAATGAGAGAAACACATAAAGAGCAGCTAGAAACTCCTGAATGCTCAGATGAACAAAGCAGAACACCTTCTCCTGGCGCACAGCCTCTGTTATAAACATCTGTGTGCAGACTCCTGAGTACACTGATGCTTCATTGATATCAATGCCACATTCTTTCAGGTCATTTTCATAGAAAATCAGATTGCCTTTCTGTAGTTGTTGAAAAGCCAGTTTTCCCAGTGTCTTAATGCTGTTTTTACTCCAGTGTGGATCTGTCTCTTTTTTCCCATCATACTTTACATTCCTGTGTGTGGACTGAAACACAAGGAAGTGTGAGTACATGTCTGTTAGGGTCTTGGGCAGCTCTACTTTATCATCTTTAGTCAACATGAACTCAAGGATTGTAGCAACAATCCAACAGAAGACTGGTATGTGACACATGATGTGGAGGCTTCTTGATGCCTTTATGTGTGAGATAATTCTGCTGGCCAGGTCCTCATCACTGAATCTCTTCCTGAAGTACTCCTCTTTCTGAAGGTCATTGAACCCTCTCACCTCTGTCACCTGGTCAACACACCCTGAAGGGATCTGATTGGCTGCTGCAGGTCTGCTAGTTATCCAGAGGAGAGCAGAGGGAAGCAGATTTCCCTTGATCAGGTTTGTCAGCAGAATATCCACTGTTGTTGACTCTGTCACATTACAACAGATCTTGTTGTTTTTGAAGTCAAGGGGCAGTCGGCACTCATCCAGACCATCAAAGATGAAGAGAACTTTATAGTTGGAGTAGTTAGACAAGATTGCTGTTGGGGTTTCAATTGAGAAATGATTGATGAGTTTAATCAAACTGAGTACTTTCCCTTTCATCAAATTCAGCTCCCTAAAGGGAAGTGAAAAAACGAATTGTAGATCCTGATTGGCTTTTCCTTCAGCCCAGTCCAGAATGAATTTCTGCACAGAGACTGTTTTTCCAATTCCTGCGACTCCTTTTGTCAGCACAGTTCTGATAAGTTTGTCTTGTCCAGGTAAGGGTTTAAAGATGTCATTACATTTGATTGCTGTATCTGGTCTTGCTTGTTTCCTGGTTGTTGTCTCAATCTGTCTCACCTCATGTTCATTATTGACTTCTCCACTTCCACCCTCTGTGATGTAGAGTTCTGTGTAGATCTTATTCAGAAGTGTTGGCTTCCCTTGTTTAGCGATACCCTCAAATACAGACTGAAACTTTATCTTCAGGTTAGATTTGAGTTCATGTTGACAAATCATAGCAAATTGACCTGAATCAAAAGAAAACAAAATATTATGTAATTAAGAAATACAGTATTATATGAATGATTTATAATAATTATAAATCTTTGTCTCTTCACTCTTCACACTTTCTGTCTTCCATGTTAAATTATTCAACACATCACTACTAGAAGAGATCACAAGGTCTTAAGAAGCTACGTTATTTTTGAGTAAAACAGCTACATAAAGCGTTTAATTGTTTAAATGAAACATTCGAAAGTAAAGTTAGACAACTCTTACTTTTCTCCAGTGTGTCAGCAAGCTCCTTCTGGTTCATGTTCCTCAGGACATGCAGTGTGATCTTCAGAGCCCCCTCTTTGGCACTGCTCTCCTTCTTCACATCTTCAGGGTCCACACCTTCCTCATCCTCCCTCTGACTCTCAAAGTCTTCTGGGAGATCTGAACTCACAATTGTCTTGAACCTCTCTAACTCTTTTTTCACAAATATCATTATATTTTGTTCAAGTAACTGAAAAAGACAAGGTAAAAATGTAATCAAAAACAATTTATTAACAGAAAAATATTAGCAAATGCATGAATGATTGTCAGATTAACTTTACTTGAGGTAAAAATCAATAAATAGACATAACAAGATCACATACACTGAATATGGAGGACAGGTCTGTTTGATGACTCTGGACAGATTGACCACTGATAATCTCAGTCTCTGTTCTCTCCTGTTGGTCTCTGTGGGCAAAACATGATATTACATTTACACATCCTAAGTGTGTACAGACTCCTACACATTTATGTATTTTTAATTTTAAAGACAAACAACCTATTTTTGGTCAATTCTAAAACCAAATTGTCATAACATTTGTTTTTTAAACCATAACCTTATATAAAGAGGTCAAGAAATCTAAAAGTCAAGAAATCTAGATGTGAAAAGCATAAGAAAAAGGAGAAAACGAGGTATAACAAACGAAAAAATAAATAATACTAGATGTTATTACTCATAATGTAACATTAACATCTATATGACACTAATATTTCCTTCAGAACTATTAGTACAGGTCAGATGCTACTACTCATAATGTAACATTAAAGGGCCACCTCACCAAATTTTTTTTCTCACTTATCGTGGTCACTTATGTAGTAGAAATGTGAAAGAATTTTTGAAATTGGTGCCATCTAGGCAGAGAAAAAGATTAAAACGTGTTTTTGGCTCATGTGGATGAAATACACCAAATCCCAGAATGCACTTGTTTCACTGCTCTACGAGTCCACTCCCAAGCCACGCCTACCGGCTCGAGAGGGCAGGCAGAAGGCAAGGCTAGCTACTAGCTAATTGACTGGAAATCAGAAGACACCGGTTAACATGAGTCTCCGTGATGAGTTTCTTGATAAAGACATTTAAATACTAGGCTTGCGTTGTACCGGGATGTACATCTAACACAAGGAAAGGACATGTACTTAGTTTCCATCGTTTTCCCGTTGAACATTTAGAGCGGTGCAAACAGTGGCTGCGGGCTATCAACCACCCTAAGTTCCGAGAATATTTGTAATCAATAAAAGTATATACATTTCCTCATATTTCCCTGTACTCTTTTGTAAATCAAAGTAATACATTATAGACTTTGAACTTTTATTGTTTTTAAACATAACATAAACAATTTCACACTCATAGCTCTTCCAGAGCTTCAGCAGTTTCTTGATAGCCACAGTATTGTCCGTCAGGAGCTGGAAATCTCTGTCTGATGTCCTAAACAACACAGGCAGGCAAAACAAGACGATATAGCCTTTCCCCTGTTTCTCTCCTTGCAGGACCCATTCCACGAAATGACGGTAGGCTGTTAGGCGATGTTGTCTGAAAACAATAAGCACAACGTTAGCAACGCAAGCTATTTGCACCTACAATAGGCTAGCTAGCATATATGTAAATATAACCGATAGCTCAGCTAACTGACGTGAACAACAAATAAATACTCACTTATACTGAAGCGTCCGTTTGTCCCTGCAGGCTTTGGCTGGCGTTTCCAATTGACCTTCGGAATCCTGAAATAAGTTTACTAAACTCGTGTGGATCAAAGCTGGGGTGCTCTATTACGCATGCTGGGGGTCCCGTTTCTAATGCAGATTCAGTTATTTCTTCAAGAAGAAAATGGCATCGCTAAATTTCGCAACAGCAGCGGGACTCTACCTGTGTCCATAGGCGCACAGCGAGAGCACTGGCACCACCAGTCCGCCCCAGCTCGACTCTGTACGGGCTCTTCCTCATGACCGCCAGGCAAGCTTCGCTCCTCTGCAGCAGCAGCCTCTTGTTCCTCCGTCAACCGCAACTGTTTTTCGCTGTATTGCGGCTCGTACAGGCAGCCACGAACATCGGATTCGCGCAACAGATCTTCAAAATCCCTTTCTTCCATTTCGTCTTCAAAATTACATTCTGCCATTGTGTTTAGTCTAAAACTCGCATTTATCCACAACAAGCAAGATCGGGTTAGCTTAGCTACAAGATGGCTGACACTGTTTTGAGAATCTGTGACGAGGCCCCACCCCATATGGGCGGGTTGAAAAAAATGCGGAAGTAGCATCTACTTCTGTCTGTAGTTTATAGCCTCTTTTAAAAAATCCTCCAATGACGAAAAAAACGTTGTTTTACATCATTGGAGGATTTTTTTCCTGACTTAAAATCAAGATATCTCTCTTATCAGATGGAGTTGAGAGGTGGGAGTAAGGTCATTGGAAAATACTACCATTTGTCTACCGATACAAAGCTAAATGCAAAATCGGTGAAGTTGCTCTTCAACATTTATATGACACAATAATACTAATATCTTCTTTAGTACTATTAGTACAGGTCAGATGCTACTACTCATAATGTAACATTAACATCTATAGAGCTTCGGACCCCATGTGACTACCATGTGACTACCGGTGTTCGGGCTGCCATTTTGGCAGTAAAATGACCAGCGTCAAAGCTTTCAATAATATAATAATTATTCTAAATTATTAAAATTAAATAGGTTAAATATTACCGACCCATACAATGCCCCCGGGGTGCTTTTCACAATGATCTCTGCTGAAGAAGACGTCCCAGATCTGCAGTATCCGGATATATATAACTACCTGATAAACTTCACATTCCTACTCGGGTGACTCTCTGAAAGCCTACAAAAGCCTGGAGGGTTACAAGTGGACTCTGGGTTTATAACGAACATCCAGCTGTGGAATTTCCAAGCAAAGAAATGTTTGCATCATCACTGGAAGGGTAGGTGTCCCAGTTTAATAGGTAGTGTAACGTTAGCATGGCTAGTAGAGGTCCGGGTTGTTTGTTTACGTTAGCTTGGCTAGCAACTGCGGTGCGTCTGGCTATCTGTAGCTAGTTTGTATCTTTGATGTACTCAACCAAGTTAGCTGACATTTTTAATTTCATGTATAGGTTAATCATTTCCTATGTGGTTCAGGTGTCAGGTACAATTACCAAACATATCAAGGTATTTTTGTCTTTTTATTAATCTAATTAATAAACGAATTATATAAAAATATTGCCTTTACTTTATTAATAGAATAGGTTTAGGACATTTATTTTCCTTTAATCCATTCCTTTAATGGTTTTAGCTCATTGGGTGTTATATACGGCTGGGGGGTCCCATCTTTCAGTCTTGTTTTGCTTGCTCCTGGCTCTTTTAATGGCGCTGATCCACTTAGCTCGCCTCTCCGCATCTTTAGGAATGCGGTAAAACAACGTACCTTTCTTTTTTTCCCCTTGTTTATTTGTGCAACCTGGTGCAAGACAGTTATCGACCATGTTTAGCCGCCTTCACCACAACAGTCTGACAATTTGCAGAATGCTGCCAAAATCGCGGTGCCCATGGTTTCAGGTCCCGTAACAACGTCATCCCCGGAACTCTATATGACTCAATGACACTAATATCTCCTTTAGTACTATTAGTACAGGTCAGATGTTACTACCGTAATTTCCAGACTATAAGCCGCAACTTTTTTCCCTTGCTTTGAACCTTGCGGCTTAAACAACGATGCGGCTAATATATGGATTTTTCCTGCATTCACATAAAAAAACACATTCTGTGACATTGTTAAATATCATTTGTTTATAGCGCTGTTATCGTTAAGGTAATTTAGATAGTTCCTCTATTCTAAGTATTACGGTACTACATTTACGTTAGGTATTACGTTCAGTGTAAAGGAGGAAACAGGAAGACGACATGCTAGCTTGTTGGTTTCTTAAAGTCGTATTATGCGCTTCCTTCAGAAAGCAATGAATGTAAGTACTCTGTTTATATATTTTCGTTATGTTATAATCACATTATGCCTATTTCTAGGTTTGTACAAAAAACGAATTGTTTGAAGTATTGTAGCTATGCATATAACTGTAGTTGCACGTTTGCTTGTTGTTAATAGTAATTCATTAAGTCCATCGTGTATTCTCTTTTTAGTTTCATCCCGTTTCAGTAATGTCAAGTTGATTACTAGGTGGAAGAAATTAAAGGAGCAAGTGCGCCTGCTCACCTGGCTCGTTGATAAGAGTTTGGCGGTTTATTTATGTTAACACTCGAGGAGTAAAACACACTGAGAGTACAACCCGTGTACAACAGTACAACCCGTGTTTCGTTAAAGCGTATTTATTTTGTTACATCCCGTGTTTCGTTAAAGCCTAATTATTTTTGTTATAACCTTGTGTTTCGTTAAAGCCTGTGTAAAGTTTACGGTACTCATAATGTGACATTGATATCTATATAACTCAATGACACTAAGATCTCCTTTAGTACTATTAGTACAGGTCAGATGTTACTACTCATAATGTAACATTAACATATATATGACACTAATATCTCCTTTAGTACTAATAGTACAGGTCAGATGCTATTACTCATAATGTAACATTAACATTTATGACTCAATGACACTGATATCTCCTTTAGTACTATTAGTACGGGTCAGATGCTACTACTCATAATGTAACATTGACATCTTGTAAGGATTTGAGGTTCAGTCCTTCCTCTCTTCCTCTCTCCCCCTCAAGAACAGTGCTGGCACTCCCCCTGCCTGGCAGGAGGAACTATTGCATGGACAATGGCATTAATTGTATCACCTGTGTTTCTCCTGAGTCTCGTCACACCTGTTCTTTGTTAGTAATTAGTTCCTTGTATTTAAGTTGGGGGTTGTCTGTTTGTCAGTGTCGGGACATTGTTTTCCGGTATGTTGGTGTTTGTTTGGGGGTTTCGTCGTAATGGTGTTTATTCCTTGTCAGTCTGTGTTTGTTTCTCTGTTTGGTTTATTGTTGGGTCTGTTAGTTTGTTTGGGGTTTGTGCTCCTTGTCTGTTTACATGGTCTGGTCTTGTTGTTTAGTCAGTCTCTGTATTCTGTTTATTTAGTCCTTGCCTGTGTTCGTTACTGAAGTTCTGTTTGACGAGTCCTTGTGTTAGGTTCCTGGTATTAGTCTGTTTCTGTTTATTATATTCCCATGTTTGACTTTCTGTTTTGTGTTATTGTTTTCAGTGGCTGTTCAGTATTGTGCCTTTCAGGGCGAGAGTCCCTGTTCCCTGTCCGTTTGGTTATACGGCAAATAAAGAGCACTAAAACGGTCTCTCTGCGCATGTGTCCATTTCCTGGTTGCCTGTGACAGGCGAATCGTTACACATCTATATGACTCAATGACACTAATATCTCCTTTAGTACTATTAGTACGGGTCAGATGCTACTACTCATAATGTAACATTAACATCTATATGACACTAATATCTCCTTTAGTACTATTAGTACAGGTCAGATGCTACTACTCATAATGTAACATTAACATCTATATGACACTAATATCCCCTTTAGTACTATTAGTACAGGTCAGATGTTAATACTCATAATGTAACATTAACATCTATATGACTCAATGACACTAATATCCCCTTTAGTACTATTAGTACAGGTCAGATGCTACTACTCATAATGTAACATTAACATCTATATGACTCAATGACACTAATATCTCCTTTAGTACTATTAGTACAGGTCAGATGCTACTACTCATAATGTAACATTTACATCTTTATGACGCAATGACACTAATATCTCCTTTAGTACTATTAGTACAGGTCAGATGTTATTACTCACAATGTCACTGTCTTAATAACCTTTGTGTGATTTTTCAAAATATTTATTTGCCTGTACTTACATTTTTTTATTCAAGGCTACTCTACAATTTTAAATTGGGAAGAGACTGAATAACGTGGGAATAAAAAAGTATTGCTAGACACTCCCTTATTATAAACAATTTTTTTTAACATTTCTTCTTTCTCTAAAATTTAACAAAAGCAGATCACAATTTTGCACGGTGTGTGATGTATCGATAACCACGTTAGTTTCAATGCTGACATACTTATATGATTTATAAAAACGCAACATCACAGAACATAGATCATATATAAAGGCTGATTAATTTGTTGTTATGTATGTAATGCTTTATGAATTCCTCCACTTCTATATAATGTGTTATACTATGTTTATTTGGTTCCCCAGCCTTTATTTAGTTTCCTTGCTCTCTATTAACTGACTGTCTACTAGACAGACTAGTGAGAGCAACAGTAGAGTGAGAGCAGGTTAACCAAATACTATAGCAAGTGGCTCCCTCTGCTGGCTGATACACAACTAACACTTATGGATCAGTAATCATTTCACACAGATCATATACTTTCACAAATAATTTGATATGAAATCAAATGCTGACGAAATACCCTGTTTGTTGGCCGAGGTGAGGCAGTGTGCACAGCAGATCAATGTGTGACCCGCTGCCATGTGGAGAGGACAGTCAATATCACAGGAACAGTCTGGTTGTCTTTACTGACTTCACTTTACCATTCAGACCAGTCATTATATTAACATATTTTCATTTTAGATATTGTATAACACTTTAACTGTATTACAAGTGTCTTTAACATTGTAAAACATGTTTAGTGTCGGTAGTATTGTTATAGAATGTGGTTTCTGATGATGGATTTGTTATATTTTGCCTCGGATGTTTGCCGGTCAATGTTTTGTCTTATTTTGTGTTAAAAAAAAATATTCCGACAATTCTTGGATTCTTCAAGAGAGGCGATCTTAAACATTAGGAAATCAACTCCTGTGGATTCATGTCCATAACAGCTGTCAGATTAGAGGTAATTCTGGTAAAAGCTACGTCTGCACTTTGTCAAGAGGCGAAACGCAGACGGCAAATGAATGAGCGGGGGCACTTATACGCTCAAAGTTCCGCAGACTACCGAGTTATGGAAGAAAATCTCACCAGATTCTGAAACTGAATTTATTTGCATTGAATTTCTAGCACTGATTTTTTTTTGCATTGAAATAATGCATCTGAATTTTTTTGCACTGAAAATCTTTCTACAAAAAACAATTACATGCAAGAAATTTCAGTGCAAACAAGTTCAGTGTCTAAAAATTCTTTTTTTCTTCTTTTTTTTCGGTTGATATTCTTTTTTTTATTATTTGCTATTAAGAAACAATACAAGAACCACATATACACTCTCGTTAGGGAACATATTGAAAAAGCATATACAATCATACACAATACAATTATAAACCACGTATAACACATATTCCTTAGACTTCAAACACAATGATAATGATAAGAATGTAATACTAGAACAAAACAAAGACAAAAAAAGAGGAAAAAGGGGTGAGAACTTAATTATTCAACAAGGCTACAGCTAATGACAGAAAAAATAAACTAAGAATTGACATTAATGACCGGGATATCCATTAAAACAAAAGGTTTCCGGCTATACTACTACACATTTTTTCCACACTTTTCCTTTGGTTAACCTTTTGTAATGATGCAAAAAACTATCTAAAGTCATTTAAAAACCAAACAAAAGAGGGTTTGGAGTTCCTCCATTTGCTGCAGTGAATGTGGTATTTCCCCAACAATAAGATCATATTTACTAAGTCCGACATAGCAGAGTCCACATCCTCCATATAGAAGAGGACATGTGTCAGAGTGATGATGGGAATATTCTCAACTTTTAGTGACAACAAATTATTTATGTCGGTCCAGAAACTGGAGGACATAGGGCAGAGAATAATAAATGTTCCAATGTTTCCTCCGCCGTCTTACAAAGAGTACAGGGTTCCACAACACATTTAAATCTCTTATGAAGAAAAGCAGCTACGGGGTACACTCTGTTAAGAATTTTAAAGTGGGTCTCTTTAACTTTAGGGGAAACTGGCCATCTAATGTATTTAGAGTGTGCATGACCTACATACAAAGCATCACTATTCGGTATCCAAACACATAGCCCTCTGTCGTAATCAGGGAACATGTGATGTTAACCCGTGACCGTTTGACCGGTGGTTGACTGTTTCGACGTTAACCGGTCAAAGTTATTGTTAGTCGGTTAATCTAAAAAAAAGGTTATAAGGCGTCTTTTACGCATTCTCAGACATCCCAAGTCTCCCGCAAATTGATAACGGATCCCGGATGCCCGCAAATGATTTAAAATATCCCGGAATCTAGTGCGACTGCGAGTGTCAAGGGCGCGCATGCGAGAAGACTGTGCTTGAAAACCGTGTGTTAGCGGGCGCACGGCAGAGAGGGAGCGAGAGACCTTGCGTGTGTGTGTGTGTGTGTGTGTGTGTGTGTGATAGTCTGCGTGTGTGCCTCATGAACAGGAGAGAGCATCCTGATTGGCCTGTTTCGGTAAATCAACCAATCAATTGTCAATGTGGGCGGGCTTTTATCTCTTCTCTCAAGTCCCGAACAGTCGGGTCCATAGACCAAGACAAATACATCTGTATTTCAGTGGTAACAGATAAGGTGATGATGATCATCTTTCTTTATTATTGTTAGCAGTACCACTACACTCAAACTAAAGCGGCGTCTCTTCGGGGATGTCATTTTCTCAAATGAGCCGCGGCAATGTTTCTAATGAGCTTCTAACGCTAGACAAACTACTTTATTTAAAACGCGATCACCTGGCTTGCCTTGTACCCAAACTATTTCAAAACTAAGGAGCCATGTGTCCTCCGATTACATACAAGCTCCTCTGCGCCGCATTTGCGGGACTAGTTTCGCGCTGTAGGGGATTTAAAAAACGTGACGTGAGTGGACGGGCGGTGCAGGGGCAGTGTGTGTGTGTGTGTGTGTGTGTGTGTGTGTGTATGTGAGTGCGCGCAGAGAGATGAGACAGAGTTGAGAAATTGCAGGTGCGGCTCGAAATGGCTGTTATTTCAAATAGCGTAGCATATTTTAAACTAAACGGTTAACCGGTTTCAACCGGTTAATGAGGCTCGGTGACCGGTCAAGAACATTTTTTGTTTTCGCCATCCCTAGTTTGAAAGCATCAGTAATATATCTGTTATTACATCTATCATCCAAAATAAGATGTTCGTTAATGATTAAATTTGGCAGAGTAGGTACGGGTCTTATTACTGCATAGGACAGTGTGCCTTGTATCAACCGAATTAAAGCCTTGGATACTGCACCACAGATCTTATTATAAGCTTTAAGGGTACATTTTAATTTATACCTTCCCAGGAAAGCTTGGTAATCCACAAAATCTCCAGCATCATTAATAATATCACTCACAAACACAATACCTCTTTCATACCAGTCAACCTTGAACAGAGATTTCCAATTAATCACGATGACCCTATTGTTCCATAAGGAAACCCCATGAGGGGTAAAGTTGTGGGAAAAAAGCATTTTCCAGTGATGGAGGATTTGTTTGTGAAAGTTTGATAACTTAATAGGAAGTCTATTCACATCAAAGTCACATTTCAAGAGAAAATCAAGCCCTCCTATGTTCTTGAATACATTTTTGGGTATGTGAAACCACACCAAATTCACATTTGCAAGATATGTCTTTAACCACTTGATCTTGAACATCCCAAACATTGATTCAAAATCCAAAGCTTTGACCCCCCCTTTACAACATTCCTTAACAAGCTGGGATTTTCTAACATAGTGAGTTTTATTTTTCCACAAAAAAATTGAAAATAATTGAGTTGGCCTTCTTTATATTACTAGGAGACACGTACACGGAGTGACATGGGTAGACTATTCTCGAGATGCCTTCAGCTCCGGATAGCATCACTCGACCAAATATAGTAAGGTCTCTGGTGAGCCATAAACTTCTTCAACCTTACTAAGCGTTCAGAGAAATTAACGTCCTCCCTCCTATTGCAGTTTTTAGTTAAGAGTATACCAAGATTTTTGACTTCTTGTTTAAACACTATTGCCGAAATGGTAGAGTCTGTCGATGAATGAACAGGAAGCAGTTCACATTTTTTTATGTTTAAGGTCAGTCCTGAGGCTTTAGAAAAAATGGACACTGAACCGAGGGCAACATCGACCATGAATTTGTTTTTAAGCAGTAATGCTGTATCGTCAGCAAATTGACTGATCCTAAACTCCCTATCAAGTATAGAAATCCCCTGTAAACTTGGGTTATGCTTAATAAGCAAGATGAGCGAGTTTGTAGCAAGGATAAAGAGTTTAGGAGAAATCAGGCAGCCCTGCCTGATACCGCGGAGTACATCAAACCTAGGAGTCATGCCAGGATTCAAGGATACAGAACTATAAATGTTCTAATATAGCATTCTAATGACGTTACAGAACTTTACCCCAAAACCCAGAAACTCTAAATAAAAAGGCATGTTCTACCGTATCTAATGCCTTGTAAAAATCAAAAAATAAAATGTAAGCTTCAGTGTCAACGAAATCCCTATAATCCAGTATATCTAACAACAGTCTAGTGTGATTATGAATGCTTCTATTTTTCATGAAGGCTGATTGACACTCGTCAATAACATATTGCAAACCCTCATTCAGCCTATTTGCATAGACCAACGCCAGCAATTTATAGTCTGTACACAATAAAGAAATCGGTCTCCAATTATCCAATAACAGACCGTCTTTGTTTGGTTTGGGGATCAAGGTGATGATGCCATGCTTCATTGTGGGAGAAAGGGCCCCCCTTGCAATACATTCCACATAGGCCCTATAAAGCAAGTTCCTAATATCACTCCAGAAGAATAACAAAAACTCCACAGTTATGCCGTCTATTCCAGGCGATTTCCCCTTGGACATCCCCCTGATCGCTAGATCTAGCTCCTCAATACCCAAATCCTCTTCCATACTATGCATAAAGGTATCATCCAATGCCTTACGATTCCCCTTAATTTTATCCAGAAAGAAACTGCAGTCCTCCTGAGAATAGGAGGATTTATACAAATTTCTGTAGAAGGTTTCCATTTCCCCATCCACCTCTTTCTGACCATCAACAACAACATCATTCACTTTTAACTTTCTGATCATTTTTTTCATTTGCCTTTGTTTTTCTAGGTTGAAAAAATAGGACGAGTTTTTCTCCCCCTCCTCAATTCAGCGAGCCCTTGATCTAATATAAGCACCTTTGGCCTTTTCCATATAAACTTCATCAAGATGAGACTGCAGAGTGTTTAGTTCAGTCTTCTCATCCAATGACAATTCAGACTTACAGCCCAGCATATTAATTTTACTAATGATTTCGTTCTGTCTTGCCCTTTTAATTGCCATTAATTGCTTACTCCTCCTAATAGCGGTCTGTTTAACTTGGAATTTAAACCATTCCCACTTGCATAAAAAGGACATATCCAAATCTCCAATGTTGTTCACTAGTTGTCTAATCAAATTACAGAACTCATCATCCTTCAGTATGGTGTTATTAAATTTCCATGATGTACTTGTAGTTTCTCTATTTCCCCCCGGAGAGAGCACCAAGGATATCACACAATGGTCAGTCAGAGGCGATGCAGAAATATCACACTTATTAACCTCATTTACTAGGATATTTGAAATCAGCCAATAATCCAACCTAGAGCGACGGGCATTACCAGAAGAGCTATACCACGTAAACTGCCTTTCATTTGGGTTCCTCAATCTCCAGCAATCAGTCAAGTTTATATTTGACATAAAATCCGTTAATATCCCGTCAAATGTATGACAGTGCCTCATAGTAGGTAGGCGATCCATCCACAGATCCGGGGCCAAATTAAAATCCCCCACAATTATAACTTTATCTGTTAGAAAGAGTCTTTTCCATTCCTTTAAACCCTCAGTTAAGTTTGTAAAAAGAGCCTTGTTTTGTAGCCTATTATTATGGCCATAAACACAGAATAAAATGTATCTTGCATCATCCACTTCTATTTCCACCATTAACCAATAGCCCTCAGAATCACATTTATGGTCAATAATTTTACTAGGAAATCTGTTCATTAAGATCATAACCCCTGCCGAATTTGATTTACCATGGCTGAAAAAAAGAGAATCACCCCATTGGGATTTCCAGAAATTGCTGTCAGCCTCAACCGAATTAGTTTCCTGTAAAAAAACAAAGTTAGCCTTTTTTTGTTCCTTGCAGAAAACAAAAATAGCCTTGCGTTTAACGCTATCTTTTAGCCCCTTTACATTTAAAGAAATAAACAATAACATTTAGAAAATATGTAGTAAACAACACAGAATACACTATATCAACTCTTACCCGAACGTAACGATGCGCAGGAATGTACTAATGCGCAGGAGTGAGTATTAATCTCCAAACTACAATACCAGTGCAACAAGCCTCTAAACATTAGGGTAATTTTAACAAGAATGCAGAATTAAGGTTCATTTAGGTAACCAACAACAACATAGGCGATCATATAACTATGAGAAGATAAAAAACAATTTCGCCTATTTAAACGTATTCGCCCAGTAACTGGCGGCCATAAAACAATATTATCTAGTATAGATAAGCTCCAATACAATGCCGTAAGACCAACCAGGTGTATTGACTCAGCATTTCATAGTACTTGGATTAGTGTTTGCATACATACGCCTCCAAACAACTACAGCTTAGATTTACCTTTTTTTAAATCTTGAATAGATTGAAATATTGACAGATATGTAAAATGCCGACCAACCAATAATCAGTCCGGGTCCACTCTCTTGTTGTCAATCAAGGCATAACCCTCTTTTAGAAATGCACGCTTGCCAGCCTTTCTTGCCTCTTGGATCCTCAGCCACAGCTTCGCACGCGCCTCCCTGTCATCTTTTGAGAAGTCCTCTGTGAACCGAATGTGCATCTCTCTACACACCCTCGCTTCCCTCGACTTCTTCCATACATCATCACTAACAATCCTCATCCCGAACTGTATAATGATTGGCCTCGGTATGTAGTTAGCTGAAGCCGCGTCACCTCTCCTCCCCAACCGGTGAACAGTGTCCACTGATTCTCGCAGCCGCTCTATTGACACCGGAACGATTCTCGTCAGAATTCCTTGTGTCTTCTCCATCTTTTTCCGGGAGCACAATCAATCCTAAGTTCCAACGCCTCTTATATCTAGCATGCTCTGCGCTTGCTTCTTTCAACTGGCTATTTTCTCGCTGAAGGACCGTAATTTTCTCCTGAAGGGCGCCTATATCTTCACTGTTTACCTTACATGCCACTGAATTAGCCTCAATACGTCTGTCAAAGCTTTACAAGAGCTCCGTCTGCTCGTCAATCTTCAGAGACAAAAGCTGCATTGTTTGCAATAGTTTAGAGTAAGTATCTTCCGGTTCCTTACTTGGTTTCATCTTCTTCAATTGTTGCTGTTTGATGGGCGTATGGTCCTTGTTGATTCTGTCTCTTTTGGCTAGGTGTTGCATCTCATCCATTTCCTCCTCAATATCTCCGTCACCACCCGCCATGTGTAGAGTATCCATGCTGTATGTATGGTCGGTCATAGAGTTCAAAATAAAACTGTCAATAATATTGTAATTGCTCGCCTTATCTAATAATTTTACGTCTGCATTAAAAGACTATTTGATAGAGGGTCGCTGCTCCTGTTTTATTCAGTTTTGGGCACTCACTAGTGAAGATTAACACCGGAGCCTGCAAAAATGCTTCCTCTCACTCCGCCATCTTGAAATCCCTCCTGTCTAAAAATTCAGTGTTAGAAATTCAGAATCAACATCCGGGATACCAAGGAAAAGCAATCAATTCTGTCTCAACTCCAACCAACAGAGTGTAGTGTGCCCAGGTGAACTAAAATAATGACTGGGGCAATGATCAAGTCTGAATCATTACATTACAGATCCCTAACTAGTCAGTAAAGACATTGAACTATTCTACCTGGTATGGCTCCTAACTTGTCAATAATTACAGTGAACTATTCTACCTGGTATGGCTCCTAACTTGTCAATAATGTTATTGAATTATTCTACCTGGTATGGCTCCTAACTTGTCAATAATGTTATTGAACTATTCTACCTGGTATGGCTCCTAACTTGTCAATAATTACAGTCAACTATTCTACCTGGTATGGCTCCTAACTTGTCAATAATTACAGTGAACTATTCTACCTGGTATGGCTCCTAACTTGTCAAAAATTACAGTGAACTATTCTACCTGGTATGGCTCCTAACTTGTCAATAATTACAGTGAACTATTCTACCTGGTATGGCTCCTAACTTGTCAATAATGTTATTGAACTATTCTACCTGGTATGGCTCCTAACTTGTCAATAATGACATGAAACTATTCCTGGTATGGCTCCTGGTCTTTTGGTCTTTCTTCATGCTCTAAAGATTCCTCTGAAAGTGCTCTGATCTTCTTCTACACGTTGGAGTTGGCCTTATGCACAAATAATGGAAATACTTAAGAACATTTTGTATGATAAAAAAGTGTGATACACGTGATGAGGCAGCAGCACTGTGGTCAGAATAGGGAGTTTTGATATTTCATTCTGTCTACTCCATGTCACCATGTGTACTTTGCTGCAGAGTTTCTATTCCTTCTGGACTGTTTTATTTTCACACAACATGTACAGTTTCCTACACATAACAAAAGTAGTGTTCTAGATGTGGTGTGCTCGACGGGTTTTTCCCCCTTAAATGTGCATGCATTAGATCTTGCCATTTCTGACCGTCTTGCCGTGTCTGTACCTCTAACCAAGCAATGTCAAAAACTAATCATTACATACAGGAACATTAAGTCTGTCTGCAAATCTGCTTTAGGAAACATGTTTCAAACAAACAACAACCTGGTTCTGCTGTGAAGTTGGTGTTTCATCACAACACACTCCACTCTTCTAGCCTTGACGCTGTTGCCCCTCTGAAAACCAAGTGTATCTCCTTTGCTACATCCGCTCCCTGGTTTACCCCTGGGCTCCGTTTGTTGTCCACTGGCCGTGAACTGGAGAGGCTTTATTCTGGAGTCTTACAGAGAACATGTGCACCAATATAGTGATGCTCAAAACAAGTCAAAATCATTCTTCTACTCCAACCTCATAAATACCAGTAAAGGAAACCTGAGAGCTCTCCTCTCCACTATCAACCAGCTACTTCAGCCTCCGGGTCCCTCCCTACATACTGACTCAGTACAACATTGTAAGTTGTTTCTGGAGTTTTTTCAGTCCAAGATCGAGTCTACTTACTTAAACTCCTACACTTGGGGTAGATCTTGGATACAAGATCGCGGGTACAAGCGGCCGAAATGGGTTTTCTCAGAAGGGTGGTTGGCGTCTCCCTTAGGGATAGGGTGAGAAGCTCAGTCATCCGAGAGGAACTCGGAGTAGAGCTGCTGCTCCTTTGCGTAGAGGTGGTTCAGGCATTTAGTAAGAATGCCACCCGAGCGCCTCCCTAGAGAGGTGTTCCAGGCACGTCCAGCTGGGAGGAGACCCCGGGGAAGACCCAGGACTAGGTGGAGAGATTATATCTCCATACTGGCCTGGGAACGCCTCGGGATTTCTCAGTCAGAGCTGGCTAATGTTGCCAGGGAAAGGTAAGTTTGGGGTCCCCTGCTAGAGCTGCTACCCCCGCGACCCGACCCTGGATAAGCGGTTGAAGATGAGTGAGTGATGAGTGAAGTCTATCTACCAACAACTCCAGTTATCCTCCACACTGGCTCAGGATGTGGCTAACTATACCTCTGAATCTTTCCCACTGGACTGCTGTTTATCCACCTTCTCTGCTGTTGATGACACCTATATTGCAGAGTTGTTCACTAGAGCAAAAGATTCCACCTGCTCACTGGACCCAATGCCAACATCTTTGGTCAAGACATGAATGCCTTCCCTAAGCCCTCTTTTGGTGAACATTGTGAATTGTTCCTTCTGGCCTGGTGTTGTTCCTCTCACACTTAAAACAGCTGCAGTCACACCTACCCTGAAGAAGCAAGGGCTCAATCCAGATAACTTAAATAACTAAAGTCTCATTTCTAACCTTCCTTTTGTGGCTAAACTACTTGAGCGGACAGTTGCCTTTCAACTTCAATGTCATATGACCAACCATGTCCTGTATAAACCTCTACAATCAGTGTTTAGAGCAAAGCATAGCACAGAAACTGCCCTCATTAAAGTCATCAATGACCTTTTCATTGCAGCAGACTCTCAACATCTAAATATTCTCATCATCCTGGACCTCTCAGCTGCCTTCGACACGGTCTGCCACGCAATCCTTCCTCACCCCATGGAAACATTTTGTGTCATCTGGTGGCTCTAAATCCCAACCAGCCCCTGTCAACCAAGGCGTGCCTCAGGGTTCGGTGCTTGGGCCCCTGTTTTTTAATATCTACATGTTACCCCTGGGACAGATCAGTGAAACAACATAGTCTCAATTTCCGTTCCTATGCAGATGACACTCAAATTTATATCAACACCAAACTCAACTCGCACCTACCCCCCTCAACTCTGATTAGCTGTCTTCATGACATCAAAAACTGGATGACGGCTAATTTAATTAAACTCAATAGTAATAAAACACAGGTCATGGTGGTGGCTCCTAAGGCTCTTCTAAAGAAAGTTGGTGACCTTGTGTTATCGATTGATGGCTGCTCTATCTGCCCATCCTCTGCCGTCTGTAATCTTGGAGTAGTCTTTGATCTAACTCTCTCGTTTGAGCCCCACACCAAGTCAGCCTTCTTTCACCTCCGGAACATCTCCCAGCTTCGCCCATCCCTCACGGACCCGGTTGCTGAGACCCTCATACATGCTTTTGTAACATCACGTCTGGACTACTGCAATGGAATCCTGTTTGTGGTGTCTGGAAAAGCCTTGGCCAGGCTTCAACAGGTTCAAAACTATTCTGCAAGAGTCCCTTACCTGGGAACACATTACTCCAATGCTGCAACACCGTCACCTTCCTACCTCTCCAACCTCATTCACTTACAAACCTCATCTCATAGTCTCCACTCCTCCAATGCTGGACTGCTTGCTGTCCCAAAAACGTTACTTTGTACAATGGGTGATCGGGCGTTTAGTGCTGCTTTCAATATATGTATTATTATTATTATTCGTGGCACAGTTTTGAGCTTTCAACATTGAACCTTTTCCTTAACAAGTAAGGCTTAGTTTTCCTCCAGATTATGTGCAACAAAAATTCTGTTAATTGATTTCACACTACAATTTCTCTTTTTCTGTATCGTTTGCTGCACTCACTTCTGCTTGTTTCCTTAATTTCTGAACCTGACAATCTGAAGGTCGGTTGAAGGATTGTTGGGAGAGACACCTAGACGAGCAGGTCAACTGTAATATGTCACAGACAACCACTAATGTATTTAACCAATTGTATCATTCTGTTTAGGATTTAAAATATATGAGGAGCAGATCAACTGCAATATGTCACAGACTACTACTAATGTATTTTATCCAATTATATCATTCTGTTTAGGATTTAAAATATATGATTGTGATTTTAATTGGTTATATATGGTGTCATTTATAACAAATTAAAAAGTTCTTATAAGTCTTTTAATTCTGAGGAATTTAATCTTTATATACAGTAGGGCAAGAAAGTATTTAGTCAGCCACCAATTGTGCAAGTTCTCCCACTTAAAAAGATGAGAAACAACTATAAGAGACAAAATGAGAAAAAGAAATCCAGAAAATCACATTTTATAATGAATTAATGGGGCCATGTATCGTGAGATTTTGAGTAAAAAACCTCCTTCCATCGGTAAGGGCATTGAAGATGAAATGTGGCTGGGTCTTTCAGCATGATAATGATCCCAAACACACCGCCCGGGCAACGAAGGAGTGGCTTCGTAAGAAACATTTCAAGGTCCTGGAGTGGCCTAGCCAGTCTCCAGATCTCAACTCCATAGGAAATCTTTAGAGGGAGTTGAAAGTCTGTGTTGCCTAGCGACAGCCCCGAAACATCACTGCACAATTGGTGGCTGACTAAATACCTTTCTGCCCAACTGTAAATGTTGTTAAATGTATGTACATGATTTTGATCTTGCTTGTCAGTAATGCCTTTTTTGTTAAATGTTGAACCCAGGAAGATTTGCTGATGTCATGGCATCAGATAATGGGAACTAAATAAACAGATAAACAATCACTGACCCATGAGGTTTATTACCTTTGATCAGTAGAAAAGTCTCCCTCTCTGAACAGTATAGGATGTCCCTTACACCGGTCACTCTTCATGGACACACAGCTGGTTACAGGAGAGGTTGGACTCTTATTATGGTCCCTGGAAATAATAGTTAAATACAACAGAGTGTTTATGTTTATAGTGGACTAAGGAGTGATTGTTGTATTTGGACACAGTCATTCTGTGTCTCTTTCTGGACCCTATAATTTATAATGAAGGAGGTTCCAGTGTGTTTTGTATATAGTGGACATGGTAGTGTGTTACCTTTGATCAGTAGAAAAGTCTCCTTCTCTGAACAGTATATGATGTTCCATAGACTTGTCAATCTTCATGGACACGCAGCTGGGTACAGGACAGACTGGTTTATCTAGTTGGATTGGGCTTCAACACAATAGGAAAATATTCAGTTACTTTTCCACTTTTAACTCAGATGGGGAAACCCATTCTAAAGCCAAATGAAGATAATATCACCTTTTGGCTGTGGTGTCATGTTCCCCAGAGAGACTGATTTCAGAGGCAGTGTCCCTGTCTTCTCTCCCCCCAGTAAGACTCATTTTACAGGAAGTAGCCCTGTTTTTTCTGTTTGCTTAGACCTGTAAACACATAATGGAGAAAAACACACACTTTTGATCAATAAATATACTGTAAAGACTAGAAGACACGATGTATAGATTAGAAACAAACTGAAGAATGACACAACTTTAATCAAGTAAATATGATTCAATAACAAACATGTAATGTACATTTGCTTTGACTTCCATTTCCCTAAACAACTGATTTACTCCCTATTTGAGAATATGGACTGATTAACTTAACTGAAGTAGCAGCACTTACTTTAACACTGATAATTACTTAGTCCAAGTTGTTCTCTCTGCTTTGTTTTCATCATAATCATTATGAAATCATTTGGTTTATCATTTTGTGTTAAAAATGTAAATCTTATACCACTCCGTCATAATAAAATGGATACTGAACAGGTATTTACCTTTGGTTTCACCTGTGCTACCTGTTCCCTCCCCCAATCATGTATTACATAAGTTACCAGTAGGGGGAGCTAACAGACATTTGATCTCAGTCACTGCAGCTCATCAAAGTCAAAATCTTTTATTAAAATAGGTACAATAAAAATATACTTGTGTGTATTGAATGTCCTTTGAAAGTGACCAGAGTATGAAAATATTAATTGATCAATATGATCAGGATATACATTTTTCTGATATGGAATTTTTCTGGCCTTGGTATTAAAACTTTTTGTGAGTCTGGTCGACCGTGCGCTGATGCTCTGGATTTGACAGCTGTTTATAATCACTTTAGTTTGGTCTAGACCAGGGGCCCGTTTCAGAAAAGGAGGTTTAGTGAAAACTCTGAGTTTGTCAACCCTGAGATGAGGGAAACTCTGAATTTTCTGTTTCAGAAAGAGATGTTAATAATCAAACCTGAGAGACAGGGGTAACTCCAGCCTGTTTCAGAAAGAGAGGTAACTTAACCTCAGAGTCAGTTACTATGGTAAACCTAACCTGTGCGGGAGCAATCTGTGAACCTAACCCGGACGGGAACAGTTTTTCTTCAGTAAACCTTGAGTTTCTCTCAGTCTCCCTCTGACACAGCGCTCTTTCATTTCCTCATTAATGAATTCAGTCTGTATCAGGCACATTTTAGTGCAGTGTTGTCATCTGCATGAATAAAATAGGATTGTTTTATTAACTCATTTAGGTAATGTTATAGACTAAAGGTTTTTATGGCATGTCCTTTTGTTCAACCATCCTGTCATGACTCCCTGCCCGTGATGTCTGTCTGTGTGGTGTTTGTTTTTGTTCTGTGTTATGTCATTCTTTCTCCCTCTGTTGGCGGTTACGTGTTGGAGCTGCTCGAGCGTGTGAAGATCACACACCTGTTCGCCATCAACCATCAGCACTCCTTTAAAAGAGGGAACCAGACTTCCAGTTCTCGCCGGATTGTTTGGTAATTTTTGTATGTCGGCTTCAGTATCTGCAGTACATGCCTTCTTGCTCGCCTTGTTGCCAGTTAGCTGGATGTGGAACTATTGATTATAACTCTGTTTTGTTCATTGTTTTCATGATTCCCTTTTTCCCGTTCGACTACCTTGGTTTTGGGATCGTATCGTTACATTCACCGGGAACACCTTTTTGGATTAATCATCTGGGAGTCTGGATCGCCACTTCATGACCCTACACTCCTCACATATACACTGACTGCCTTGTTGACCTTTTTCTCACTTTTTTCACCAATAAATAATCATTTTGCTCAACTCCTGTTTGTTGTCCGGTCTGCGTTTGTGTCCCCCTCCAGAAAACCCATGACAGTATCAACTGGACTGGTTCCGTTCTAGTGGTTACCCGGGCTAACAGCCGGCCGTCCAAGGTGTTTGCTTCTATGGCCCGGTCCAATGGCGTTGTGCCGAGCCCCAGCTGTGTCAACAGTTCAGCGTCCAGAAAACTCATCTACTCATCTGGAATTAAAAAAATTGTCCTTTAATGATGAGGGTGACGTGTAGTGGAGTGCGAGGAGAGAATTGTAATGATCTGACAGATGGGCTTGTTAAGTCTCTCCCCAACCCTAACGAGCCTGACGGTTTTCCGGACGTTGAGAGCAATTATTAAGGTGATGTCCAGACTGACCACAATAAAGACAACTGTTGCTTGCTCTCCGCCGCTGCCGTTCCCTCTCATCAACACGGTAACAACCTACTTGCATAGGTTCTGACCCCCGACTTCTACCGCATCTCGAGAGAAAGGGTTAGCAGAGAAACGATCCACCCCGGGGTTCTCCCTCTCAGATGGTTAACGGCTGACTCCCCGTCTCCTCTCTCTTTGTCGCTCCCGGCACCTGTTGTCAACTCGAATAGCCAATTGAATCAACTCCTTCAACCCATAGGGTTCAGGATAGGAAACAAGTTCATCCTTTATTTTACACATAAATCCATTAGAAAATGTTGCTTGCAGTGCCTCTGTATTAGAGGTCGACCCATTATGGTTCTCAGGCCGATGCCGATCTTTTGAAATCCAGGTCGGCCGATGGCCGATTATTATGGCCGATTTATTTAGGCCGATATTTGGCCGATATGTGCTGGTTTTTAACCTGTATTTTCAAGATAAAATGTAACAGTAATAATTACTTAAAAATAAAGACATAGAATTTTTCAACAAAAACATTTAATAAAAAAATTATAATATATTATATTAAATAAAAGAAACAGGTAACAAGAAAAACTTTGATAAATTAACTTTTCAATAAAAAAATAAGACACTATGGAGAGTGTATTGATGTATTTTGGGATAATTACTTAAACATTTGAAAAAGAAATATCAAAAAATATCTTTAATCTAGGTTATAGTTAGTGCAGCTCTGGGTGTTGCACTTTTACGTTGGTCCCTAACTGCTCTGTTTACCGAGCGCTACAGTATTTTCCATCCGTTTTTCCGACTCGGCTGTCAGCCCGAAAACAGACCGCTGTGCCTAGTACTCTGTATCCTAATTACTCTCCACAGCTAGTATGTTGAATGCAATGGCATACTCAGCTACATTGCGGGTATCTTGGCGTAACATTAATAGCTGTTTAGACGCGTCCTTACCATGAATAGGATGGTCATCTCCGCGGTGAAAACATTGTAAGTCTCAGAGACCAAACTCTGTCGCTCCCACACTGCATTAGGTCCACAGCATTCTAGGTGAATAACGTAAAACTAGTTTAAATCAAAAATTAGATTACAAATGGTGTGTTCTCACACCTTAAACCCTAACCTGAAACCCTTTATTTCTGTGTATGATGTTACAGGTACCGGGGCTGGCACCACGTAAACAGTGTATATGCTCTCTCTCTGAAACAGGAGAAATTAATCAGACTGTCACGAATGGTGTGGGGGCGTGGCTACACAGACCTTTCGGTGATTCACTTCCTTGTTTATGTTTTGTCACTCAGCTGTTTCTGCTTGTAATCAATGGGATATAAGAGGGTCGCGAGCAGTGCACTCGTGGCTTCGCATTATTTGTATGTCACGGTTGCTTTAGAGGTGAGTGGGGATATTTACTGTTGTTAGTGAACATTTTGTATAAGACGCTATATGCGCACTTTGATTTCATTTTCACAGTATAGTCTTTTCGCCGTTTACGGTTTGTTTTGTGTTTATCATTAAATAATACCCGTTAAACGGATCCTACGGCTCTGCACTTGGCTCAACCTGCACTACACCCATCCAGCATCGTTACAGAATGCGAAGCCAACAAAGAAGCCAGCGGAGCCAGCAGACGGTGAGTGGATTCCTCGGGGGGGCAAGCTATAGCGCCCCGAAGGATGAAGCTCACCGTCGCACCACGGAGCAGTGGGACTGGGGTAAGCCGGAGACGCCCGAAGAGGAGTATAGGCGCCTCCGTGCTTACTTCGGGTATGAGCCACCGATGCAGCTATCAGGGCCGATTACATCGGGTCCGCGGTCCCTCCCGGAGGAAGGCAAGAGGGCACCCCGAAGGCGTCCCAAGAAGGTTTTTGGGGGGGAGCTAAGGAGGTGTTCCGGGAGGACCGCGGAGAGAGCACCCACGGTCCTGGTGCTGCAGGAACGGCCACCCACTGCTCCGGGGCTGCAGACAGGGGGAGGAAAACCCCTGGAGCTACAGCCACTACCCCCGCCGTGGGAAGACCCTTTTCTGCCACCGACGTCAGGGACAGAAAAACCCCCGGAGGGGTTGGATGATCAGCCCTTGGCTGTTATTAGGACGTGGTGGAGGACATGGCTGGATTTCCAAGAGCCAGCGCCTGAGATGGTCGCCACCACGCCTGCGCCCAAGATGGCTGCCGCCGTCTCGCCAGCGTCCACGATGGCTCCCGCCGTCACGCCAGCGCTCAAGATGGCTGTTGCTGTCACGCCAGCGCTCAAGATGGCTGCCGTCGTCCCGCCAGCACTCAAGATGGCTGTTGCCGGCACGCCAGCGCTCAAGATGGCTGCCGTCGTCCCGCCGGCGCTCAAGATGGCTGTTGCCGTCACGCCAGCGCCCACGATGGCTCCCGCCGTCACGCCAGCGTCCAAGATGGCTACCGTCGTTCCGCCAGCGCCCAAGATGGCTGCTGCCGCCACGCCAGCGCTCAAGATGGCTCCCGCCGTTCCGCCAGCGCTCAAGATGGCTGTTGCCGCCACGCCAGCGCTCAAGATGGCTGCCGTCGTCCCGCCGGCGCTCAAGATGGCTGCCGCCGTCACGCCAGCGTCCACGATGGCTCCCGCCGTCCCGCCAGCGCCCAAGATGGCTACCGTCGTCCCGCCAGCGCCCAAGATGGCTGCCGCCGTCACGCCAGCGCCCACGATGGCTCCCGCCGTCCCGCCAGCGCTCAAGATGGCTGTTGCCGGCACGCCAGCGCTCAAGATGGCTGCCGTCGTCCCGCCGGCGCTCAAGATGGCTGTTGCCGTCACGCCAGCGCCCACGATGGCTCCCGCCGTCACGCCAGCGTCCAAGATGGCTACCGTCGTCCCGCCAGCGCCCAAGATGGCTGCCGCCGTCACGCCAGCGTCCACGATGGCTCCCGCCGTCCCGCCAGCGCTCAAGATGGCTGTTGCCGTCACGCCAGCGCTCAAGATGGCTGCCGTCGTCCCGCCGGCGCTCAAGATGGCTGTTGCCATCACGCCAGCGCCCACGATGGCTCCCGCCGTTCCGCCAGCGCTCAAGATGGCTGTTGCCGCCACGCCAGCGCCCACGATGGCTCCCGCCGTCACGCCAGCGCTCAAGATGGCTGTGGCTGTCACGCCAGCGCCCAAGATGGCTGCCGTCGTTCCGCCAGCGCCCAAGATGGCTGCCACCGTCACGCCAGTGTCCACAATGGCTGCCGCATCGCCGCCCACCATGGCTGCCGCATCGCCGCCCACACTGGCTGCCGCATCGCCGCCCACACTGGCTGCCGCATCGCCGCCCACAATGGCTGCCGCATCGCCGCCCACACTGGCTGCCGCATCGCCGCCCACACTGGCTGCCGCATCGCCGCCCACAATGGCTGCCGCATCGCCGCCCACAATGGCTGCCGCATCGCCGCCCACACTGGCTGCCGCATCGCCGCCCACAATGGCTGCCGCATCGCCGCCCACAATGGCTGCCGCATCGCCGCCCACAATGGCTGCCGCATCGCCGACCACGAAGGCCGCGCCACGACGACGCTCACGATGGCCGCCGCCACGACGACGCTCACGATGGCCGCCGCCACGACGACGCTCACGATGGCCGCCGCCACGACGACGCTCACGATGGCCGCCGCCACGCTGGCGCGCCACGATGGCCGCCGCCACGACGACGCTCACGATGGCCGCCGCCACGACGACGCTCACGATGGCCGCCGCCACGACGACGCCACGATGGCCGCCGCCACGACGACGCCACGATGGCCGCCGCCACGACCACGCCACGATGGCCGATGGCCGCCGCCACGACGACGCTCACGATGGCCGCCGCCACGACGACGCTCACGATGGCCGCCGCCACGACGACGCTCACGATGGCCGCCGCCACGACGACGCTCACGATGGCCGCCGCCACGACGACGCTCACGATGGCCGCCGCCACGACGAGGCTCACGATGGCCGCCGCCGCGACTACGCCACGATGGCCGCCGCCGCGACTACGCCACGATGGCCGCCGCCACGACTACGCCACGATGGCCGCCGCCACGACTACGCCACGATGGCCGCCGCCACGACTACGCCACGATGGCCGCCGCCACGACTGCGCCACGATGGCCGCCGCCACGACTGCGCTCACGATGGCCGCCGCCACGACGGCGCTCACGATGGCCGCCGCCACGACGGCGCCACGATGGCCGCCGCCACGACTGCGCCACGATGGCCGCCGCCACCACGTCGCCCATGACGGCGGACTCAGCCACACAACATGGCGGTTGGTCCTCCTGGGCCTTGTAAGGACGGGACCCGTCCTGATGGACTAACCCATTGGGTTTGACTGTGGGTTCTGTCTTGTTGCTCCCTTATGGTTTTTGTTAGTTCGTTCGGCTATCTGGGGAGCTAGCCTTTTAGTGGGGGATACTGTCACGAATGGTGTGGGGGCGTGGCTACACAGACCTTTCGGTGATTCACTTCCTTGTTTATGTTTTGTCACTCAGCTGTTTCTGCTTGTAATCAATGGGATATAAGAGGGTCGCGAGCAGTGCACTCGTGGCTTCGCATTATTTGTATGTCACGGTTGCTTTAGAGGTGAGTGGGGATATTTACTGTTGTTAGTGAACATTTTGTATAAGACGCTATATGCGCACTTTGATTTCATTTTCACAGTATAGTCTTTTCGCCGTTTACGGTTTGTTTTGTGTTTATCATTAAATAATACCCGTTAAACGGATCCTACGGCTCTGCACTTGGCTCAACCTGCACTACACCCATCCAGCATCGTTACACAGACAGGAAAAACTTTGCGTCCGTTCCTCATCTCGATCAGACAGAAAGAGAGAGAGGATTTATTCAACATTCACAATGTAAATCCTCCTCTATTACATACACTTAATAACTTATATGAAATAAAACACGTCGTCAAAATAAAATGTGTCTTTTCACCTTTCAGCAGAAACTGAGTTAAAATGACAATAACCACTGTTAAAGTTGTCTCTTTTCAACTTACAATAGCTTTGGTTAACACTTACATATGAACATAGCCTATGTTACCACTTTTATGGTCCCTTATTTTATACATGAGCTGATAGATTTTCAACATAGTTTTTCCTAACTCTAAAATATATAACATTCGTTTTTAACATTTTACACAATATTATACATTACCAAACAATATAACTTTATAAAAATGTTCACGGAGCCAAAAATGGAACTCTGTCCGATGTAGCCTTGAAGGCAACACGTGTCATTTCCATGCACGACAATACGGCTATTTATCTATGTACATATATCCACATTTTCATAAAACTCTTTTCAGCGGACATTGAAAACATTCAGTAACATGTTCACATATTACACTTTATTTACTTAGTATCATTTACCACTCCACTAACCTGAAACAGGAGAAATAAATCAGACAGGAAAAACTTTGCGTCCGTTCCTCATCTCGATCAGACAGAAAGAGAAAGACCGCAAAGCAACCCGAACTGACGTAAAGCTTCCTGTAGCACAATAATCGTCAGTCTGCCCCTGCTGGTGAACCCACGAATTACTCCTAACCTCTATATAAAACATTCAAGTGCAAGGATAGTGGAGACAGGTTCATTACCCCTGGACAAATGCTCAAAAACATTAATTATAACCATACAGAAAATACCACAAATGTGATAACAACTTTAGTGGGCATCACACGCTCCCTGACAGAAAAGAATGGCTCCTGACATTTCTAAAAATATTTATCTCCAAACCGTTTAACATTTTCAACTCTTAACCTTGATTCTCAAATCTCTATTTAATAAACAAGCATTGTTGGTAGAATGTATGTGACTGGTGCTTGGTACGGGTATGGCATGTATGGTGTCTGGGAATAAGGGAGTGGGTGTGAATATGGCATACAAAGAGGCGGGATGTATGGAAAGAGTGAGTGTGCAGGTGCAGTGTGATGAGATGCTTCTATGACCGGTATGTACGGTGCTGTGTATCCAGTCACTGAGTTAACTGTGGCGTGTGACTGGACCGATGGTTTACCTAATGAGTCGTATGTGAGAAAACGGCATGGCCTTCTCTCAAGTGCTGACCTTCTAACGTCTGACTGAGTGTGCTCTACAGGAGGGGTCAAAGGTCGAGCTTCTGAGTCAGAGTCTTGGTGTCCATTGTCTTCCTCCCCTTCCACAAATCCATTGAGTAGGTTTTCATCAGCATTGTGACTCCTTTCAGCAGGATTTGGTAAGTGTTCAGGTACAAGGTGACTTCCTCTCCCTACAGGTTCTGGTTCTGACCCCCGAATCTCTGGATACCTGGTGAGTTGCTCCTGGTAGATAACAGGTCTTTTCTCTGTCCTTTCGGTCAGTCTCCTTAACCAGTATCCCGACCCAGAATCATCATCTGAATCATCCTTACTGTAATCACTCGCGTCTGCTTGCCTTTGAGTGTCTGTTATTCTCTCTTGGTTTCGTCTGTTCTGTGTTTTCTTCTCAGGGATCGGTCTGCTGTCAGATGGGGTGGCATCAACAGGTAAGTCATTCACCAGCAACAGGAGATTACGGTGCAGTGTCCTGCTTTTCTGTTTGTCTCCAGTTTCAGGGCAGACAACGTACACTGGGTTCTCAGCAAGTTGACGTTCGACTATGTACATCATCTTTTCCCAGTATGCCCTTAATTTCCCTGGACCCCCACGTTCACTAAGGTTCCAGACCAGAACTCTGTCTGACTTTTTGCTATTCTCGCCAGCAATGCGGTAGGCTTCTGACATCCTTTTAGCCCATTTCTCTGCAAATCCTCTAGGTGAGTATGGTTCCCGTTCTTCATCCAAACCAAACAGCAAGTCGATTGGGAGATGTGGGTGACGGCCGTAGAGGAGGAAAAACGGTGAGTAGCCAGTGGATTCATGTCTAGTGCAATTGTACGCGTGTAAAACATGCGGGAGGTGATCCTTCCACCGTAGTTTCTCACTATCAGTCAATGTTCTTAACATCTGGAGGATGGTGCGATTCAACCGCTCAGCTGGGTTGCCCTGTGGGTGGTAGGGCGACGTCCGCTAGTGGCCAACCCCTGACAACTGCTGTAATGATTGGAACAGTTTGTTCTCAAATTCACGACCCTGGTCATGATGTAGTTTAGATGGATATCCAAACCTGGGTATGAAATCATTGAAGAGGCACTCAGCAGCTGTTTTCCCGCTCTTGTTCTTTGTTGGGTATGCCTGGGCAAATCTAGTGAAATGATCAATTACTACTAGAATATATTCATATCCCCCACAACTGGTTTCCAGATGCAAGTAGTCAATACACACAAGTTCTAAAGGGAAGTTGGACGTGATGCTGCCCATAGGAGCTCGCGTATGTGTTGTGGGTTTCTTAGACCGGATACAGGGACATTTTCGGGTGACATAATCTTCAATTTCTCTAGCCATAAAGGGCCAGTAAAATCTTTCCTGAGCAAGATGGAGCACTCTTTCCGTGCCTACATGACCCATCTCATTGTGTAAGTACTTCAGAGCTATTGGCCTATGTTTCAAAGGGAGGACTAACTGCTTGTGCTGGTTCGTCCTTCTGTAGAGGAGGCCATCTTCAAGTCGCAACTTACTCCACTCATGTAGTAGCTTTCGGGTGGCTCCACTCACAGTTTGGCGTATGTCATCTGTCAGTGTTGTGTTTGACTCCTTTAACTCCATAATCTTGCCTATGGCTTGATCCTCTCTCTGAGCCTTAACCAGATCATCATGGCTGATAGCTGGCAGGTAACAATGAGGTTGAGGGGGAGGATCCGGGGAACACATGTTAAGGGCTGCAACCCAGGCCACATCCTTCCGTTCAGCTGCCTGACTACCATCCCATGTAGCACGCACTACCTCGTTGGAGAGCTCCTCTGTACAAGCCATCTCATATTTCCCCATGTCCAAAGGGAGCCGAGACAGTGTGTCTGCATCCACGTTTGATTTTCCCGGCCTGTACTTGATGTCGAACCGGAAATCTGAGAGTTCTCCCACCCACCGATGACCAACAGCGTTGAGTTTTGCTGTACTCATGATATAGGTCAGGGGATTGTTGTCCGTGTACACAGTGAAATGGGGAGCGTAGTACAGGTAGTCCCGGAACTTCTCACACACAGCCCATTTCAATGCGATGAACTCCAGTTTTCCACTGTGCAGGTGATAGTTACGTTCAGCCGGTGTCAAAGTCCTCGAACCATAGCCAATGACTCTCAGCTTTCCATTCTGGCGCTGATAGAGGACTGCCCCCAGGCCCTGGTCTGAGGCATCTGTATGCAGCGTGAAGGGTAGGTTGAAATCAGGATATGCTAAGACAGGCGGTGTCATAAGGAGAGTGATCAGTTGTTCTAAAACTTCCTGATGTTGAGGTGTCCAGTCAACAGGCTCTCGGGAAGGCAGCTGTGGGCGTTTGGTGGTTTTCCCACGTTTCAGAATCTGGGCATTCCCTGATTTAGTTTGGAGAAGCTCATAGATTGGCTTTGCGATCCTGGAAAAATCCTGGATATATGAGCGATAATATCCCAGGAAGCCGGTCAGTTTCCTTACCTCACCAACCGTCTGTGGTGTCTTGCTTGTCAAGGTTTTGACTGCTTCAAGGTCCTGTGGGTCTACCTTGACACCCTCAGCTGACACAAGGCACCCCACATACCTGACTTCTTGTCTGAAAAACTCACACTTCTCCGGCCTCAGTTTTACTCCATGCTGTTGGAGAGCTTGGAGCACTTTGCGGAGGGCCTCCACATGTTCATCGAATGTTCTTGCATAACAGAGCACGTCATCCAGATATGGGATGCAGCATTCATCCCTGAGTGTGCCTAGCACTTCCTCCATGCTCCGCTGGAACGCTGCGGGGGCGTTCGAGAGTCCGAATGGGATACGGACCCATTCATACAGGCCCCACGGGGTGATGAAGGCTGTCCGGTAACGTGAACCCTCTGCAATGAAACCCTGATGGTAAGCCTTTCCCTGGTCGAGGATGCTAAACCAGGTGTAGCCCCCCAGTGTGTCCGTCAGGTCTTGTATTCTGGGCAGCGGATGTCGATCAGGCACAGTCTTTTTGTTCAGGAGGCGATAATCAATGCAAAGACGTAAGCTGCCATCTTTCTTCCGAACACAGACTACTGGGGCAGAATATGGGGACTTAGATTTAACAATCCACCCTCGCATCAGCAACTCCTGCACATACTCCTTTACCTCTTTAAACAGTGGCTTCGGGACTGCTGAGTATGCTCTCTGTACAGGGATTTCATCGGTGAGGGTGATCGACATCTGTAGGCTTGGTATGCATCCAATATCATCGCTGTCACGTGCGAAAGCTCCGGCTTCGTCACACAGCATTTTGTTGACTTTTTCTCTTTGTTCATCATCAAGGTGACTGAGGTCGATGGGAGGTCGCCATGACGATGGACAGGCATCAACAGGTGTTGATACAGCACTGTTAACAGTCACTGTAGGCTTGGGTGCTTCAGGTGAGTCTGATGCGATCACTTTGTCAACACAGTGGATGCTCCCAAGTGCTGTCTTCCTTGGCAGAGTTATTGCATGTTTAGTGTTGTTACCCACTGGTACAGCAACATAGGGTTTTCTTGGATTTTGGAACTCCAACAGACCTTCACCCACATCCAGTTCTGTCAACTGCACATTGTTGTCCTCAGGCTCAAATAAGACGACGGCGTCTGATGTGCTCATGTGGGGAGGGACTTGGCACTTGACCCAGGCTACCTGACCCGCTGGGATAAGAATGTCCTGTCTGCCTGTCCGTAGGCGCCCACACTCTACCAAGGGTTTGCTGGTTTGGATGAAGTTCACCATTAGCTCTGCCTTTTCTGCTGGTATACACAAGGCCTTACAGAGTAGAACGACAAGGGTTGAAATCAGCTTTTCAGGTTGTTCCTGTATCATCTCTTCCAGCACGTTGAAACCCAGCAGTGGTCTCTCCAGAGCAAGACTGCTGACAAGAAAAGGCACAGTAATTGACAGACTAGGGTCCTCATTCCCCATCAAATTGACCGTAAGGGCAACCCAGCCATCAAAAGGGAGGACGTCGCCGTTCACTGCATACACTCTTAACTCGTCTTCATCACCAATAATGTCACTGAGTGGCCTAACAGAAGTGTCAGGTAAGTATTTACTCTTCCAGTCTCTATCAATCATACTTACTTGAGCCCCAGTGTCTAGCAGAGCACTGACTGCTAATCCGTTTAGGTTACAATGGGTGAGAGCTCTCCTTCCAATGAGTTTGGCTAAACGTTCCCCTTTGCTGTGAGGTAAGTCCTGAGGGAATGGATTGGTTGTCTTGTTTGGTTGTTTCTGTCTCTTTTCCGTTATTTTGTCTTTTGTCTGAGCGTTTGAGTCTTTTGTCAGTCTTTCATTTCCAGGTTGACCCGTATGGCAAGCATTAGGTTGGGACAATCTTTGAGACCCGGTCACTGTCTGTCCCTCGGCAAGGACCGGCTCCAGTTTCCCTGACCTGTTGGTTTCTTTAAACAGGCCACTGCCCGATGGCCTTCTTCACCACAGTGGAAACAGTGAGGACAGTCGGGACGATTTTGCTCCACACACTTGTCACAGCCATATGGTTTCTCTCTCCTGCGGTCTCCTCTGCCTTTCCAATTGTGGCTAAACTGTCCTGTCACCTGTGTCTGCATTGAATGTCTCATGAGCTCAACCATACCTGTAAGCTGATCAAGTTTCTCTGTTAACTGCTGGATGGTATCTGTCTTGGGCACCTTCTCCTTTCCACTAGGACACTGTGCAGCATTAACTTCAGACTGAGCACTGTGCACATTTGTTAATCTTTGGCGGGTGTTGGGACCTAGCCTTCGCTGCCTTTCACTTTCATCGCACATTATTTTCTTCATCTGTTTTAGGATTGCCTCATCCGATACTCTGGTGTCTACAAGCAATCGCTTCAGCTCTCTGCGGACATCATCATGTTTATGCCCTAGTCCCTGATACACGGTGTGAAGAAACACATCCTGCACTGTGCTTGCATTGTACTTTACATCTGTATCAGCATGTTTAGAGGCCAGCATAATCTTCTGCTTAAGTCCTATTACTCTGTATAGGAACTGTTGGGGTGTCTCGTTATCTCTTTGTTTGGTGCACATGAGCTCCTGGAACAGTTCAGTGTTACTCTGCTCACCCAGGTGGGAATGGAGGAAGGCTTTTAGCTCTTCTACAGACAGGTCATCCTTATTCATCAACATGTCTTTGAAAGTTCCTGGCTTGATGACTTTGAGGACGGCCCTTACAACCTCCGCATCACTGAACTGCTCCTTTAACCCGTCTTCTATCTGCCGACAGACACTGTTATAGCTCAGGTCTGACCCCTGGTCCCCAATCTGACCCCCCTGAATTTTCAATTCTCTGCGATGAAGGTAAGACAACTCTCGTAAGGAGAACAACTTGTCCTGTGTAAAGGGTGTCGAGTTTTCACTTAAATCTCTGGTGACTGCTCCATTACTACTCTGTGAGGTGGGTCCTATCTTTACGGATGACTGATGTACAGACTGTGGAGTGGGTGTGTGTTTGTACTGTCTCATTTTATTACTCAGCTCCTCATAACTAGTAAGTATTTTCTGCAGCTCAGTGTCTTGTGTGTCACTAGCCGGTGCCATGGGGGTTGCACTAGCAATCCCAAAATCTGTAACATCACTGTCACCAGCTGGGTTAACATTATCATGACTTACATCCCCACTGCCTGATACATCAATTGTTACAGCAACTTGTGAAGCACGACCCTGAATGACTGTGTTAATTACCTCACTCAAGTTCAATAACATCCCTGAGTCCTCTAACTCTAATAAAGACTCACTGGACATAACACTGCAAATGTACTCAAACCAACCATCCTCATCTGTCGACTCGATGCGAAACTCGTCCATTCCTGGCACTGGACCTACTGCCTTGGCAATCTGGAACAGTTCATCTGCAGAGAGAGTGAGCAGGGTCTTTTTGATGGACCACACCAACCTTTTCCTCTCACCGTCTGCCATACTGCTTCCCAATTCCTTGCACTTGGTCACGAGAGTCCAGGATCACAATTCACGCTCCGTTCTTGATGAGTGGTGATTTCAGCACTGCACAGTCATTATTCTTTATTCATTACCGGTGACCTCTTCCTCAGCAGCCGGAATCGATAATGGCGGGCTGCAGCTCACCAGTTGGTCACTTTTGGTCCAAGGTTGCAGTATCACTGGATCAGCTTCCGACCACCAGGTGGGAGTGATCCCGAACCGAGCCCCCAATAAACTGTTACAGGTACCGGGGCTGGCACCACGTAAACAGTGTATATGCTCTCTCTCTGAAACAGGAGAAATAAATCAGACAGGAAAAACTTTGCGTCCGTTCCTCATCTCGATCAGACAGAAAGAGAGAGAGAGGATTTATTCAACATTCACAATGTAAATCCTCCTCTATTACATACACTTAATAACTTATATGAAATAAAACACGTCGTCAAAATAAAATGTGTCTTTTCACCTTTCAGCAGAAACTGAGTTAAAATGACAATAACCACTGTTAAAGTTGTCTCTTTTCAACTTACAATAGCTTTGGTTAACACTTACATATGAATATAGCCTATGTTACCACTTTTATGGTCCCTTATTTTATACATGAGCTGATAGACTTTCAACATAGTTTTTCCTAACTCCAAAATATATAACATTCGTTTTTAACATTTTACACAATATTATACATTACCAAACAATATAACTTTATAAAAATGTTCACGGAGCCAAAAATGGAACTCTGTCCGACGTAGCCTTGATAGCAACACGTGTCATTTCCATGCACGACAATACGGCTATTTATCTATGTACATATATCCACATTTTCATAAAACTCTTTTCAGCGGACATTGAAAACATTCAGTAACATGTTCACATATTACACTTTATTTACTTAGTATCATTTACCACTCCACTAACCTGAAACAGGAGAAATAAATCAGACAGGAAAAACTTTGTGTCCGTTCCTCATCTCGATCAGACAGAAAGAGAAAGACCGCAAAGCAACCCGAACTGACGTAAAGCTTCCTGTAGCACAATAATCGTCAGTCTGCCCCTGCTGGTGAACCCACGAATTACTCCTAACCTCTATATAAAATATTCGAGTGCAAGGATAGTGGAGACAGGTTCATTACCCCTGGACAAATGCTCAAAAACATTAATTATAACCATACAGAAAATACCACAAATGTGATAACTTTAGTGGGCATCACAATGACATCCACGATAACAGATTACAAAAAATGAAATACAATATAAAATGTCCAATTCATAAATAAAACAGTCAGTACACATACAACTTGTACAAATAAAACGTATTTATACACAAAGCTTTTCAGTACCTATAAAACTTTTCAGTAAACATAAAACGTATTTTATCAATAAACATAAAACATCTCTTATCAGTAAATATAAAACGGTAGTGGCACTCCTGCATAAAAAGGATCATAACCATTTTTTAGTTAAACCACCGTGACAATAAACAGCATTTTCTGTTAACATGAGAAATATCTTAACATCCTCTTACCCACGTTACTTTCACCTGCGCAACTCCTCACACATGGAAACCAGACTTCCCCTGTGAGGACCAGAGGTCTATCCATCCCTCTGTCCCTCTCTATGCCAGTATTGGCACCCCCGTCAGCAGAGAGAGAGAGAGACAATCTAAGACATTCAGTGCACCTGAGTTTTCTCCGCACCTGTGTTCAATGGGACAATCAACGGGGTATATAGTTTGCCTCTGTTCTGTTCGCCGGTGTCAGATCATTGTTTATATGTACGTACAGAGGTACTTGAACTCCTTCACTTGGAGTAAGGACTCATTCCCTACCCAGAGTAGGCACTCCACTGGTTTCCTGCTGAGATCTTAGTGATTATAACATAAAATAAATCAAATTTAAATAAAACATAAATTAAAAATCCAAAACATCTGGACATGGTCTACCAGACTCACAAACAGTTGTTATACCAAGACCAAAATACTTCTTTATCAGGAACATTAATCTACTGATCATATTGATCAATGAACATTTTTATGTTCTGGTCACTTTCCATGTATATTCATAACACATTATTTTAATGTACCCATTTAAATGCTCTATTACACTTATATATTAATGTTGCTCATATTTGCCATTTCTAGAATTACTACTACTAAAGTTGTCATTATTGTATATTGATATATTATTCTTGCTTTATATTTTATAAAATGCTAACTGTGTAGATGTTGTGTGCTGTGTCACAAAAATGTGATAGTTCTGAATGACACTATGTTGTTAGGTGCATTTGACCTATAATAGACTTTGACTTTGAGCTGCAGTGACTGAGATCAAATGTCTGTTAGCTCCTCCTTCTGGTAACTTATGTAATACTTGTTTTGGGGAGGGGACAGGTAGCACAGGTGAAACCAAAAGTTAAATACCTGTTCAGTATCCATTTTGTTCTGACGGAGCAGCATAAGATTTTACTTTTTAAACTGAAAATGAACATTTTAATTATTTTATGATTATAAAAAAAAAGCAGAGAGAACAACTTGAACTAAGTAATTATCAGTGTTAAAGTAAGTGCTGCTACTTCAGTTTAGTTAGTCAGTCCATATTCTCAAAAAGGGAGTAAATCAGTTTAGTGAAATGGAAGTCAAAGCAAATGTTCATTACATGTTTGTTATTGAATTGTATTTCCTTGATGACAGTTATGTGTCATTCTTCAGTTTGTATCTAATCCAGACCTTGTGTCTTCTAGTCTTTACAGTATATTTATTGATCCAAATTGTGTTTTTTCTCCATTATGTGTTTACAGGTCAAAGCAAACAGAAAAAAACAGGGCTACTTCCTGTAAAATGAGTCTTACTGGGAGGAGAGAAGACAGGGGCACTGCCTCTGAAATCAGTCTCTCTGGGGAACATGACACCACAGCCAAAAGGTGATATTATCTTATTTTGTTTTAGAATGGATGTTTTTGCATAAAAATGACATTGTCAATCTACACTCTTAAATGCAGGTGTTTTAATATAATGATTTAGATTGTTAACATGCACTTTTCTGGTGTTTATTAAGTATTGATCCTACAGGTGTTTTATTATAATAGATTGAGTCCTCAATGGTACGAAATAAATGTGATCATCTTTTAAAATTTAAACAAAACAGTTAAATATTTGAGATTTTGTTGTTGTTTCAAACACGCTAATCACTACCATGTCCACTATACACAAAACACACTGGACATAACACCTTCATTATAAATTATAGGGTCCAGAAAGACACACAGACTAACTTTATCCAAATACATCAATCACTCCTTAAAAGGTCCTCTATAAACATAAACACTCTGTTGTATTTAACTATTATTTCCAGGGACCATAATAAGAGTCCAACCTCTCCTGCACCCTGCTGTCCGTCCATGAAGAGTGACCGGTGTAAGGGACATCCTCGAGATTTAAGAGGAGACTGTTCTACTAATCAAAGGTAATTAAACCTAATGGGTCATGGGTTAGTGATTGTTAATATCTGTTTATTTCTTTCCCGTTATCTGATGCCATGACAACAGCTTATCTTCCTGAGTTCAACATTTAACAAAAAAGTTATTATCGACGAACCAGATCATTACAAGTACCCACATTTAACAACATTTATATAAAGATTAAATTCTGTGTATTATAGAATCGTACAAATTATTACGTCTCCAATAAGATGGATAAATACACATCCAGTCTATTTTAGAATGTTACAGAACATCACGTCTCCTTTAAGACAACAGATGACACCAGAGGATTACTCTTTGTGTAGGAAAAATTTACCTTTCGATTTTGATCTTGTTCCTATTGCAACACATGAGGTACATGATGCTCTTGTAAGGTTAAACGCTAAGAAATCCTGTGGTCCTGATGGGTTGGATCCGTATTTTAAAAAAGTTGCTGCTGATCATATTGCAGAACCTTTGACACACATCTTCAACTTGAATATTGAAACTGGATTAATACCTAGTATATGGAAGTCAGCATATGTCACTCCTTTATTAAAGGGTGGTGACCGATCAAATGAAAATAATTATAGGCCAATATCAAAGCTAACGGTTTTAGAAGGGCTTATAAGTGACCAGTTGAAAGATTATTTAGTAACAAAAAAACATTTTAAATGATTTGCAGTCTGGCTTTCGTAAAAACACAGCACTGTCACTGCCATTATGAAAGTGTTAAATGATTTAATAAGTGCTATTAATTCTAAATAATATTGTGCTGCGCTGTTTTTGGATTTGTCAAAGGCATTTGACACAGTTGGACACTCTGTCCTGTCTCAGAGATTGGCGGATATTGGAATGTCTTTAAAAGCAGTAAAATGGTTTGGTGACTACTTGAGTGGCCGAACACAAAGTGTTCAGGTTGATGGTGTGTCCTCAAACTCATTACTTATACAAAATGGTGTCCCTCAGGGGTCCATTCTTGGGCCCATTTTATTTATTTATATAAATGACTTGTGTCAGAATGTAACAACAGCAAATTGTCATTTTTATGCAGATGACATCTGTCACCAATCAGGGGTGCAGGCAGCAGGCAGACTCAAACGCAGAGAATATATATATATATTTTATTCCGCCAACTAACGGGCGTAAATCAAACTCTACCTCGTACAGGGAACACAGAACACTACCCACGAGACGTACATCCAATGACAATTACAATAACCGACACTGACAGACAGACAGACAGGACTTAAATACACAGACTAATGACCTAACACAGAACAGGTGTGACTCTCAACCAGGTGCATAGCATGTCCTTGATTCTCACTGACTGACAGACAGACAGGACTTAAATACACAGACTAATGACCTAACACAGAACAGGTGTGACTCTCATCCAGGTGCATAGCATGTCCTTGATTCTCACTGACTGACAGGACTTAAATACACAGACTAATGACCTAACACAGAACAGGTGTGACTCATCCAGGTGCATAGCATGTCCTTGATTCTCACTGACTGACAGACAAGACAGGACTTAAATACACAGACTAATGACCTAACACAGAACAGGTGTGACTCATCCAGGTGCATAGCATGTCCTTGATTCTCACTGACTGACTGACAGACCGGACTTAAATACACAGACTAATGACCTAACACAGAACAGGTGTGACTCTCAACCAGGTGCATAGCATGTCCTTGATTCTCACTGACAGACAGACAGGCCTTAAATACACAGACTAATGACCTAACACAGAACAGGTGTGACTCTCAACCAGGTGCATAGCATGTCCTTGATTCTCCCGCTCTGCACGCATGGGAAAATGCCAACACTGGCCTGAAGAGGGACCGCAAAGTCTGGGGTGTTACAACATCATTTTGTATTGTTCTGCCTCTTCCTTAAAAAGGGCATCAGAGGACCTGCAATCTGCTTTTAACATTATTCAGAAAAATCTTCAAAAATTGAGACTTGTATTAAACTCTGACCAAACTAAAATGATGTGCTTCACTAAATCAAGGAACACAGACAATGCTTGTCAGATTGTTACTTTAGATAACAGAAATTGAACGAGTATCAGTCTACAAATATCTTGGCTTCTTCCTAGAAGAAAGTTTGTCCTTTAAGCAGCATATAGAATGTATTACAAAAAAACTTAGAGTTAAGTTGGGTTTCTATTATAGAAACCAAGGCGGTTTCTCTTTTAGTGCAAGAAAAACACTTACACAATCAACATTTCTGACAGTGCTGGATTATGGTGATATTTTATACATGCATACAAATCAATCTTCTCTGAAAATGCTGGACTCAGTATATCATGCAGCAATAAGATTTGTAACTAATTCCAGTTTTCGTACTCATCATTGTAGCTTGTATGAGAGTGTTGGTTGGCCTTCTTTGCATAATCGCAGGTTGGAGCATTGGTATATTTTTATCTTTAAGGCCATACTGTGTAAACTGCCTCCTTATTTATGTTCTTTCCTGACTCCTAAAGTCACTACTGGGGAATGTAATCTTCGATCATATGGGCAAATCATGTATGACATTCCTGACATAACTGTTTTCGGTGAAAGTGCCTTTACATTTTTTGCTCCATCATCCTGGTATAAAATGCAGAAATATCTTAAATTAGACTACCTACCAACATTGATAGAGTTTAAAATTAGGATAAAGGATTACTTGAGTACTACATGCACATGTGCTGCTACTGAGTGCTGCTGGTGATTATGTGGAGATGTTAATTGTTAACATGTTACATTCTCTGGTTTATGTTGTCTGTTTTGGCTGTATATTTTAATTATGGAACTTTTGTACTGCTGTCTTGGCCAGGACTCCCTTGAAAAAAAAAATCTGAATCTCAACGGAATTTCTCCTGGTTAAATAAAGGTTATATTACATTTAAAAATAAAAAAGACGGGGAAATACACATCCAGTCTATTATAGAATCTTACAGAACATTACCTCTCCTATAAGATGGAGAAATACACATCCAGTATAATATATAATCGACCATGTCCACTATACACAAAACACACTGGAACCTCCTTCATTATAAATTATAGGGTCCAGAAAGACACAGACTAACTTTATCCAAATACATCAATCACTCCTTAAAAAGTCCCCTATAAACATAAACACTCTGTTGTATTTAACTATTATTTCCAGGGACCATAATAAGAGTCCAACCTCTCCTGCACCCTGCTGTCCGTCCATGAAGAGTGACCGGTGTAAGGGACATCCTCGAGATTTAAGAGGAGACTGTTCTACTAATCAAAGGTAATTAAACCTAATGGGTCATGGGTCAGTGATTGCTAATAACTGTTTATTTCTTTGCGGTTATCTGATGCCATGACAACAGCTTATCTTCCTGAGTTCAACATTTAACAAAAAAGTTATTATCGGCAAACCAGATCATTACAAGTACATACATTTAACAACATTTATATAAAGATTAAATTCATCAGAATAGAAAAGAGTGAAGAAAACACTTTCACGTTTTTCCATCTTTCCTAGAATGTTTTTATCCATAATCTCTATTCTTTATGAAACAGATAACATGAAAGTTGTGGTGGAAATTAATAACCACTTGTAGCGAATTGACTTCGGGGTTTGAAGACACAAGCGCAGAGACTTCTTATAATTGACTTCGTTTATTTCTCATCCAGGCAGACACTAGAACTGAGAACTTAAACACACACACACACACAAATCACTAATTAAACAAGGAACCACAGAACAGGATAACATTAACCTAATACACAATGAACATGAACTACAGTGTAACCAAAACTGACCCTACATCCAATAGTAAACATACAACATCTAAGAAACAACAAACAAGAAAACATAAACGTGTTAACAGCACGAGCAACGTAGAAACATACCTTAAACAATGCCCCGACACCAACAGACTGACAAGACCCACACTAAATACAGACACTAACGAACCAAACACAAAACAGGTGAGAACCAAACACAGGTGCCAAGAATGTCTTTGATTTTCCCTCTCTCCGCTGACAGGGGGCGTGTCAGAAACAATTTAGAGAGAGAGACAGAGGCAGTTTCTTACACCACTTAATCACTTTTTTATGGTTAGGATTGAATAAAAAAAAATCTTCCACAATTCTGTGTATTATAGAATCTTAAAAAAACCATTACATCTCAGATAAGATCGAGAAATACACATCCAGTCTATTATAGAATCTTACAGAACATCACGTCTCCTATAAGATTGAGAAATACACATCCAGTCTATTATATAATCGTACAGAACATTACGTCTCCTATAAGATGGAGAAATACACATCCAGTCTATTATATAATCGTACAGAACATTACGCCTCCTATAAGATGGAGAAATACACATCCAGTATAATATATAATCGTACAGATCATCACGTCTCCTATAAGATGGAGAAATACACATCCAGATTAATAAATAATCGTACAGAACATCACGTCTCCAACATGAACCTCTGACCAGAATCAAACAGTTGATCAGTATTATACAGGATTAAACAGGAAGATAGTTGGTCAGTTTACAATGTCACACCCTCTGGTCCAGTTACTACCTCCCCCTATTTCTCACATTCCTTTCTCTCTCTCCTTTTCGATTTAGACAATAGAGATAAAGCCAGGTCATTGTAAATGAACCACAAGCCCCACAATAGACTATTCCTCCAACACTATGTGTTCACTTATCTTAAACATTTTCTTCCAATTCCTTACAGAGTGATCTAAAATAATCGGTCTATGAGACCTCCATCTGTGTATTAAGTATTGATCCCACAGCTGTTTTAGTTCAGTAGATTGACCTAAATGTGTGTATTAAGTATTGATTCTACAGCTGTTTTAGTTTAGTAGATTGACCTTAATGTGTGTATTAAGTATTGATCTTATAGGCGTTTTAGTATAATAGTTTGACTCCTTAATGGTACACAACAAATGTGATCACCTTTTAACATTTAAACAAGACAGGTAAATGTCAGAATATCTTTTTGTTTCAAACACACTAATCACTACCATGTCCACTATATATAAAAACACACTGGAACCTCCTTCATTATAAATTATAGGGTCCAGAAAGAGACAATCACAAAAACAACAATCACACATTTTAAAATCCACTATAAACATATACCCTCTGTTGTATTTAACTATTATTTCCAGGGACCATAATAAGAGTCCAACCTCTCCTGTACACAGCTGTGTGTCCATGAAGAGTGACCTGTCTATGGATGAACCTTTAAAGTTCAGAGAGGGAGACTTTTCTACTGATCAAAGGTAATTAAACCTCATGGGTCAGTAATTGCTCTTATTTGTTTATTTCGTTCCCATTATCTGATGCAATGACAACAGCTTGTATTCCTGTGTTCAACATTTAACAAAAAAGATATTACTGGCAAACCAGGTAATTACAATGTACATATTTAACATCATTGAAATGTTTCTACAAATTGTTACAAGGCTGAGTCTGAATTATGGATATTTACGTTTTCAGATGTAAATTATGATAGTCCTTACTGTCCTACTAATAACACCATGTAATTACATCATTTATATCAATATGTATTGGGTTTATAGATGTAAAATATAATAGTCCTTACAGTCCTACTAATAACACATTGTAATTACATCATTTATATGAATATGTATTACGTTTATAGATGTAAAATATAATAGTCCTTACAGTCCTACTAATAACACATTGTAATTACATCATTTATATGAATAGGTATTGGGTTTATAGATGTAAAATATAATAGTCCTTACAGTCCTACTAATAACACATTGTAATTACATCATTTATATGAATAGGTATTGGGTTTATAGATGTAAAATATAATAGTCCTTACAGTCCTACTAATAACACATTGTAATTACATCATTTATATGAATAGGTATTGGGTTTATAGATGTAAAATATAATAGTCCTTAGAGTCCTATTAATAACACCATATAATTACATAATATATATGAATATGTATTGGGTTTATAGATGTAAAATATAATAGTCCTTACAGTCCTATTAATAACACCATGTAATTACATAATTTGTATCATTGTTCTCACGAGTGATTGTAAAATAATCGATTTAAGATCGCTTGAACAAACTGCGTACAGAGTGAACACAGCGAAGCGTTACATGGTTCTTTTAATGCCAGAGACACTAACCACCACACTCATAGATCGTTAGTACTCTCTTGTACTTGATACAAAATAACAAAGTTTGCGTCACAGCGCATAGATATCCATAGGAAAATAAATTGTACAGGGACAAACAACAGCTCCACTATGAGACCGGACAATAAGTGAAGGGAGGAGGGAATGATGGCAGCTAGTAGACTAGAGAAGATGAAGGCCGAAGCCTGCCTGCAGGTGGCGGTAGATTGGCTTTGGCGGGAGCTCTGACAGTACTCCCTCCCTGACGTGCGGCTCCGGCTGCTCCGGGACCACGGTGTCGGGCTGGCTCTGCTGCCATGGTGCCAGAACCGGCTGGTACCCTAGAACACATTGAAAGGGTGTTAGGTTAGTGGAGAAGAGGAGTGAATTATGGGCATACTCAGCCCATGGCTGAAACTCCGCCCACTCCCCCAGCAGGTCTTGACAGTATGACCTCAGGAACCTCCGCAAATCCTGATTAACTCTATCTACCCGTTCACTAGGGGGGTGATAACCGGAGGTCAGAATGACTGAGACCCCCAGGCGTCTTTAAAAACGCCCTTCAGACCTTTAACGTGAATTGGGGGCCTCGATCAGACACTATGTCCTCAGACACCCAGAAGATTTAAAGGGCCTCTGCGGTTAGGGCCGTCGGGAGACCTCCCAGGGGCAGGAAGCGGCAGGCCTTTGCGAACCGGTCCACAATGAATAGGACTGTAGTGCTGCTTTTGGAGAGAGGGAAGTCAATCAAAAATTCAACACACAAATGTGACCATAGTCGCTGTGGAATGGGCACATAATCAGTAACAGCTGTGCTCAGAAAGTAAACAGACCCAATGCGAAACTAAAGGATGTAACTTACCCACTGGAAGGAGTCTAGGTTCCTTACACTGGGTGCACACGGAACACGAGGAGACGTACAACCTCACATCATTAGCCAGACCAGGCCACCAATATTTATTTGTAAAGCAACGCACTGTCTGACCAATGCCCGGGAGGCCTGAAGACACCGGTTTGTGGGCCCAGCACATGAGGCGATCACAAACATCCAGCGGCATGTAGACAGGTTTCTCAAGGCACTGAGGGGGAGATGGCTCTGTTTGTAATGCACGCTGGATGTCCGCATCTACCTCCCACATTACCGGTGCTACTATACAGGAAGCAGGAAGAATAGGTGAGTTATCAACCTGGCTCTCCTCTGTGTCATATAATCGAGACAGCGCGTCTGCCTTGGCGTTCTTTGTACCCGGAATGTACGATAACGTAAACTCAAACCGGGTAAAGAACAATGCCCATTTGGCCTGGCGAGGGTTAAGTCTCCTCGCAGCCCGTATGTTTTCCAGGTTATAATGGTCGATCCAGACAAAAATCGTGTGTTTCGCTCCCTCGAGCCTATGTCTCCATTCTGTCAGGGCTCTGACTACAGCTAACAGCTCCCTATCACCTACATCATAGTTTTGTTCCTCCGCACTGAGTTTCCACGAGTAGAACCCACAGTGAACCTAAGGGTCCGTGTCCGAGCAATAGGACAGTATTTCACCTATCCCAATAGGACAGTATTTCACCTATCCCAATAGGACAGTATTTACGATAACAGTATTTCACCTATCCCAATAGGACAGTATTTCACCTATCCCAATAGGACAGTATTTCACCTATCCCAATAGGACAGTATTTCACCTATCCCAATAGGACAGTATTTCACCTATTCCAATAGGACAGTATTTCACCTATCCCAATAGGACAGTATTTCACCTATCCCAATAGGACAGTATTTCACCTATCCCAATAGGACAGTATTTCACCTATCCCAATAGGACAGTATTTCACCTATCCCAATAGGACAGTATTTCACCTATCCCAATAGGACAGTATTTCACCTATCCCAATAGGACAGTATTTCACCTATCCCAACCTCTGACCCATCCACCTCCCCTATGAACAGAAGCGATTGATCAGGTTGTGCCAGAACCTGCGCGGATGTAAACAGCGTTTTTAATTTACTAAACGTGCAGTGTGCCTCGTTCCTCGACCAGCGAATCCGAGAAGGCCCACCCTTAAACGGAGATGTAATGGGAGCTTCTACCCTGCCAAATCCCTTGATTAACCTACGGTAGTAGTTGGCAAACCAAGTTAAACCTAGCCAAAATAGCCAATTACGCACGGCCGCCACACGATCAACCTCCATTTCCACCCTTTCCGTAGTAATGTGGAAACCTAGAAAGGAGACGGCTTCTATAAAAACGGACACTTCTTCAGTTTGGCATTTAGATCATGTGCTATCAGTCGCTCCAGTAGTCTGCGAACAAGGGAAACAGCACGGTTAGCCGAATACACAAGGATGTCATCTATGTACCCCACCACGCTGCGACCAATCATGTCTCCAAAGGTATTATTCACAAAAGACTGGAAAACTGACGGCGCATTCATCAAAACGTATAGCATCACGAGGTATTCCTAATGACCTGACGTGGTGCTAAAGTCTTCCAATGATCTCCCTTCGTGACATACAATTGTAGAGTAGCCTTGGTAAATGAATGAATGGTGGCAGGTTGCTACCATGCAAAAAAATAAAATTCTCTAAAAAAAAAAACCATTTTATTTCGAGAATAAGCTCTAAATGTCATTTCAAGAATAAAGTCTACATTTTATTTCAATATTTATTAATATTAATTTCCAGTCATTGTTCACATTCACCCTTGCCTGTTTGTTCTCATGTATACATTGACATTACAGTTTGTTTGAGTTAATCCACTTTTTTCTCCACACCTTGATTCTTTTTGAGGTATTAGTGTCATTGTGTCATATAGATGTTTATGTTACATTATGGGTAGTAACATCTGATCTGTACTAATAGTACTAAAGGAGATATTAGTGTCATTTTGTCATAAATATGTTAATGTTACATTATGAGTAGTAACATCTGACCTGTACTAATAGAACTAAAGGAGATATTAGTGTCATTGTGTCATATAGATGTTTTTATTTCTATTTTAACTTTATTTAACCAGGAAGTCTCATTGAGATTCAGAATCTCTTTTACAAGGGAGACCTGGCCAAGACAGCAGCCAAATCACAACAAATGCATACATAATAAACCAAGTTACATTTTCATGATAAAAAAGTACAAAAAACACAACGAGACTCAAGAAAAACAAGTAATTACAGTAATTCTAAATTCATTTATAGACATAAGTATTTCTAACTTTAGTTCTTTCTGAAAATTATTCTACCCCCAAGTTGCTGAATAAGAGAAGGCAGTTTTTCCCAATTCGGTTGCAGCTCGTGGCACGTTAAAAAGCAGCCACTTTGAGGAGCGTAGCTGATGGGTACCAGAGCAGACAGAGAGGAGGTTACAGAGGTACAGTGGAAGTTTGCCAAGTATAGCTTTATAAATGAAGAAATACCAGTGCTGTTGTCTACAAATTTTTAGTGATGTCCAGCCAACTAAATCATAAAGAATGCAGTGATGGGTGAGGAACTTTGTATTTGTTATGAATCGTAGTGTTATGTATAGAGGTCGACTGATTATGGTTCTCTCAGGCCGATGCCGATCTTTTGAAATCCAGGTCGGCCGATTATTATGGCCGATTTATTTATATAATTACTTATGAATAAAGACATCGAATTTTTCAACAAAAACGTTAAATAAAAAATGTATAATATATTATATTGAATAAAAGAGGTAACAAGAAAAACGTTGATAAATGAGCTCTTCAAAAAAAAAATAGTGCACTAAGCAGCATTTAATTACAACACCCGTAAACCTTTAAATAAATATTTTCTTGCGGCTCTTAGAATATACTTTGACGAGTGTACTGATGCATTTTGGGATGAGTACTTAAACATTTGAAAATACTATTAAAAGACCAATCTGTAATCTATGTTCTCTGGGTGTTGCACTTTTACGTTGGTCCCTAACTTCTCTGTTTACCGAGCCCTACAGTATTTTCTATCTACAGGTATGTTATAGTTAGTGCAGCTCTGGGTGTTGCACTTTTACGTTGGTCCATAACTACTCTATTTACCGAGCGCTACAGTATTTTCTATCCGTTTTTCCGACTCGGCAGTCAGCCCATGGATGTATTAAGAGAACCGCTGTGCTATATCCCCGGAGCTGGCGAATGTGCGAATATAAAACAATATTTAAAAAAAAAATGTATTGAGCAGAGGTTAACATTGGTAACAATGAATGTTGGCACTCGATAGACCACTGTCCATTTTTCCCCCACCCATCCACATACCCACACATTTAAACAAAAACAGACACAGAGTACATACCCAAAAACAAGGACCTAAAAAAAATAATACATGACGAATACAAGAGTAAGAACCCAACACTGGGGGAAGATAATTAATTAAAATAAATACTGGGGAAAAGAAAAAAAGTAAACTAATCAGAGGGTAGTTTCTCCATTTCTTGGTGAAGTTGACAGTTGAGCCCCTAAGCGAGAATTTCATTTTTTCCAGCTGTAAGAAATATATAACATCGCTGAGCCATACAGAAACAGCTGGGGGATGGACAGACTTCCAATTCAGAAGTATTCTACACCTGGCCAGTAGTGTAGTAAATGCTACCACGTCTGCCTGTACGCGGTTCAAGGAGGACAAGTCAGCAGGGACGCCAAACACAGCCAACAGGGGGCATGACTGCAGGGGTACACCCAACACCTCAGACAGCACCTTAAATATAGAGTCCCAATAGTTATTCAAGGCAGGGCATTTTGCAAACATATGAGTGAGATCACAGTGGGAGGCATGGCATCTATCACACTCATCGAGTACGTCAGGGTAAATAGAAGCCAGTCTTGCCTCAGAGAAGTGCACTCTGTGAGTGACTTTAAATTGGATGAGACCCAGGCGAGCACAAGGTGTCGTGGAATGTATTCTGTCTATCGCCCTACTCCACCATTCCTGCGTAAGACCTACCCCCATCTCCCGTTCCCAGGCCAACTTGATTTTATCAGTGGAGTGTGCATCAAGAGACATGATGCTTGAGTAGATTTGGGAGATTAGCCCCCTCTGATGGGGTAGCAGAGACAGTAGAGCATCCCAGGGTCTACTTGGGGGCAGGGCAGGAAATCCAGGAAACTGAGAGGATACAAAGTGCCGTACCTGAAGGTAGCGGAAGAAATGTGATTGGGGCAGAGACCGCTTCGAGACAAGGAAAACTAGAAAAAGCTCTGTCCCCATACATGTCCTGCAAAGTCACAATCCCCTTTCTTGACCAGAGGGAGAAGGCGGTGTCCACTATGGAAGGAAGAAATGCATGGTTTCTATTGATAGGGGCCAAGGTAGATGCAGAGGAGAATTTGATACCAGATCTTAAGTGTGGAGAGCACCACAGGGTTGCCAGTATAACGGGACAGTGATGATGGAAGAGAGGAGCAAAGCAGAGCAGGGAGAGAAGTAGAGATGCAGGAGCGTGACTCAAGGTGGCACCACTGGGAGTCTGGAGCATGTAACCAGAATGGCAGTTTCTGAAAATTTGCCGCCCAGTAGTAGTATAGAAAGTTGGGTAGAGCCAGACCTCCACTAAATCGGCATCTCTGAAGTAGAGATCTACTGACCCTGGGTACCTTGCCTGCCCATATGAATGAGGTGATGGCCTGGTCAATTGACTTGAAAAAGCACTTCGGCAGAAAAAGGGGAATAGATTGAAAAAGGTAGAGAAATTTAGGTAAACTGTTCATCTTCACAGCATTTATCCTTCCCACGAGTGTAAGAGGTAAATTACCCCACCTTTGAAAATCACCCTTCATCTGCGTGAGAAGGGGAGCAAAGTTTGCAGAGTAAAGAGAGGAAAAAGAATGAGTCACGTTCACTCCGAGATATTTAAATCCAGAGCGACTGAGCATGAATGGTAAATCAGATTCCCGTAGTTGGAGTGCAGCTGGATTCACAGGAAAGCACTCGCTCTTATGGAGATTTAATTTGTAACCTGAGAAAGAGCCAAAGTTTGCCAAAATTGAAAGAATAGAGGGCAGACAGACTGCAGGATTACTGACATGGAGCAGCAAATCGTCGGCATACAATGCCAGCCTGTGCTCCACCCCCTCACGCGAAATACCCTGAAACAGGGGAGATGCTCGCAAGGCAACAGACAGGGGCTCAATCGCAATGGCAAACAGTAGGGGGGATAAAGGACACCCTTGCCTAGTGCCACGTCCCAGGGCAAAATAGAACGCGTGTTGTTGGTGCAGACACTGGCCTGAGGGGATGCATACAATAGGCGGACCCACGAGCAGAACTTGCCCCCAAACCCAAATTTTTATATAAAACTATCTTTACCGCGGTTCCACAACAACAACACTATGCTGCCCGCGCACGCACCTGCCTATTAATCGGCTTTATGTACTTGAATATCGGCCGATGCCGATTATGTAAAAAACACAAAAAATCGGTCGACCCCTAGTTACGTAGTGTTACATAATGAGTAGTATCATCTCACCTGTACTAATATAACTAAAGGAGATATTAGTGTCATAGTGTCATATAGTTGTTAATGTTACATTATGAGTAGTAACATCTGACCTGTACTAATAGTACTAAAGGAGATATTAGTGTCATAGTGTCATATAGTTGTTAATGTTACATAATGAGTAGTACCATCTGACCTGTACTAATAGTACTAAAGGCGATATCAGTGTCATTGTGTCATATAGATGTTAATGTTACATTATGAGTACTAACATCTGACCTGTACTAATAGTACTAAAGGAGATATTAGTGTCATATAGATGTTAATGTTACATTATGAGTAGTAGCATCTGACCTGTACTAATAGTACTAAAGGAGATATTAGTGTCATATAGATGTTAATGTTACATTATGAGTAGTAACATCTGACCTGTACTAATAGTACTAAAGCAGATATTAGTGTCAGATGTTAATGTTACATTATGAGTAGTAACATCTGACCTGTACTAATAGTACTAAAGGAGATATTAGTGTCATTGATTACTATAGATGTCAATGTTACATTCGGAAAAATAGTACTTTTTCCATTTGTTATACCTCGTTTCTCCTTTTTTCTAGCACTTTCGTATCTACTTTCTTGACTTTTCCCTTTATCTCTTTATTTGTGTTTTAAAACAAATATTAGGAAAATTAGGTTTTGGAATTTACCAAAAAAGTTATTTAAAAATATAAACACAAATGTGTAGGAGTCTGTACACACTCAGGATGTGTAAATATAATGTCATGTTTTGCCCACAGAGACCAACATGAGAGAACAGAGACTGAGATTCTCAGTGGTCAATCTGTCCAGCGTTATCAAACAGACCTGTCCTCCATATTCAGTGTATGTGGTCTTGTTATGTGCATTTCTTCATGTTAACCTCCAGTAAAGTTAATCTGTCAAACATTCATGCATTTGTTTATATTGTTTGGGTAATTAATTACTATTACATCTGTCACATGTGAACTTTCTCACTCTGCCTCTTTCAGTTACTTGAACAGAATATTGTGATTTTTGTGAAGAAAGAGTTAGAGAAGTTTAAGAAAATGGTGAGTTCAGATCTCCCAGAAGGCTTTCAGAGTCAGAGGAAGGATGAGGAAGGTGTGGACCCTCAAGATGTGTGGCGGGAGTGCAGTGCCAAAGAGGGAGCTCTGAAGATCACACTGCATGTCCTGAGGAACATGAACCAGAAGGAGCTTGCTGACAAACTGGAGAAAAGTAAGAGTTGTCTGACTTTACTGTTGAATTTTATATGTCATTCTGATGACATAAAAAGCTTAAAGGGCCACTTCACCGATTTTGCATTTAGCTTTGTATCAGTAGACAAATGGTAGGATTTTCCAATGACCTTACTCCCACCCCTCAACTCCATCTGATAAGAGAGATATCTTGATTTTAAGTCTGAAAAAAATCCTCCAATGACGTAAAATGATGATTTTTACGTCATTGGAGGATTTTTTAAAAGAGGCTATAAACTACAGACAGAAGTAGATGCTACTTCCGCATTTTTTCAACCTGCCCATATGGGGTGGGGCCTCGTCACAGATTCTCAAAACAGTGTCAGTGTCACGAGTGGTGAGTTAGGGGACTGCACTGTCTGGTTTCGGGTGCCCACTTCCTGGTTTATGTTGGTTACAGCTGTTGGGGATTTGTAATCACTGGGTTATAAAGGGATTGCCTAGATGTCACTGTTTGCTGTTCATTATTTCTATGTCACACAGTTATGTTGGTAGGTGAGTGTTTGTCTATGTGGATTTGTCGCTGTGTTAGTTTTGTAGTCGTCGCTTTGTGTAAGCGCACTTTTGTTTCGTGTAGCTGACGCGGAGATCTGTGTATGCGTTGCCATGGCGACAAGAGTAAATTTGCGCAGCCGTATTATCGTTCCGTGACTTAATTTCATGTTGTTATAATTTCTTGTTTATTTTAATGTGTAGCATTTAATAAGTGAAACACTGTGACGCTGTTTATTTTATTTATCACGAAATAACTTTATAATATGGTTCAATAAAGTTACACGTTACGCCGGAAGGAAAACTCACCGGCGTAGGGTCAGAGAGAGAGAGGAAGGAACAAAAAAGAGAGAGTTGTATTTGCGCTAAAGTGATGAGCATTTAAGATATTGTTTTAATTTTTCTACTGCTGGTTATACTAGGCAAACCGTTTTCACGGTGCAATCGTGCAGAGTTTTTCCACAGTGTTTTGTATGGAGCTTTGGAACGGAATAAACGTGCTGATTGGCATCAGTTTGAGACGTTGAGTTTTTCGTTTAACCAGGGTAGTTACAGTGAAAACGTGGCCTAATCCATCCAAAAGGAGGTTCGTTTCCAGAGTGCAGCGTGGCTTCATATCCTGTCGGGATCTTCAGGCTCCAGAGTAAAGCGCGGGTGTATATCCTGTCGGGATCTTCAGGCTCCAGAGTAAAGCGCGGGTTTATATCCTGTCGGGATCTTCAGGCTCCAGAGTAAAGCGCGGGTGTATATCCTGTCGGGATCTTCAGGCTCCAGAGTAAAGCGCGGGTTTATATCCTGTCGGGATCTTCAGGCTCCAGAGTGCAGCGTGGCATCATCCTGAGGCTAATACGGTTTTAGCAGCCAGGTCAGACTGTGTATTAATGGAATTCTACCTCCAGAAATTGATGGACAGCTCCACCACAAGTAATGGAAACGATTTACAAAGATAAGAGATGCTTAAGACTGTAAAGAAATATTTATAAGGATAACTAAAGTTTAGATACAGTCTGTTCCTTATTATCACGTAGTCTTGAGCTTGTATGTTCGTTATTTTTTATAACACTTTTAGAGTGCTAAGGGTATTAGCTATAAGTTAAAGGTGTGTTGTGAATTAATATGAGAAAATACTGCATTGTCAATATCTGCAATTAATGTGCTAGTAATTTACGTTGATGTCTAGGTATAATTTTGTTGATAACTTTTGAAATATTTAAAATGACAGAACAGGGTGAATCCTCATCTCAATATAGTGAGTTAATCGAACAAAATGATGTCCCTTTAGAGAGGCATATAGGCACAGGCTATGCCAATGCCATAGAGAAGTCAGAGAGTGTTAAAAGGCATCAAGTCAAATCTGATAAGGCAGATAGTTCAGAAACAATGTCTAGAAGGCTTAGTTCAGCTGTATCAAACATTGAGGAAACAAGAAAATCTGCCCGTGGAAAACGTTTAACACCTAAGATGCTGGACCTGAAGGAGCAAGAAGTAGCTCAAAGAGAAAGAAAATTCAAGTCTGCATATGAGAGATGGAAAAGTCAAGTTAGGAATGCTCGCACAACATTAAAAGAAGAGTGCTCCGAAAAAGATCTGTGCGACATGATGGACACTATTGAGAAATTGGAGCATGAACTCAAAGAGTTATACGACAGTATAAGACTTTGCACAGCCCCAAGCCAGGATATCCGGAGAAAGGTTGATGCTTGTGTAGCAGTAACTGCAGACTTATTGGGAATAATGAGAGTTCGACTGACAGAGGAAGGAGAAGAGTTTGACGCTGAAGCAGAAAAGTCAAGGTTACGTATGCTGCTCGACAGTGAATACGCTAAGTCTATATATGGATCTACAGCTTCCAGAGTCACTGTACACAGTCATCATCCCAGTCATCTCTCAGAATCATTAAGTATTGCAGCCAAAAGAGCAGAAATAGCTGCAGAGTTAGCTGCAAAGGAAGCTGAAATTAATAGGGAAGCTGCCATTGAAGCACAACGCCAACACCTGAAAGGGCTGGAAAATCAAAGAGATATTGATGTCATGCAAGCAAAACTCAGAGTGTATACTGAAGAAGAGTCAAAGGCGAAAATAGAGAGATACAGTCCTGCTCGCAGTCAAGTAGAAAATCCTTGTCCACCTGTTCTTCAAAATCAGAAAGAGCAAGTCCTGGGGATGGAAGCATCTCTAGTACAAACATTACAGGAGGCAATGGCATTATCTAGACTTCCAGTCACAGAACCGTCAGTATTCTTGGGTGACCCTCTGAAGTTCACAGAATGGAGTACAAGTTTTAAGGCTCTCATAGAGAGACGATGCTCAAATCCTGCAGACAGGTTGTTTTACCTACAAAAATACATTGGAGGAGAAGCAAAGGCTGCTCTAGAAGGCAGCTTCTACAGGAAGGACGACGAGGCCTATCAACAAGCATGGGAGAAATTAAATGCCAGATATGGCCATTCCTTTATTGTTCAACGTGCCTTCAGAGAGAAACTTAACAAGTGGCCAAAAATAGGTGGAAAAGAGTATATGAAGCTAAGAGAGTTCAGTGATTTCCTACAAACATGTAGCGACGCTATGCCTCATATCAAAGGTCTTCAAGTACTAAACGACTGTGAAGAAAATCAGAAGATGCTGGTTAAACTTCCTGATTGGATCACGTCTAGATGGAATCGTTGTGTCACACATCAGCTGGATCAAGCCAAAGACTATCCAAGCTTTAAAGAGTTTGCTTCATTCATTGCACAGGAAGCTCGCATAGCATGCAATCCAGTAACATCGTTGCATGCATTAAAGACCCCTGAAGAAAATTCATTTAGAGAAACTAAGCGCCCTAAAGTTAACACATTTGCAACTAATGTGATGGCCTCTGAAGCATCAAATGTCGCATCAAAGTCCAAAACAGTTGATGGTGAGAAACATTTCAACAAATCAAAGAATGGAAGCGCATTGGCACATAACTCAAACAAATGCATGTGTTGTGGGGAAAATCACAACATACATAAATGTCAAAGGCTGATGGAAATGTCAGTGGAGGAAAAGAGAAGGGTTGTTTTGGATAACAATCTTTGTTTTGCATGCCTGAGGAAAGGACACAATTCCAGGGATTGTAAGAACAAGGCCATGTGTGGCTTATGCAAAGGACGCCATCCAACTCCTCTGCATGAAGATCGTCCTTCAAGAGAAAAACCCACTCCAAGAGTACTGCAAGTAGAAGAGAATGCATCTTCACTATCCTGTTGTGTGAATGGAAGTGAAGGTGGGAGCAAATCAATGATAGTCCCAGTATGGATCTCATCAGTTAACTCCCCTGGAACTGAAATCCTAGTGTATGCCCTGTTAGATACTCAGAGCAATCATTCATTTGCTGATCAGGAAGTATGTAACAAAATTCAGGCAGTAATGGAACCAGTGAAACTGAAGCTTTCCACTATGGTAGGAAGGGACTCATTGGTGGAAAGCCAGAGAGTCAGCGGCTTAAGGGTCAGAGGGTTCTCCTCAGACAGCTTCATAAACTTACCTCCAGTTTACACAAGGGATTTCATTCCTCTTGAACGTACACACATCCCCACATGCGAAACAGCCAAAAAATTGAAACATCTTTCAGTCATTGCTCACGAAATGCCCTCACTAATGGAGTGTGAGGTAGGTCTACTGATTGGCTATGACTGTTCCAGGGCACTAGCACCGCGACAGGTCATTACAGGTGGTGATTATGAGCCGTATGCTACTAGGACTGACCTAGGTTGGAGTATTGTTGGAGGCAAACCACAACTCGTAACCTCTAGAGATGTGACTGGCATGTGTCATCGTCTATCAGTCAAAGAGATTCCACCTGTGACACCAGCTTCTATTATTAGAGCGCTTGAGTCTGACTTTGCTGACACAAAACCAGGAGAAAAGATCATATCACAGGATGACATATGCTTCCTACAGATCTTAGAAGAAGGAATCCATCAGAACGAGTGTGGCCACCTAGAGATGCCTCTCCCCTTCAAAGCACGTCCTCATTTACCAGATAATAAGAGGCTTGCCGTAATCCGTCTAAAACACCTTAAAAGGAAATTGGATAGAGATCCTGGATTCAAGAAAGATTACGTGAGGTTCATGGAAGGAGTCTTCAAAGATGGTGATGCAGAAAGAGCAGAGAAGCAACCAGAATCAGGAAGCACATGGTACATTCCACACCAAGGGGTTTACCATCCAAAGAAACCAGAAAAAATCAGGGTAGTTTTCGACTGCTCTGCCAAATATGAAGGCATCGCTTTGAATGACCATTTGCTAACAGGACCTGATCTCACAAATGGACTGTCTGGAGTGCTCTGCCGATTCCGTGAACATCCCGTCGCAGTCTTGTGTGATGTAGAAAAGATGTTCCACAGATTCCACGTTAGCGAAGAAGACAGAGATTATCTGCGGTTCCTGTGGTGGAAAGATGGAGACACAAATACAGAGCCTGTAGAATATCGCATGAAGGTCCACCTCTTCGGAGCATCCTCATCTCCAGGCTGTGCCAATTATGGCATGAAATATCTTGCCAGCCAAAATGAGAAAGAGCATCCCTCAGCAGCTAGCTTTATCAAGAGACAATTCTACGTAGACGACGGTCTAATAAGCCTGGAATCTGTCGACGAGGCAATCAAGCTGGTGAAAGAAACACAAGCGGTGTGCTCTAAAGGAAAGTTACGCCTTCACAAGTTCCTTTCAAACAACCGAGAGGTCCTAGAATCTATCTGTGTCACTGAACGGGCTGATGAGGTGAAGAATGTAGACCTTAACTACGATGATCTTCCAGAGCAGAGAGTCTTAGGAGTAGGGTGGAATGTAGAGAACGACACCTTTACCTTTAAGATTACATTAAATGAGAAACCAGCCACACGACGAGGAATTCTCTCAATGGTGGCTTCTCTGTATGATCCGTTAGGATTTCTAGCCCCATTCATTCTGTTTGGAAAAAGGGTGCTACAAGAAATGTGTCAGAAAGGTATAAGTTGGGATGAACCCTTACCCGAAGAGTTGAAGTCACGGTGGGAGAGTTGGGTGAAGGACTTAAGAAACCTTGAGAAGATTCAAATCCCAAGGTGCTTCGCACCTGTAGACTTCGGGAAGGTTCAGAAAGTTGAGTTGCATCACTTCTCAGATGCCAGCAGTCAAGGCTATGGACAGTGTTCGTACGTCAGACTGGTAAGCCAAGATAAGGTGCACTGCACATTAGTTCTAGGCAAAGCAAGAGTGGCTCCAACAAAAATAGTCACAATCCCAAGGTTAGAGCTGACTGCAGCAGTAATCTCGGCTGCTGTGAGCAGTATGCTGAAGGAGGAGCTTGAACTCAAGGTCGATAGGGAGTATTATTGTACAGATTCCCAAGTAGTTTTAAGTTACATAAACAACGAAGCCCGAAGATTTCATGTCTTTGTGGCAAACCGTGTACAGAGAATACGGGAAACCACAAACCCAGAACAGTGGTACTATGTCGACACAGGGGAAAACCCCGCTGATCACGCCTCGAGAGGTCTCAAGGTAGCAGAATTGGTCAGCTCAAATTGGTTCACGGGACCCAAATTCTTATGGGAGAGAGACATTGTCACAAATCAGAGAGTTTCAGAGCTGCTTGTGGGAGACCCAGAAGTTAAGAAAATACAAGTGCTGACAACTGAGGTGACAAAGCTAGTTGAGTTTCAAGAGCAACTGTCTCGTTTCTCAAGATGGACCACAGCGGTAAATGTCATTGCTCGAATTCAACGTTTAGCTAAGAAGATCAACAAGTCGACCCCTCTAAATGTGGAGGAGAGAAGGGGGGCCATGCTCACTCTCATCAAGATAGCGCAACAACATGCCTTCAATAAAAAGTTGCTCATGCTCAACCAGGACTCTGGAAAGTTGCCTCGCAACCACCAATTGCGACAACTTGACCCATTCCTCCAAGATGGTATAATGAGAGTAGGAGGACGACTGAGGAGAGCATCCGCTCCTCTTGATGTAAGGCACCCAGTGATCCTTCCTAGGGAGGGTATTGTTACGCAGCTCATACTCGCATACCATCATGAGAAAACTCAGCATCAAGGCAGAGGACAAACCCTTAATGAACTGAGAGCAAGTGGATACTGGATCATTGGTCGAAGTAAGGCAGTAGCTCAGTACATAAGGCAGTGCGTTCCCTGTAGGAGAGCTCGTAGGCCGACAGAAGAACAACGGATGTCAGATCTACCAACAGACCGTGTGGATCCTTCACCACCGTTTACCTACTGCGGCATGGACTGTTTTGGTCCATTCATTACCAAACAAGGTCGCAAAGAACACAAGCGGTATGGTCTTTTATTCACGTGCCTAAGCTCCAGAGCAGTACATATAGAGATGTTAGAGGACATGACCACCGATGCATTCATCAATGCCTTGCGGTGTTTCATAGCTATTCGAGGAGCTGTACGACACATTAGATCAGATCAGGGCTCCAACTTTGTTGGAGCAAGAAGTGAAATGGAAAGAGCTCTGAAGGAGGTAAACAAGGAGAGAGTGGCTAAATATCTGGCAGATAAGCAGTGCGATTTCCTCATGAATGTGCCGGGTTCAAGTCATGTTGGTGGTATATGGGAACGGCAGATAAAGACTGTGAGGGGTGTGTTACACTCAGTACTTGCACACAGTGCTGGAAGATTGGATGATTGTTCTTTGAGGACATTCTTCTATGAAGCCATGTTCATTGTCAATAATCGCCCACTTACTGTTGACAGTATCAGTGATCCTACGAGTTTGGAGCCACTGACACCCAATCATCTGATCACCATGAAGACCTCTGTTCCACTGCCTCCGCCAGGCACATTTGTAAAGGAGGACATTTATGCCAGAAAGCGTTGGAGACGAGTACAGTATCTGTCAGAACTCTTCTGGAACAGATGGAGGAAAGAGTATCTTGCCAACATTACTCTGAGGCAACGATGGCATTCTCCAAGACGCAACATGCATGTTGGCGACATTGTGATTGTCAAGGAAGGAGAGCTTCCCAGAAATGTATGGAAACTCGCCAGAGTAATCAAGGTTCATAAGGATGATGATGGGCTGGTTCGGAAGGCTACACTACAGATAGGTGAACAAAAGTTAGGAAAAGAGGGCAAACCTGTCAGCAAGCCGTCCATTTTAGAAAGACCCATTCAGAAGCTAGTTATCCTAGTAGAGTCCGCCTAAAGAAACAAAATAGAAGCATATAAATATAGCCTTTCTGGTTTGGTGTTTCTTTTTCAGAATTAAGAGTAGAGTTAACAAATGTGCGTGGGAAATAGTTCTCCCATTGGATTATGACATGCAAGGTAGTGTGTTAAGGTATGTCAATTGCATAGGGTTTGCATACTGTTGTGTACCATATAGCTTGGGTTTCATGTTCTTTTGAAAGGTCATTACCTAAGTCTTTGCAAATTACCATTGATTTATTTTGAGTATGCAATGTAGTGAACTGTACTATGTAATTCTTAAAACTCAAGGGTAATTTGGTGGGAGTGTAGCTGACGCGGAGATCTGTGTATGCGTTGCCATGGCGACAAGAGTAAATGTGCGCAGCCGTATTATCGTTCCGTGACTTAATTTCATGTTGTTATAATTTCTTGTTTATTTTAATGTGTAGCATTTAATAAGTGAAACACTGTGACGCTGTTTATTTTATTTATCACGAAATAACTTTATAATATGGTTCAATAAAGTTACACGTTACGCCGGAAGGAAAACTCACCGGCGTAGGGTCAGAGAGAGAGAGGAAGGAACAAAAAAGAGAGAGTTGTATTTGCGCTAAAGTGATGAGCATTTAAGATATTGTTTTAATTTTTCTACTGCTGGTTATACTAGGCAAACCGTTTTCACGGTGCAATCGTGCAGAGTTTTTCCACAGTGTTTTGTATGGAGCTTTGGAACGGAATAAACGTGCTGATTGGCATCAGTTTGAGACGTTGAGTTTTTCGTTTAACCAGGGTAGTTACATTTCGCACAGTGTATAGATTGTTCCACCGTTTGTTGTCGTGTTTGTGTTATTTTAATAAATGGCACAAAACGAATACCCACGCTCTGCAATTGGCTTCAACCTGCACTACACCACCCTGGTTCGTGACAGAATGAACAGCCACCGAAGCCAGCAGAGTCGGACGGTGAGTGGATTCTGCGGGGGGGCAAGCTATAGCGCCCCGTCGGATGAAGCTCACCGCCACCCCACGGAGCGGTGGGAGTGGAATCGGCCGGAGACACCACAGGAGCGGTGGCTACGTCTCCGGCCGTATGCTGTATATGAACCATCTTTGCAGCATTCAGGGTCAGTGACAATGGGTCCGCGGGCCTTCTATGAAGACAAGAGGACATCCCGGAGGCGCCCCAAAGTAATTTTTGGGGGGGAGCTAACGGGGTGTTCACGGAGGTCCGCGGAGAGAACACCCACGACCCTGGTGCTGCAACAGCAGCCCCCCACTGCTCCGGTGCTGCAGCCAGGGCCAGCAAAAGCCATGGAGCTGCAGCAACAACCCCAGCTCCAGCCGGGTGATTACCCTTTCCGGCCACCAACCTCCAGGGCCCAGAGACCACCTAAGGGCCTGGAGTGCCAGCCGCCCGGAGTGATAAGGAGATGGTGGGGGGTGTGGTTCACCCTGCAGGACCAGCCTCTCCCACTCCAGGGTGAGTGCCTAGATGAGCCCCTCCCACCTTTGCTTAAGTGCCCTGAGCGGCTCCTCCCTCCTCTGCGTGAGTGCCCGGACCAGCCCCTCCCACCTTTGCTTAAGTGCCCTGAGCGGCTCCTCCCTCCTCTGCGTGAGTGCCCGGACCAGCCCCTCCCACCTTTGCTTGAGTGTCCAGAGCGGCTCCTCCCCCCTCTACGTGAGTTCCCGGACCAGCCCCTCCCACTTAAGCGTGAGTGTCCTGAGCGGCTCCTCCCCCCTCTACGTGAGTGCCCGGACCAGCCCCTCCCACTTAAGCATGAGTGTCCTGAGCGGCTCCTCCCCCCTCTACGTGAGTGCCCGGACCAGCTCCTCCCACCCCAGTGTGAGTATCCTGAGGGGCTCCTCCTTCCTCCGCCAGAGCTCCCAGAGCGTCCCTGCCTGCCAGAGCTCCCGGAGTGTCATCTCCTTCCTCCGCCAGAGCTCCCAGAGCGTCACCGCCTGCCAGAGCTCCCAGAGCGTCCTTGCCTGCCAGAGCTCCCAGAGCGTCACCGCCTGCCAGAGCTCCCAGAGCGTCCTTGCCTGCCAGAGCTCCCAGAGCGTCCTTGCCTGCCAGAGCTCCCAGAGCGTCACCGCCTGCCAGAGCTCCCAGAGCGTCACCGCCTGCCAGAGCTCCCAGAGCGTCACCGCCTGCCAGAGCTCCCAGAGCGTCACCACATGATATGGCGGAGACTACGCCGCCTGAAATGGCGGAGACTACGCCGCCTGAAATGGCGGAGACTACGCCGCCTGAAATGGCGGAGACTACGCCGCCTGAAATGGCGGAGACTACGCCGCCTGAAATGGCGGAGACTACGCCGCCTGAAATGGCGGAGACTACGCCGCCTGAAATGGCCGCCGCCACGCCGCCTGAAATGGCCGCCGCCACGCCGCCAGAAATGGCCGCCGCCACGCCGCCTGAAATGGCCGCCGCCACGCCCATGTCGATGGCCGCCGCCACGCCGACCACGATGGCCGCCGCCCCGTCCACCACGATGGCCGCCGCCACGTCCACCAAGATGGCGGAAGCCTTGCCGCACTAGACGGCGATCGGGCCACCAAGGCCCTTTAAGGGCTGGACCTGCTGTCTGGGACTAACCCTTTGGGTGTGACAGTGGGTCCTTGCCTGTTGCTCCCTTGTTTTTTTTTGTGTGTTGTTGTTATTGTTGGTTGTTGTTGGCTATTTGGGAGCTAGCCTTAAGTGGGGGGTACTGTCACGAGTGGTGAGTTAGGGGACTGCACTGTCTGGTTTCGGGTGTCCACTTCCTGGTTTATGTTGGTTACAGCTGTTGGGGATTTGTAATCACTGGGTTATAAAGGGATTGCCTAGATGTCACTGTTTGCTGTTCATTGTTGTATGTCACAACGTTATATGTAGGTGAGTGTTTGTTTGAAGACGGGTTGTTAGGGGAATGTTTATTATAAGACGCTATACGCGCACTTTCATTTATCCTTTTCACCAGTCGTGTTTGTCGCCGTTCTACGGTTTGTTTTACGTTCTTTGTATATAATTAAACATACCGGACGGATTACTGGCTCTGCACATGGCTTATTACGCTACACCATACACAGACCGTGACAGTCAGCGATCTTGTAGTTAAGCTAACCCGATCTTGCTTGTTGTGGAGAAATGCGAGTTTTAGACTAAACACGATGGCAGAATGTAATTTTGAAGACGAAATGGAAGAAAGGGATTTTGAAGATCTGTTGCGCGAATCCGATGTTCGTGGCTGCCTGTACGAGCCGCACGACAGCGAAAAACAGTTGCGGTTGATGGAGGAACAAGCGGCTGCTGCTGCAGAAGAGCGAAGCGGTCATGAGGAAGAGCCCGTACCTGGCGGTCATGAGGAAGAGCCCGTACAGAGTCGAGCTGGGGCGGACTGGTGGTGCCAGTGCTCTCGCTGTGCGCCTATGGACACAGATAGAGTCCCGTTGCTGTTGCGAATTTCAGCGATGCCATTTTCTTCTTGAAGAAATAACTGAATCTGCATTAAAAACGGGACCGCCAGCATGTGTAATAGAGCATCCCAGCTTTGATCCACACATGAGTTTTGGAAACTTATTTTAGGATTCCGAAGGTCAATTGGAAACTCAGCCAAAGCCCGCAGGGACAAACGGACGCTTCAGTATAAGTGAGTATTTATTTGTTGTTCACGTCAGTTAGCTGTGCTATCGGTTATATTTACATATATGCTAGCTAGCCTATTGTAGGTGCAAATAGCTTGCGTTGCTAACGTTGTGCTTATTGTTTTCAGACAATATTGCCTAACAGCGAGACTGGGGAAAGGCTATATCGTCTTGTTTTGCCTGCATGTGTTGTTCAGGACATCAGACAGAGATTTCCAGCTCCTGACGGACAATACTGTGGCTATCAAGAAACTGCTGAAGTTATGAGTGTGAAATTGTTTATATTATGTTTAAAAACAATAAAAGTTCAAACTCATCTTGGTTGTGGTTAGTGTTGTAGTCCTTTTAGTGTTGCTCTATTAAATTATATATTTGCCTAGAGTAATATTGACTAGGAAAGCACTTCATATAAGGAGCTACTCTTTTTCCATGGTCCTGTCTTGCATTGTCTTTTTAAAATTCCAGTCTAAATTGTATAATATACATAAGATTTCCCTTTTTAACACAAATTAATTCACACAAGGGAGTGTGTACAGTAAGTAGTTACAGCTAAATCACATTGAGAGTAACCAGCCTCCACAAGTCTATAATGTATTACTTTGATTTACAAAAGAGTACAGGGAAATGAAGAAATGTATATACTTTTATTAATTACAATTATTCTCGGAACTTGGGGTGGTTGATAGCCCGCAGCCACTGTTTGCGCCGCTCTAAATGTTCAACGGGAAAACTATGGAAACTAACCACATGTCCTTTCCTTGTGTTGATTGTACATCCCGGTACATTGCAAGGCTAGTATTTAAATTACTTTATCAAGAAACTCGTCACGGAGACTCATGTTAACCGGTGTCTTCTGTTTTCCAGTCAATAAGCTAGTAGCTAGCCTTCCCTTCTGCCTGCCCACTCGAGCCGGTAGGCGTGGCTTGGGAGCGAAACAAGTGCATTCTGGGATTTGGTGTATTTCATTCACATGAGCCAAAAACACATTTTAATCTTTTTCTCTGCCTAGAAGGCACCAATTTCAAAAATTCTTTCACATTTCTACTACATAAGTGACCACAATAAGTGAGAATTTTTTTTTTCCCGTGAAGTGGCCCTTTTATGTAGCTGTTTAACTCATTATTAATGTAGCACCTTTAAGACAAAACCTTGTGACCTTTATAGTAGTGAGTTGTTTAATAATTTAACATAGAAGACAGAAAGAGTGGAGATACAAAGAAAAAAAAAATATAATACAATTATTATCACTCAATGCTAAAATACATTTTGTAATGATATAATATTCTGTTTTCTTTTCATTCAGGTCAGCCTGATATAATTTGTCAACGTGAACTCAAATCTAAACTGAAAAAAAGGTTTCAGTCTGTATTTGAGGGTATCGCTAAACAAGGGAAGCCAACACTTCTTAATAAGATCTACACAGAACTCTACATCACAGAGGGTGGAAGTGGAGAAGTCAATAATGAACATGAGGTGAGACAGATTGAGACAACAACCAGGAAACAAGCAAGACCAGATACAGCAATCAAATGTAATGACATCTTTAAACCCTTACCTGGACAAGACAAACCTATCAGAACTGTGCTGACAAAAGGAGTCGCTGGAATTGGAAAAACAGTCTCTGTGCAGAAATTCATTCTGGACTGGGCTGAAGGAAAAGCCAATCAGGATCTACAATTCGTTTTTTCACTTCCCTTTAGGGAGCTGAACTTGATGAAAGGGGAACAACTCAGTTTGATTCAACTCATCCATCATTTCTCAATTGAAACCAAAACAGCAATAATCTCTAACTACTCCAACTATAAAGTTCTGTTCATCTTTGATGGTCTGGATGAGTGCCGACTGCCCCTTGACTTCAAGAACAACAAGACCTGTTGTGATGTGACAGAGTCAACCACAGTGGATATTCTGCTGACAAACCTGATCAAGGGAAATCTGCTTCCCTCTGCTCTCCTCTGGATAACTAGCAGACCTGCAGCAGCCAATCAGATCCCTTCGCTGTGTGTTGACCAGGTGACAGAGGTGAGAGGATTCAATGACCCCCAGAAAGAGGAGTACTTCAGGAAGAGATTCAGTGATGAGCACCTGGCCAGCAGAATTATCTCACACATAAAGGCATCAAGAAGCCTCCACATCATGTGTCACATACCAGTCTTCTGTTGGATTGTTGCTACGATCCTTGAGAACATGTTGACTACAGATGATAAAGTAGAGCTGCCCAAGACCACAACAGAAATTTACTCACACTTCCTTGTGTTTCAGTCCACACACAGGAATGTAAAGTATGATGGGAAAAAAGAGACAGATCCACACTGGAATGCAAAGAGCATTATGACACTGGGAAAACTGGCTTTTCAACAACTACAGAAAGGCAATCTGATTTTCTATGAAAAAGACCTGAAAGAGTGTGGCATTAATATTAATGAAGCATCAGTGTACTCAGGAGTCTGCACACAGATGTTTATAACAGAGGCTGTGCGCCAGGAGAAGGTGTTCTGCTTTGTTCATCTGAGCATTCAGGAGTTTCTAGCTGCTCTTTATGTGTTTCTCTCATTCAACAACAACAATAAGAATCTAATGGATGAACAACAATCAACCCTCATGACACGTCTGAAACGGAAAATACCTGAAATAGATTTCCACAAGACTGCAGTGGAGAAAGCATTCCAGAGTAAGACTGGACACCTGGATCTTTTTCTTCGCTTTCTTCTGGGCCTCTCACTAGAGTCAAATCAGAAGCATTTACAAGGTTTACTGACAAAGACCAGAAGCAGCTCACAGAGACATGAAAAAACCGTCAAGTACATCAAGGAGAAGATCAGGGAGAATCCCTCTTCAGAGAGATGCATCAATCTGTTCCACTGTCTGAATGAACTGAATGACCGTTCTCTAGTGGAGGAGATCCAATATTACCTGAGATCAGGACGTCTCACCAGTGAAGAACTGTCTCCTGCACAGTGGTCAGCTCTGGTCTATGTGTTACTGACTTCAGGAGAGGAGATTGATGTGTTTGACCTGAAGAAATACTCCACATCAGAGAAAGGTCTTTTGGGGTTGCTGCCAGTAATTACAACTTGCAAAACTGCTCTGTAAGTACAGTCATGCCCCCCACACAATTACCCCCCCCCCACTCTCTCTCCATCTCCTCTTTAAACTGTTGTTCTGTCCGTGACATCATTAGCAATATATCAAGTGTTTTCTTTCTATATAGAAAGTTAGAATTTTCTGTCGTGTTGAAAATGTCAGCTTTAAAAGTTTTTCCTAAATTAGAGTTGACGTGACAAAGATGTAATCTATTTGAATTGAGGCCATTTGATTATAATCTCTCTCCAGACTGTAGGATTGTTGAATGACAAAGTAAGACAAGAGAAGGTAATAATAGTGTGCGTATCAGTGTGCGTGTCAGTGTGCGTATCAGTGTGCGTATCAGTGTGCGTATCAGTGTGTGTGTGTGTATCAGTGTGTGTGTCAGTGTGCGTGTCAGTCAGTGTGCAACAGTGAGTGTGTGTGTAGCAACAGTGAGTGTGTCAGTGTGCGTATCAGTGTGTGTGTATCAGTGTGTCAGTGTGTCAGTGTGCGTGTCAGTGTGTATCAGTGTGTGTGTGTCAGTGTGCGTATCAGTGTGCGTATCAGTGTGTGTGTGTGTGTATCAGTGTGTGTGTGTGTCAGTGTGTGTGTGTGTGCGTGTCAGTGTGTGTAGCAACAGTGAGTGTGTCAGTGTGTGTATCAGTGTGTGTGTCAGTGTGTGTATCAGTGTGTGTGTCAGTGTGCGTGTCAGTGTGCGTATCAGTGTGCGTATCAGTGTGTGTGTGTGTATCAGTGTGTGTGTCAGTGTGCGTGTCAGTGTGTGTAGCAACAGTGAGTGTGTCAGTGTGTGTATCAGTGTGTGTGTCAGTGTGTGTATCAGTGTGTGTGTCAGTGTGTGTGTCAGTGTGTGTGTCAGTGTGCGTATCAGTGTGCGTATCAGTGTGCGTATCAGTGTGCGTATCAGTGTGTGTAGCAACAGTGAGTGTGTCAGTGTGTGTATCAGTGTGTGTGTCAGTGTGTGTGTCAGTGTGTGTGTCAGTGTGCGTGTCAGTGTGTGTATCAGTGTGTGTGTCAGTGTGTGTGTCAGTGTGTGTGTCAGTGTGTGTGTCAGTGTGTGTGTCAGTGTGTGTGTCAGTGTGCGTGTCAGTGCGCGTGTCAGTGTGCGTGTCAGTGTGCGTGTCAGTGTGCGTATCAGTGTGTGTGTGTGTCTCAGTGTGTGTGTGTGTATCAGTGTGTGTGTCAGTGTGTGTGTCAGTGTGTGTATCAGTGTGTGTATCAGTGTGTGTGTCAGTGTGCGTGTCAGTGTGCGTGTCAGTGTGCGTAGCAGTGTGTGCGTATCAGTGTGTGTGTCGGTGTGCGTGTCGGTGTGCGCGTCGGTGTGCGCGTCGGTGTGCGCGTCGGTGTGCGCGTCGGTGTGCGCGTCAGTGTGCGCGTCAGTGTGCGTGTCAGTGTGTGTGTGGTTGTGTTTCCTTTATTCTAGCTCAGTGGTTATAACAGTGTGCGTCAGTTGACTGCTAAGAAAAAGATAGCTGCAACCATTACCTTAAATCTCCCAGAAAATAACATGGAAATATTACATCTGAACCTATTCAAACAAACAACAATACACGTACAGCATTCAATCACACATGTAAAGCATAAACTATAAATACACAGCATACAATCACACATGTAAAGCATAAACTATAAATACACAGCATTCAATCACACATGTAAAGCATAAACTATAAATACACAGCATACAATCCACACATGTCAACTAGAGTATTTGAGAAAATTTGACCATTCTGAAGTAAACTACATTTCATCTCCCAGGACGTGTCATTCTATCACACAGTGTGAAGCTGTTCATGTGAAGCAGTGGTTCCCAACCAGGGGGACTAGAACATGTCCTATCCACATTCTACTGCCAACAATACTATTCTTCTTCTGAAGGATGATCAATTTTCCTTTCAAATTGATAAACATGGATTAGCAAACGCAACATGCCATTGGATCACAGGAGTGATGGTGTTAATGGGCTTCGGTACACATATGTAGAAATTCTATTGAAAACCTGCCGTTTCCAGCTATAATAGTCATTTACAGCATTAATATTGTCAACACTGTAATTTCAGATCAATTTGAAGTTGTTTTAATCAGCAAAAAACTAGAGTTAGAAATAAACTTTTGCTCTTAAAATAATGTAATATTGTCATGAATGGGGAAACGGGCACAACAGGGCAAACGAAGAACATTTATTAAATAATAATGTCACTTCAACGGAAAAACACAAAACAAGACATAAGCAAACGTAACGTTGGTATGAACCACACAGACTGAAAATACACACTGGGAAAGGAGGAATTTAAACAGGATGGTGATTAGGAGAATCTGGTCATTTATTTTATCTACCAGCTGGCTCGTAAACTCGTATTTTGGACCCTGGTTTTCATTATTTATCCATTTCAAATATTCAGAAACTTTAGGTATTTATATTTTTGGGTCTGGTAGTCCTGGGGTGTGGTCCAAGGTCTCATGTCCTCTTAAGTTTAAGATGAAAAGGAAACAAGGAAAGTTAGAGAGCTCATTTCTTTGATTCAGAAATGTACCTGATCCTATACTCTGCCAGTACAACAATATATCTGTGTAAAACCTCTGGGCTGGTTGTCATTACTTCTCGCACGCACGCACACACACACACACACACACACACACACACACACACACACACACACACACACACACACACACACACACACACACACACACACACACACACACACACACACACACACACACACACACACACTTTACGTCTACAGTAAGGACATACTGGTTTGACATGACAATGATGTAATCTATAAAGACTATTCTAATGTCATTCTGAACTTTTGTTCTGTTTGTCACATTATGATAATCTCTTTCCAGACTGTCAGGTTGTGGAATCACCGAGGAAGGCTGTGCTTCTCTGGTCTCAGCTCTGAAGTCAAACCATTCACACCTGATAGAGCTGGATCTGAGTAACAATGACCTGAAGGATACAGGGGTGAAGCAGGTGTCTGATTTGGTAAAAGATCCACAATGTAAACTGGAGACTCTGAGGTGAGTTAAAACGAAATAATAAACAACAACACATTTTACAACACAACTATATACATGTCAACAACACAACAAAAGGACAACAAAAACAAAGGAAATACAAACAGCTGCCAGCAGGTCAAAGCCTTCATCCCTGGTAAAGACCAAACCCTGTCAGACATTCCAGCAGGCCTGGAAGGAAACACACCACAACTTACAAAAATATGTCCTTACAAAATAAAAAAATAAAGTTATTTTAGTCCAAGTATAGAAAACATTGGAACTAATCTTCAATCCACCCTTCTGTTGTCCACTGATCCATCATTCATTCTCACTGTATTTTTATTCCTCTCTTTCGTTGTGGAGATATCCCTCCATTCTACCATGTTGTCTCATAGGGACTTGAACTTCCTCATCTGTAACATTTCTACAGGAATTGCCTGGTTGCAGAATACTGATGCTGCCCAGGGATCTAGCATATTGCAGAGAAAATAGTCTCAGTGCTTCCTGGGTGGATGGAAGTCACACAGGGCTGCTATGTCACATTGTCCTCTAGCGACTCCTAATGGTTGAGTGGCCGGCTGTAAGCTCAGTCATGGACGTTTTGTTTCTATATCACAAAGTTACATTTGTGTGTCATGTATTGACAATGAAAGTTTTAAAAGTATGTCCTCATTAAAATTGTCATGATGTATTCTATAAAGACTATTCTAATCTTATTCTGAACTATTGTTCTGTTGTGTGTGAAATCATGATAATCTCTATCCAGACTGTCAGGTTGTGGAATCAATGAGGAAGGCTGTGCTTCTCTGGTCTCAGCTCTGAAGTCAAACCCCTCACACCTGAAAGAGCTGGATCTGAGTAACAATGACCTGAAGGATACAGGGGTGAAGCAGGTGTCTGATTTGGTAAAAGATCCACAATGTAGACTGGAGACTCTGAGGTGAGTTAAAACAAAATAACAACACAATTTACAAAACAACAATCTACATGACAACAACACAACAGAGCAACAACAAAACAAAAGGAAATACAAACATCTGCTGTGTTTACACCTCTACCTGCTCTGAGCTGCCAGCAGGTCCAAGCCTCCATCCCTGGTAAAGACCAAACCCTGTCAGACACTCTTAAACTCTTTCTTTGTGAAGCTATCCCTTCATTCTACCATGTTGCCTCATAGAGACCGCAGGGGCGGTGTTGCATTCGCTTTATCGCACCGTTGTGATGAAAAGATAGCTGAGCCGGAAGGCAAAGCTCTCAATTTACCGATCAATCTTTGTTCCAACTCTCACCTATGGTCATGAAGGCTGGGTCATGACCGAAAGAACAAGATCGTGGGTACAAGCGGCCAAAATGGGTTTTCTCAGGAAGGTGGCTGGCTTCTCCCTTAGAGATGAGAAGCTCAGTCATAGTCAGAGAGGAACTCGGAGTAGAGCCGCTGCTCCTTCGCGTAGAAAGGAGCCAGTTGAGGTGGTTCGGGCATCAAGTAAGAATGCCACCTGGGCGCCTCCCTAGAGAGGTGTTCCAGGCATTTCCAGCTGGGAGGAGACCTCGGGAGAGACCCAGGGCTAGGTGGAGAGATTATATCTCCACACTGGCCTGGGAACGCCTCGGGATTCCCCAGTCAGAGCTGGCCAATGTTGCCAGGGAAAGGGAAGTTTGGGGTCCCCTGCTAGAGCTGCTACCCCCGCAACCCGACCCCGGATAAGCGGTTGAAGATCAATCAATCAATCAAATTTATTTTTAAAGCCCTTTTTACAACAAAGTTGTCACAAAGTGCTTTTACAATCACCCAGCCTGAATCCGACAGAGCACACACCAACAAGTTGAACAAGAAACAAGTTAAACAAGTTGATACACGGCGGCTAGAAAAAACTCCCTGAAAGTCAGATTTAGGAAGAAACCTAGAGAGGAACCAGTCTCTGAGGGATCACAAGTCCTCTTCTGGCTGGGTCAGTTTATGACAGTACAACAAGCGAAGTGTGAATATCTAAGAACGAAATAGTCCGGGATGACCGGGAGGGATGATGGGTATGATAGGCTTGGAGGAAGAAGCTCCGGTTGCATCAGCTGTACCCAGGGAGGATCCAGCATATGCTCCAAGCTGGAGCGGTCCCCCTGACAGAAGTGGACACAAACACAGGGAAAGGTTGGACACTAGTTCCCGGCACAACAGTATACCAAACATAATACTTTAAAAGGAGACAGGGGGGTTAGTGATACTATGGCCATGAACGGGTAAACCCAGGACAAGGCCAGACAAATGTTAGTAGAGACAAGACACAGGAAAGGTTAGACACCCTGGTTCTCTACGTCCCCGGCACCAGGGCCCAATAGGTGGATACAGGGCCCAATAGGCCGGAAAACACCCACCCACTTTGCCGAGCATCAACCCAGGGACACCAAACGACCATGACCACTCGGGCAGGTTTAGTTTTTGCTCACAAAGTTACTCGAGCAGGTGGAACAACGAGAACTATAGCGAGCCAGTGATATCCACACCCCAAGGAGCATTTGGGAGGTTTAGTATTTGCTCACAAAGCTACTCAAATTGAGGCAGCAACGGAGCACTATAGCGAACCAGTGACTCCTCCCCACAGTTAACTGGGAAAAACAGAGTTTGTTCACAATCTACTCGGATTGAGCGAACAAAGGAGAACTATAGCGAGCCAGTGACTCCACCCCCCAGGCAGCAGCCTGGAGTTATCGTTTTTGCTCAAAAAGCTACTCGAATGAGGCAACAACAGGGAACCATAGCGAGCCAGTGACTCCACCCCCCAGGCAGCAATCGAGAGAGGACACCCCAGGGGAGATGTGAACCCGCAAGGCAAAGACAGCAGGGCAGAATGAGATCCGAGCCTTCCGTTCACCTTCGTACCCTGGGCCATATTACAAACCATAGACCTTACTGAAAAGATATGTTTTTAATTGTGATTTAAAAGTTTGAACAGAATCTAAATTTCTAAGCCAGATTGGCAACTCATTCCATAATAGAGGAGCTCTATAGGAGAAGGCTCTACCTCCAGCTGTTTGTTTTGAAATTTTAGGTACAATTAGGAGACCAGCATCCTTTGATCTAAGGTTACGCGTGGGTATGTATGGCTGGACTAATTCAGCGAGGTAGGTGGGAGCAAGTGGATGTAAAGCTTTATATGTTAACAGTAGTACTTTAAAGTCTGCCCTAGACAGGCAGCCAATGTAAAGAGGCTAAAACTGGGGTAATATGGTCAAACTTCTTAGTTCTAGTTAAGATTCTAGCAGCCGTATTAAGTACTAGTTGAAGTTTGTTTATTGATTTATCAGGGTAACCAGAGAAGAGAACATTGCAATAATCTAATCTTGAGGTAACAAAAGCATGGATTAGTTTTTCTGCATCAATTTTTGATAAATAGTTTCTGATTTTTGCAATATTCCGAAGATGGAAAAATGCTGTCCTTGAAATATATTTCATATGATCGTCAAACGAGAGATCCGGGTCAAGGGTCACTCCAAGGTATTTCACAGTTTTTTGTGAAATGACTATACATCCGTTTAGGTTCAGCGTACGGTCTGTCAATAAATCTCTCTGTTTCTTAGGTCCTAAAACTAGCATTTCAGTTTTATCTGAATTTAGGAGCAGAAAATTCTCTGTCATCCACTTTCGTATATCTGAAACACAAGCTTCCATAGTAGCTAATTTAGGGTCTTCTCCATGTTTCATAGCAACATACAGCTGCGTGTCATCAACATAGCAGTGAAAATTGACATTATGTTTTCGGATTACATCACCCAAAGGCAACATATAGAGTGAGAACAGAAGTGGTCCTAAGACTGAGCCTTGCGGAACACCAAAGCATACCTTTGATTTGGTAGAGGATAAGCCATATACACAAACAAACTGAAGTCTATCTGATAAATAAGATCTAAACCAGTCGAGAACATGTCCTCTTAGCCCAACAAGGGTCTCCAATCTTTCCAAGAGAAGGGAGTGATAAATAGTGTCAAAGACAGCACTAAGATCAAGAAGCAATAGGAGAGATGCAGAACCTTTGTCAGAAGCCAATAAAAGGTCGTTTACCACCTTAACAAGTGCAGTCTCAGTGCTATGATGGGGTCTAAAACCGGACTGAAGTTTTTCATATATATTATTTGTCTTCAGGCCGTAAGTTCTAGTGAGACAGATTTTTCTAAGATTTTTGAAAGGAACGGGAGGTTTGATATTGGTCGGTAGTTATTTAGGATGGCTGGATCTAAGTTACATTTTTTTAGCAGAAGCTTAATTTCTGCAATTTTTAGTGAGGTTGGCACTGATCCGGAGGACAGGGAGCAATTTATTATGTTCAACATTGATGGGCCAAGCACAGGAAGTAACTCCTTAAGTAGTTTAGTTGGAATTGGGTCTAGTTGACAGTTGGTTGATTTTGAACTATTTATTAATTTTGTAAATGTTTGAAGAGACACAGGTACAAAAGATTCAAGAGTCGCCATTGAAAATAGATCAGGGCAGCTCTGCGAGCTCTCAGGACAACAGAGTTTTTGAGAACTGAGGCAGTTAAGGGTACAATTTGCAATTTATTTTCTAATGTTGATTATTTTTTCATCTAAGTAGTTCATGAATTCATCACAACTAAAGTGAAGACCCACTTCATTGGTTAAACATTGCTTTTTAGTGAGTTTTGCAATTGTGTCAAAAATAAATTTAGGATTATTTTTGTTTGTGTCGATTAGATTAGATAAGTAGGCTGATCGAGCACTTATAAGTGATTTCCGGTATTGCACAGTACTATCAATCCAGGCTAGTCTAAATACTTCTAACTTAGTGGAGCCCCACTTTCGCTCCAATTTTCTGGAGGCTTGCTTAAGTGTTCTAGTAGTGTCAGTGTACCAGGGAGCAAGTTTCTTATTTCGTCTTGGTTTTGTTTTTAGGGGTGCCACAGCATCTAAAGTCTTACGCAGTATATCGTTTAGACCCTCTATTTGATTGTGTATAGATGATGTAGCTCTACCATCATTTAGCAGGCCGAACGAGCCTGGAAGTGCGTCAATAAATGTATTAGTAGTCGTAGAGTTTATGCAACGGGTTTTAAAGACCCCTACCTGGGGGGCAAAAGTGTCACTTGTTTTAATGCTAAATGTTATAAGATTATGGTCATAAACCAGGATTTTGAGGAAAAATAGTTAGATCAATTACATTTATTCCCTTTGATAACACTAAATCTAAAGTATGATTGTGACAGTGCGTAGGTCCTGAGACGTGCTGGAGAAAACCTTCCGAGTCAATTATGGCACTAAATGCCTTTTGAAGAGGGTCATTGGTATTCTCCATATGGATGTTAAAATCACCAGAGATTAAAATAGAATCTGCCATGACTGCAATGTTGGACAAGAATTCTGGAAACTCACTTAGGAACAATGTGTACGGCCCAGGAGGCCTGTAAATAGTATCAGGTATTGCCCTGATTTGTTCTCATAAGTAATACTTCAAAAGACAGAAACCCAGTGATTTGTTTTAATGAAAGATTATATTGTCTAGCATAAATATTAGCACCCCCCTTTTACGGGATGCACAGGGATTCTGATAACTAGTGTAACCAGGAGGAGAAGCTTCATTTAAAGCAATAAATTCATCAGGCTTAAGCCAGGTTTCACACAGGGCAATTAAGTCCAATTTATGATCAGTAATTAATTCATTTACTGTAATTGCTTTTGAGGTAAGTGATCTAATATTTAGGAGACCTATTTTTAGATATGAGATGTTAATGTCAGTTTTATTTATGACTGGACTAATTGAGGGCCTTATATTAATAAGGTTGCTTTTATTAACACTACCTTTTTTTATTTTATTGAGCCTAGTTTTAATGACGTGTCGATGGTGCAGGGTTTGCTGACTGCTCTGGCTATGCTATCAGCAGATCCCACTAGACTAGCAGGCTGGCTAACAGCCTGCTGCCTGACCTGCACCCTATCTCATGTTAACACTATAGGAGTGAGTCTCCTAGCTATATTCCTAGACAAAAGAAGAGCACCTCTCCAGCTAGGATGGAGTCCGTCGCTCTTCAGCAGATCAGGCTTGACCCTGTTCCTGGGCGAGTCCCAAAAACCTGGCCAATTATCCACGTAACCTATCGATTGCGACGGGCAGAACTCCGTCTTCAGCCAGCGATTGAGCTGTGAGAGTCTGCTGTAGATCTCATCACTGCCCCTAGCTGGCAGGGGGCCAGAGACTATTACTCGATGCCGACACATCTTTTTAGCTAAACTACACGCTAACGCTAGGTTCTGCTTCGTAACCTCTGACTGCCTCATCCTAACATCGTTAGTGCCAACGTGAATAACAATATCTCTATACTCCCTACGCTTTCCAGTTTTAGACTTCGCTAGCACCAACTCCAGATTAGCGGCTACGTCGGTGGCCCTGCCCCCCGGTAAACAATGAATGATCGCTGGCTGATCCTCTAATCTAATACTGCGAGTAATGGAATCACCAATAACTAGCGTTTTCAGTTTTTCCGGGCTGCCAGCAGAAATTGCAAGCCGTTTGTTCCCATCAGAGCACGGCTCGGGCAGTGGTTCCGACTCTAAGGCAGAAAATCGGTTGGAAAGACTTATTTTCGCCGGTCGGTAGCAATTCTTTCCAGTAGCCGAGAAAGACTTGAAGGAGTTGCCCGGCTGCCAGGGCTGTGCCGAGGGGCTAGCTCTATGCTGTGTTCCTAGTGGCACAGGCGCAATAGCTTGCCTGTCTACTCTACCATAAGCCTTCCCTGACACATGCACCTGTCCACACATCCACACACCCAATAAGCAAAACACTACAGATCCTGTGCATAATTAAACACACTTGTAAAAACTTTACACTTCTGTTTCAAAACCACACTTTGTTACCATATGAAACACACACGTTTCACATTACTATACTCTGTTTGCACGAGTTACACTCTGCTGTGATAAACCTAAAACACTTTTAGCACTTCTACTTTCCTATGATTAGAGTAGGCCACCATCAACAAAGTGCAAATATAATGTAAATTCACCAAACACTACACAAGACCAATGTTGCAGACTGAAGAAACTAATTTATTTCTCAACACGGCCAAAATGTTGACATGGAGATTCATAATACTGTAACAAAATGTCACTTTACGTATTGTACTGTGAGTTTACTGTAAAAAAAAAAACCTATACATTGTCTTTTCGCCTAGCTGGATCTGGCCAGAGAGTTTCATCAAGATCGCAGGCAATATTTGTCATTAGCAAGACACCTTGGAAAGAAACGTCTTGAATGACAAATCCATCCTTGCATTCTGTGAACATAGGAGGCCTTCCCCCTTATCGTTCCTGACCCTCAATCCTATGTAGAAAAAAAACTGTATACCATAGTACAGTAATTTCACAGGAAAAGGTAAAAGAAGTGCAGTAGAATACAGTACTGTAAGCAGTTACTGAAACCGTGCAGATGTTTTTGATATGATGATGTTTTTGATATGATGATACCTATTTTCCAGTTGAAATGTTCTCATCACACTTGCCACTGTGTATCGGCTTAGATTTGGCTGTACTCGCAGTCCAGCCTCCCTTAGCGTCAGGCCGTGGTTGACAACGTGGTCAACCAGTGTTGCGCACATCTCATTTGTCAGATTCGGTCCTCTTTGAGCACCTTCTAGTCTTCCTCTTCCTCTGTTGATTCCTCCTCAGTTGATTCCTCTTCCTCCTCCTCCTTGTCCACCTCCTTGTTCTCCTCGTTCTCCTCCTTGTCTTACTCTTTCTCTGACTCTTTCCATTGTGCTTGAAAACCGATGAACTCACCTGCTGCTTTTTATAGTGCTTATACACCTGATTGGTGTGTCTACAATTAAGCAAACAAGTGTTTGCACACCTGATGACTGTGTTGAACCAATTGGTTGGACGGTGCGGTAATTTGACAGTCAGTGCTTTGGTATTGCAAGGAAGTGACTTCATGATAGATTTTTGTGTGTAATGTATGTTAAGTGTGTTTAGTGTTTTGCAAATCACTGTGCGTAGAGTTTTGCAACAAGTGTGAGGTTGACAATGTGCTTATAGTTGTGCAAATATGGGCTGATGTTTTGCTTCTTGAGTGTAAGGTTTTGCTAATAGTGTACTACTTTTAATTTTAGTGTGTAAGCAATCCAAAAAACTGTAAAAGTGGATTAGCACTGGAGTACTCTGACATAAACCGTGACCCCATTCAGACAGGTTTGTTGTCTAGTAGTGATGTGCTGGCTGTCTCATAACACAAAGTGCAGCTGAGCTGAGTGTCAGAAAATATTCACAGGGCAGGTTGGATTATACTTCTAAGCCTAACATATTTTTGTAATGATCTGTTACTTCTGAGAGAATTAGACAATAGTAGCTTCTATAGTAGACTACATATCAGCTGCCAGCAGCCTCCTCTCTCACACAGTTTAAAGCTCTTTATTTACACCAGTGGTTCCCAACCATGGGGACGGGGCCAACTATGGATACTTGTCCTATCCACAGGGGTACTGAAACCAGACTATTCTATTGCTAAATGTTTATACATTCAGCTAAACCAAAACCTCCCTGTTACTGTAATTTCAGTCATGTTTACAAAGTGTTTAAATTATCAATATATTGATCCTCATCTTGTGACAGACCTTATTCTACATTGCTTTTCTGCAAAGGAAATAATGTAGCTTCTTGGGTCAATGATGTCTGATCTGTTACAGCCAAGCATTTTCTATATTTCTGTATTCAGGGTTGATGTGGGATTCAGAATTTCACTTTATGTATATTGTTGCAAGTTATTATGAATTTTGGGTGGTTGCATGTGAAGACCAACCCACACACCACTATGGACTAGTGTGTTCTTATAGAGTTTGACGTTAAAAAAGAAATCACAAAAATATAAAACCGATCAGAGGAATATAGAAACAAATAATACTGATTGTATCTTGAACTACCCAATTAGTTTTTTTTATTGCAGATGCAGTTTGTAAAATCATGATTGACTCTGCAGGCTTTCAGGATGTCTGGTCACAGAGGAAGGCTGTGCTTCTCTGGTCTCAGCTCTGAAGTCAAACCCATCACACCTGAAAGAGCTGGATCTGAGTTACAACCACCTAGGAGACTCTGAAGTCAGACTGCTCTCTGCTGGACTGAAGGATCCACACTGGAGACTGGAGAACCTCAAGTATGTCCTGTAGATGTTTTCTCCATCAGAACCAGTTGGGGTGTGACAAGATTTTGCGATATTTGATACATTTTTTTAATAACCAAGTTTGTCAAGATATTAGAATCGATTTACATGTTACATAATATTTATCTTTCATTAGAATGAGTGTATGGTGTTTCTGCTGTGTTGGGAGTGTGGATGTGTGTGTGTTTGGGGGATGTGTGTAGTTGTGTGTGTGTGTTCGTGTTTGTGTGTGTGTGTGTGCGGGGGGGATGTGGATGTGTGTGTGTGTAAAACAGGTTGTGACAGTCTGCTCCTCTTCTTTTTTCACAGTATGGATCATTGTGGAGAGTGGAGGTTGAAATCCGGACCGAAGAAATGTAAGTGATTTATTATATAATAACATATAATCTGTGGCTGTGTGTGTGTGTGTTCACATGTACGTATGTGTAAGTTTGTTTCATTCTGTGTGTTTTTGTCTTTGTGTCTTAATTAGCAATATATGACAATAATGAAATACAACATGCATGTGTGTGTTTAATATACATGATGATGTGTAATATTGCGTGTTGGTCTCATCCATTAGATATGTGTGTATAATTTGAATGACGATGTCAATCAAATCAATCAAATTTATTTTATAAAGCCCTTTTTACAACAAAGTGGTAACAAAGTGTTTTTAAAAACACCCAGCCTGAACCCGACAGAGCACACATCAACAAGCTGATACAAGTTGATACACAGCGGCTAGGAAAAAAACCCTGTTGGGTCGAATTTAAGAAGAAACCTAGAGAGGAACTAGGCTCTGATGGGTGGCCAGTCCTCTTCTGGCTGTGCTTATTGAACGTATGATAGTTTAGTTTAGTCATTTTTAAATGCAGAAAGACTAAAAATAGAATAGTCCAGGTCAGATTCTCAAATTCAGTCAGAAAATGACAACCAGGAGGGTTGAGGGTTTGGCAGATTGGAGGCCAAAACTGTCAGGTAGCATCAGCTGCTCAGCCTGCAACACAACCAGGCATGGCCCCAGGATGGATCCAACACATGTTCCCAGGGCCGATCAGTCCCACAGCTTGGCCAGCAAGCACAGGTCCTCCTTATTGGAAGTGGAAACAAGACACAGAGAAAGGTTGACACCCTAGTTCCCTACGTCACCGGCACAATAGTATAGCAGCATCAATGTTAAAAATGAGACATGGGGGTCCAGTGATACTGTGGCCCTAAACAGGGTAAACCCTGGACAGGGCCAAACAAGCCATTAAGCATCCACCCACTTTACCAAGCATCAACCAAGGGACCAGTCAACCGCAACCACTCTGGAAGGTTTAGTGTTGCTCACAGAGAATTGAGAAAACAATAGAAAGCCAGTGACTCCACAGTAAGAATTGGGAGGGGACATCATTGGGAGGGGACTGTAACATGTGGTGATTGTTGGGTACTGCACCGTCTGGTTTCGGGTGTTCCACTTCCTGGTTTCTAGTTCACAGCTGGGTGTAATGTTGTCATTAGTTCGGGCTATAAAGGTTTTCTAGGAAGTCACCTCGGTGCTTATCATTGTTTATATGTCACATTGATTAGAGGTGAGTGTGTTTTGTATGGAGCTACTGCGGTTATTGAATTGTATTATTATAAGACGCGATAAGCGCACTTTATTATTAGTTAACCAGTTAGCTTTTTCGCCGTTATCGGTTTGTTTTGTGTTAGTTGTTTTCACAATAAACCTTGTTAAAACGGATCTACGCCTCTGCCAATGGCTTCCACCGCACTCAGCCGTTCGATTCATGACAGAATGATAAGCCACCTAAGAAGCCCGCAGAGCCGGACGGTGAGTGGATTCCTCGGAGGGGCAAGCTATAGCGCTCCGAGGTATGAAGCTCACCGTCAACCCACGGAGCATTGTGAGCGGCACTACACCTGGCAGGGTGATTGGGGGTCCGACTCCCTCTCATCGGATGATGAGGAGGCAGTCTACGAGCGAGTGGAGGAGGACTCCCTGGAAGACGCCCTGCTATGGGATCCCGTCCTCAGTCGACTAGTCCCCGCAACATCGGACGTCGGCTGGGGCGGGCAGAAGACGCCGCCCACTGTTCCGGGGCTGCAGCCAGGGCCAGCAAGAGACCTGGAGCTACAGCCACCATCCCAGCTCCAGCTGGATGAGGACCCATTTCGGCCACCTACCTCTGGGACAGAGAAATCCTCGGAGGGTTTACATCAGCAGCCCCCGCTGTGATTAGGGCGTGGTGGAGGGCATGGCTGGACTTTCAAGATCTGACGCCAGAGATGGCCGCCGCCACGCCAGCGCCCCAGATGGCCGCCGCCGCCACGCCAGCGCCCGAGATGGCCGCCGCCGCCACGCCAGCGCCGAGATGGCCGCCGCCTTCACGCCAGCGCCGAGATGGCCGCCGCCGAGATGGCCGCCGCCAGCGCCAGCCGCGCCGAGATGGCGCCGAGATGGCCGCCGCCACGCCAGCGCCCGAGATGGCCGCCGCCGCCACGCCAGCGCCGAGATGGCCGCCGCCGCCACGCCATCGCCCGAGATGGCTGCCGCCGCCACGCCAGCACCCGAGATGGCCGCCGCCGCCACGCCTACGATGGCCTCAGCTACGCCTGCGCCCGAGATGGCCTCAGCTACGCCTGCGCCCGAGATGGCCTCAGCTACGCCTGCGCCCGAGATGGCCTCAGCTACGCCTGCGCCCGAGATGGCCTCAGCTACGCCTGCGCCCGAGGTGGCCTCAGCTACGCCTGCGCCCGAGATGGCCTCAGCTACGCCTGCGCCCGAGGTGGCCTCAGCTACGCCTGCGCCCGAGGTGGCCTCAGCTACGCCTGCGCCCGAGGTGGCCTCAGCTACGCCTGCGCCCCCCGCCACGTCGCCAACGATGGCCGTCGCCAAAGATGGCCGCCGCCACAACGGCCCCTCAGCCGCTCAAACTGGCGGCCTCTCAGCCGCTCAAGATGGCAGTCGGCTACCGAGGCCTATTCAGGGCTGGACCGGTGGTCCTGGACTGACCCTTTGGGTTTGACTGTGGGTCCATTTCTGTTGCTCCCTTTATGTTAGGTTGGCTATCTGGGAGCTAGCCGTTAAATGGGGGGTACTGTAACGTGTGGTGATTGTTGGGTACTGCACCGTCTGGTTTCGGGTGTTCCACTTCCTGGTTTCTAGTTCACAGCTGGGTGTAATGTTGTCATTAGTTCGGGCTATAAAGGTTTTCTAGGAAGTCACCTCGTGCTTATAATTGTTTATATGTCACCTTGATTAGAGGTGAGTGTGTTTTGTATGGAGCTACTGCGGTTATTGAATAGTATGATTATAAGACGCGATAAGCGCACTTTACTTTCAGTTAACCAGTTAGCTTTTTCGCCGTTATCGGTTTGTTTTGTGTTAGTTGTTTTCACAATAAACCTTGTAAAAACGGATCTACGCCTCTGCCAATGGCTTCCACCGCACTCAGCCGTTCGATTCATGACAGCAACATCGGACGTCGGCTGGGGCGGGCAGAAGACGCCGCCCACTGTTCCGGGGCTGCAGCCAGGGCCAGCAAGAGACCTGGAGCTACAGCCACCATCCCAGCTCCAGCTGGATGAGGACCCATTTCGGCCACCTACCTCTGGGACAGAGAAATCCTCGGAGGGTTTACATCAGCAGCCCCCGCTGTGATTAGGGCGTGGTGGAGGGCATGGCTGGACTTTCAAGATCTGACGCCAGAGATGGCCGCCGCCACGCCAGCGCCCCAGATGGCCGCCGCCGCCACGCCAGCGCCCGAGATGGCCGCCGCCGCCACGCCAGCGCCCGAGATGGCCGCCGCCTTCACGCCAGCGCCGAGATGGCCGCCGCGCCAGCGCCCTAGATGGCCGCCGCCGCCACGCCAGCGCCGAGATGTCCGCCGCCACGCCAGCGCCGAGATGGCCGCCGCCGCCACGCCGAGATGGCCGCCGCCGCCCGCCTACGATGGCCGCCGCCCTCCTACGATGGCCTCAGCCACGCCTGCGCCGAGATGGCCTCAGCTACGCCTGCGCCCGAGATGGCCGCCGCCTTCACGCCAGCGCCCGAGATGGCCGCCGCGCCAGCGCCCTAGATGGCCGCCGCCGCCACGCCAGCGCCGAGATGTCCGCCGCCACGCCAGCGCCGAGATGGCCGCCGCCGCCCGCCGAGATGGCCGCCGCCGCCGCCTACGATGGCCGCCGCCCGCCTACGATGGCCTCAGCCACGCCTGCGCCCGAGATGGCCTCAGCTACGCCTGCGCCCGAGATGGCCTCAGCTACGCCTACGCCCGAGATGGCCTCAGCTACGCCTGCGCCCGAGATGGCCTCAGCTACGCCTGCACCCGAGATGGCCTCAGCTACGCCTGCGGCCGAGATGGCCGCAGCAACGCCCACGATGGCCGCCGCCACGTTGCCCACGATGGCCGCCGCCACGCCGCCCACGATGGCCGCCGCCCGCCGCCCACGATGTCCGCCGCCACGTCGCCCACGATGGCCGCCGCCACGTCGCCACGATGGCCGCCGCCACGTCGCCAACGATGGCCTCCGCCACGTCGCCAACGATGGCCTCCGCCACGTCGCCCACGATGGCCGCCGCAACGTCGCCAAAGATGGCCGCCGCCACGTCGCCAAAGATGGCCGCCGCCAAGTCGCCCACGATGGCCGCCGCCACGTCGCCCACGATGGCCGCCGCCACGACGGCCCCTCAGCCGCTCAAACTGGCGGCCTCTCAGCCGCTCAAGATGGTGGTCGGCTACCGAGGCCTATTCAGGGCTGGACCGGTGGTCCTGGACTGACCCTTTGGGTTTGACTGTGGGTCCACTTCTGTTGCTCCCTTGTGTTCTTTTATGTTAGGTTGGCTATCTGGGAGCTAGCCGTTAAATGGGGGTACTGTAACGTGTGGTGATTGTTGGGTACTGCACCGTCTGGTTTCGGGTGTTCCACTTCCTGGTTTCTAGTTCACAGCTGGGTGTAATGTTGTCATTAGTTCGGGCTATAAAGGTTTTCTAGGAAGTCACCTCGGTGCTTATCATTGTTTATATGTCACGTTGATTAGAGGTGAGTGTGTTTTGTATGGAGCTACTGCGATTATTGAATTGTATTATTATAAGACGCGATAAGCGCACTTTACTTTCAGTTAACCAGTTAGCTTTTTCGCCGTTATCGGTTTGTTTTGTGTTAGTTGTTTTCACAATAAACCTTTTTAAAACGGATCTACGCCTCTGCCAATGGCTTCCACCGCACTCAGCCGTTTGATACATGACAGGGACATGATGTATAATATTGTATCTTGGTGTGATGAGTAGTGGAACCAGTCATCCACCTTTAGATCCTTTTGTGTTGTGCTCACTTTTTCCTTTAGGTTAGTTTAGGTAATTATGCACACCTGTTTTTAGTTTGGTAATTAGCCGGTGTATGTAAGTCACTGGGTGTGGTTTCACTTTGCTTAGCAATTTTTGAAGTCACTTTATGTTGGTGGTGTTGAGTTAAATACGTTTTGTTGTTGTTTTGCTGTTGTATGAATGTTTATAGAAGTCACTGTATATGCGCATTATTATTTCCAACAGTTAGTGTTTTTCGACTTTCAAGGTTTGTTTTATGTTTGTTGGTAATTACACCTCTCTGGAACGGGTATATTCTCTGCATATGGCTCCTCTCTACACTTCACCTTAGTGATCCATGTAACTTGGTCTCATCCACTAGATGTGTGTGTGTGTGTGTGTGTGTGTGTGTGTGTGTGTGTGTAATATGAATGATGATGTGTAATATTGTGTCTCATCCACCAGGTGTGTGTGTATAATATGAATAATGATGTGTAATATTGTGTCTCATCCACCAGATGTGTGTGTGTATAATATGAATGATGATGTGTAATATTGTGTCTCATCCACCAGGTGTGTGTGTATAATATGAATGATGATGTGTAATATTGTGTCTCATCCACCAGGTGTGTGTGTATAATATGAATAATGATGTGTAATAATGTGTCTCATCCATCAGATGTGTGTGTATAATATGAATGATGATGTGTAATAGTGTGTCTCATCCATCAGATGTGTGTGTATAATATGAATGATGATGTGTAATATTGTGTCTCATCCATCAGATGTGTGTATAATATGAATGATGATGTGTAATATTGTGTCTTATCCATCAGATGTGTGTATAATATGAATGATGATGTGTAATATTGTGTCTCATCCACCAGGTGTGTGTGTATAATATGAATGATGATGTGTAATATTGTGTCTCATCCATCAGATGTGTGTATAATATGAATGATGATGTGTAATATTGTGTCTCATCCATCAGATGTGTGTATAATATGAATGATGATGTGTAATATTGTGTCTCATCCATCAGATGTGTGTGTATAATATGAATGATGATGTGTAATATTGTGTCTCATCCATCAGATGTGTGTGTATAATATGAATGATGATGTGTAATATTGTGTCTTATCCATCAGATGTGTGTGTATAATATGAATGATGATGTGTAATATTGTGTCTCATCCATCAGATGTGTGTATAATATGAATGATGATGTGTAATATTGTGTCTCATCCATCAGATGTGTGTGTATAATATGAATGATGATGTGTAATATTGTGTCTCATCCATCAGATGTGTGTATAATATGAATGATGATGTGTAATATTGTGTCTTATCCATCAGATGTGTGTGTATAATATGAATGATGATGTGTAATATTGTGTCTCATCCATCAGATGTGTGTGTATAATATGAATGATGATGTGTAATATTGTGTCTCATCCATCAGATGTGTGTATAATATGAATGATGACGTGTAATATTGTGTCTCATCCACCAGATGTGTGTGTATAATATGAATGATGATGTGTAATATTGTGTCTCATCCACCAGATGTGTGTGTATAATATGAATGATGATGTGTAATATTGTGTCTCATCCATCAGATGTGTGTGTATAATATGAATGATGATGTGTAATATTGTGTCTCATCCATCAGATGTGTGTGTATAATATGAATGATGATGTGTAATATTGTGTCTCATCCACCAGATGTGTGTGTATAATATGAATGATGATGTGTAATATTGTGTCTTATCCATCAGATGTGTGTGTATAATATGAATGATGATGTGTAATATTGTGTCTCATCCACCAGATGTGTGTGTATAATATGAATAATGATGTGTAATATTGTGTCTTATCCATCAGATGTGTGTGTATAATATGAATGATGATGTGTAATATTGTGTCTCATCCACCAGGTGTGTGTGTATAATATGAATGATGATGTGTAATATTGTGTCTTATCCATCAGATGTGTGTGTATAATATGAATGATGATGTGTAATATTGTGTCTCATCCACCAGATGTGTGTGTATAATATGAATGATGATGTGTAATATTGTGTCTTGGTCTCATCCATCAGATGTGTGTGTATAATATGAATAATGATGTGTAATAGTGTTTCTTGGTCTCATCCATCAGATGTGTGTGATCTCACACTGGACCCAAACACACTAAACAGAAACCTCTCCATGTCTGAGAAGAACAGAAAGGTGACATGTAGAAGAGAGGAGCAGCCGTATCCTGATCACCCAATGAGATTTGAGTCCTGGCCACAGGTGTTGTGTAGAGAGGGTCTGTCTGGACGCTGTTACTGGGAGGTGGAATGGAGTGGGGCAGGTGCTGATATAGGAGTGACATATAAAGGAATCCACAGGAGAGGGGAGGGTGATGACTGTGGACTTGGATATGATGACAAGTCCTGGTGTCTGAACTGTTATGATGGCTGTAATGGTGACTGTTTTGATGACTGTTTTGACGACTGTTATGATGATCGTTACTCTGTCTGGCACAATAATAAGGGAACTGATCTACCTGTCACCTCCTCAGTCTCCCACAGAGTAGGAGTGTATCTGGACTGGCCAGCCGGAACTCTGTCCTTCTACAGTGTTTCCTCTGACACACTGACCCACCTGTACACATTAAACACCAGGTTCACTGAGCCCCTATATCCAGGGTTTAGGGTAGATTATAACTCCTCAGTGTCTCTGTGTCAGATGGTCCCTGTGTCAAACACAACATGATGTTTATTATAACTCCTCAGTGTCTCTGTGTCAGATGGCCCCTGTATCAAACACAACATGATGTTTATTATAACTCCTCAGTGTCTCTGTGTCAGATGGTCCCTGTATCAAACACAACATGATGTTTATTATAACTCCTCAGTGTCTCTGTGTCAGATGGTCCCTGTGTCAAACACAACATGATGTTTATTATAACTCCTCAGTGTCTCTGTGTCAGATGGTCCCTGTATCAAACACAACATGATGTTTATTATAACTCAGTGTCTCTGTGTCAGATGGTCCCTGTGTCAAACACAACATGATGTTTATTATAACTCAGTGTCTCTGTGTCAGATGGTCCCTGTGTCAAACACAACATGATGTTTATTATAACTCCTCAGTGTCTCTGTGTCAGATGGTCCCTGTGTCAAACACAACATGATGTTTATTATAACTCCTCAGTGTCTCTGTGTCAGATGGTCCCTGTGTCAAACACAACATGATGTTTATTATAACTCCTCAGTGTCTCTGTGTCAGATGGTCCCTGTGTCAAACACAGCATGATGTTTATTATAACTCCTCACAGATGGTCCCTGTGTCAAACACAACATGATGTTTATTATAACTCCTCAGTGTGTCTCTCAGATGGTGTCAGATGGTCTCAGTGTCTCTGTGTCAGATGGTCCCTGTGTCAAACACAACATGATGTTTATTATAACTCAGTGTCTCTGTGTCAGATGGTCCCTGTGTCAAACACAACATGATGTTTATTATAACTCCTCAGTGTCTCTGTGTCAGATGGTCCCTGTGTCAAACAATTATAACTCCTCAGTGTCTCTGTGTCAGATGGTCCCTGTGTCAAACACAACATGATGTTTATTATAACTCAGTGTCTCTGTGTCAGATGGTCCCTGTATCAAACACAACATGATGTTTATTATAACTCAGTGTCTCTGTGTCAGATGGTCCCTGTCAGATGGTCCCTGTGTCAAACACAACATGATGTTTATTATAACTCAGTGTCTCTGTGTCAGATGGTCCCTGTGTCAAACACAACATGATGTTTATTATAACTCCTCAGTGTCTCTGTGTCAGATGGTCCCTGTGTCAAACACAACATGATGTTTATTATAACTCCTCAGTGTCTCTGTGTCAGATGGTCCCTGTGTCAAACACAACATGATGTTTATTATAACTCCTCAGTGTCTCTGTGTCAGATGGTCCCTGTATCAAACACAACATGATGTTTATTATAACTCAGTGTCTCTGTGTCAGATGGTCCCTGTGTCAAACACAACATGATGTTTATTATAACTCAGTGTCTCTGTGTCAGATGGTCCCTGTGTCAAACACAACATGATGTTTATTATAACTCCTCAGTGTCTCTGTGTCAGATGGTCCCTGTGTCAAACACAACATGATGTTTATTATAACTCCTCAGTGTCTCTGTGTCAGATGGTCCCTGTGTCAAACACAACATGATGTTTATTATAACTCCTCAGTGTCTCTGTGTCAGATGGTCCCTGTGTCAAACACAACATGATGTTTATTATAACTCCTCAGTGTCTCTGTGTCAGATGGTCCCTGTGTCAAACACAACATGATGTTTATTATAACTCCTCAGTGTCTCTGTGTCAGATGGTCCCTGTGTCAAACACAACATGATGTTTATTATAACTCCTCAGTGTCTCTGTGTCAGATGGTCCCTGTGTCAAACACAACATGATGTTTATTATAACTCCTCAGTGTCTCTGTGTCAGATGGTCCCTGTGTCAAACACAACATGATGTTTATTATAACTCCTCAGTGTCTCTGTGTCAGATGGTCCCTGTGTCAAACACAACATGATGTTTATTATAACTCCTCAGTGTCTCTGTGTCAGATGGTCCCTGTGTCAAACACAACATGATGTTTATTATAACTCCTCAGTGTCTCTGTGTCAGATGGTCCCTGTGTCAAACACAACATGATGTTTATTATAACTCCTCAGTGTCTCTGTGTCAGATGGTCCCTGTGTCAAACACAACATGATGTTTATTATAACTCCTCAGTGTCTCTGTGTCAGATGGTCCCTGTGTCAAACACAACATGATGTTTATTATAACTCCTCAGTGTCTCTGTGTCAGATGGTCCCTGTGTCAAACACAACATGATGTTTATTATAACTCCTCAGTGTCTCTGTGTCAGATGGTCCCTGTGTCAAACACAACATGATGTTTATTATAACTCAGTGTCTCTGTGTCAGATGGTCCCTGTGTCAAACACAACATGATGTTTATTATAACTCCTCAGTGTCTCTGTGTCAGATGGTCCCTGTGTCAAACACAACATGATGTTTATTATAACTCCTCAGTGTCTCTGTGTCAAACACAACAGATGTTTATTATAACTCCTCAGTGTCTCTGTGTCAGATCAAACACAACATGATGTTTATTATAACTCCTCAGTGTCTCTGTGTCAGATGGTCCCTGTATCAAACACAACATGATGTTTATTATAACTCCTCAGTGTCTCTGTGTCAGATGGTCCCTGTATCAAACACAACATGATGTTTATTATAACTCCTCAGTGTCTCTGTGTCAGATGGTCCCTGTATCAAACACAACATGATGTTTATTATAACTCCTCAGTGTCTCTGTGTCAGATGGTCCCTGTATCAAACACAACATGATGTTTTTTATAACTCCTCAGTGTCTCTGTGTCAGATGGTCCCTGTATCAAACACAACATGATGTTTATTATAACTCCTCAGTGTCTCTGTGTCAGATGGTCCCTGTATCAAACACAACATGATGTTTTTATAACTCATCAGTGTCTCTGTGTCAGATGGCCCCTGTATCAAACACAACATGATGTTTATTATAACTCCTCAGTGTCTCTGTGTCAGATGGTCCCTGTATCAAACACAACATGATGTTTTTATAACTCATCAGTGTCTCTGTGTCAGATGGCCCCTGTATCAAACACAACATGATGTTTATTATAACTCCTCAGTGTCTCTGTGTCAGATGGTCCCTGTATCAAACACAACATGATGTTTATTATAACTCCTCAGTGTCTCTGTGTCAGATGGTCCCTGTGTCAAACACAACATGATGTTTATTATAACTCCTCAGTGTCTCTGTGTCAGATGGTCCCTGTGTCAAACACAGCATGATGTTTATTATAACTCCTCAGTGTCTCTGTGTCAGATGGCCCCTGTATCAAACACAACATGATGTTTTTATAACTCATCAGTGTCTCTGTGTCAGATGGTCCCTGTATCAAACACAACATGATGTTTTTATAACTCATCAGTGTCTCTGTGTCAGATGGTCCCTGTATCAAACACAACATGATGTTTATTATAACTCCTCAGTGTCTCTGTGTCAGATGGTCCCTGTATCAAACACAACATGATGTTTATTATAACTCCTCAGTGTCTCTGTGTCAGATGGTCCCTGTGTCAAACACAACATGATGTTTATTATAACTCCTCAGTGTCTCTGTGTCAGATGGTCCCTGTGTCAAACACAACATGATGTTTATTATAACTCCTCAGTGTCTCTGTGTCAGATGGTCCCTGTGTCAAACACAACATGATGTTTATTATAACTCCTCAGTGTCTCTGTGTCAGATGGTCCCTGTGTCAAACACAACATGATGTTTATTATAACTCCTCAGTGTCTCTGTGTCAGATGGTCCCTGTATCAAACACAACATGATGTTTATTATAACTCCTCAGTGTCTCTGTGTCAGATGGTCCCTGTTACAAACACAACATGATGTTTATTCAGATGTTGATATTGTTATTAGTAAGAGTGTAAGCATCTTCATGTGATGGCAGTGAGTTACAACAGAGGAACAGAACTTAATGCCAAGAAATGTTACATATATCGTTGTTCATATTTCGATTAATGGTTTAACTATATCGTGTTTTCTGTGTGAGTCTTCTAGAAGTGAGTAAATATATAATATGATTGTTATTATTCCTGACTAAACACCACTGATGATGTAACCTGTAAACTAGAGTCATTAATCAATAGAATGAATCACCTGTAAAACCTTCTCATTTACAAAGCATTCATCTGGTTGTTGTTGTTTATTATTGGTGGTTGTAAACATTGATGTCAGTAGAATTTGTTCTATTAAATGTATTTAATTGTTGACAAAACACTCCTGCTTCTGTATTTGTATTACAATTATTCATTAAAATAAAGGGACTTAACTACTAACCATGAAGATAGAGAACCATGTAGCTCATAAGGTGAACAGAAACTGATAGAAAACACACACACATCTGCTGTGTTTCAGGGTCTCAGTCCCCTAACCCCACTCCTCCTTTTCTCTTCCTCACTTCATCACTTCATCATACCCTCTTCTGCTTCTCTCTTCATTTTTGTCTCCTCTCATCCTTTCCTCCTATATTTCACTCTTGGCTTACTCTCCCTGTCCTCCCATTTTCTCCCTTCTCCTTTCTCCTTTTTCCCTCTCCTCTCTTCCTACACATCCCTCTGCTCCTTCCACTTACAGTACTCTGAGCCGGTCGTCTCCAAGGTGACAGACTACATCTTTGTGGGCAACCTGAACGCTGTGTACAACGGTCGCTTGCCTTGATGCTACAACATGGACAGCATCACTGCTCATGGGGGGGCCCAGCCTCAGCCTGATACCGTGCACCTGCTCATGGGGGGAGGCCCAGCCTCAGCTTGATACCGTGCACCTGCGCATGGGGGGGCCCAGCCTAAGCTTGATACTGTGCACCTGCTCACGGGGGGGCCCAGCCTCAGCCTGATACTGTGCACCTGCTCACGGGGGGCCCAGCCTCAGCTTGATACCGTGCACCTGCTCACGGGGGGGCCCAGCCTCAGCCTGATACTGTGCACCTGCTCACGGGGGGGCCCAGCCTCAGCTTGATAACGTGCACCTGCTCACGGGGGCCCAGCCTCAGCCTGATACTGTGCACCTGCTCACGGGGGGGCCCAGCCTCAGCCTGATACTGTGCACCTGCTGGTCCTTTAAGGTGGACATCTGTGATGTGCCGGACGCCCTGGGTGGAAACAGGCTTTGTCCAGGATTTATACTCTGCGGACTTCCATGTACTCTAATATAGCTGAGGCTGTATCGCATGGGTATGGTGCGAGGCCCTTGCGGCATACCTCCGTACCCGGTAGGGGTTATTTACAGGCCCATAGTGGCAGGCATATTGGCCTATCTACATGCGCGCAGCGACATGTATTTGCACTTTTGCATACAGGAGGCAGACATCCTGCTGAGGCAGGGGCTAAACCCCCGGGGAATTAAGACTCCATCCCAGTGGATAGAGCGTTGGTGAACTTTCGGCTGTATCCGAAATAGACCTTGTTGCCAGGGGGATGTCACACTTCTCTCTGTGGCTCTCTCTGGGCCATCCAGCTCCCACCTGAGGCACGCCCATACGCAATTCCCCCGATTGCTCTGCTCCCAGGAGCTTTTTGCGCTCGGCCTTGGAAGTGGCCCAGCTTAGGCGCTGGTTTCGCAACTGTGTCGTGTAAACCATCCTTCACGACAGAGCTCCAGCCACCGGGAGACTATGCCTGAGGTGATATCTTCACCTCCGGGTATGGGTAGCGAGAGGAGCGTTTCCCCACAAGGTGCCCGTCCACACTGTAGGTGTTTGTGGCGGCCGTTATCTGCGTGCCACGTCCCCTTAGGTGGAGTATCTCTGAGGAGACACCTGTTCATATCTTGTATGAAAAAAGAACAGTTTCCCGTTGTGGGTCTTTGAGGCTGAGGCCAGCAGCCCGCATGAGGGGCTATTCTGGGTCCTGGCCGTTGTTTATTTGAGGCCTCTCCCGTGCTCCGTCCGAGCCCTTTATAGACATTTCTGAGAGCTCTGCTACACTCAAGACATCCTTCTGCTTGTCCTCTTCACTGAGGGATTAGGATGACGTTCCCTCTCATCAACACGGTAACGCCCTACTTGCATAGGTTCTGAATCCCGACCTCCCACTGGTTCTACCGCATCTCTAGAGAAAGGCTTAGCAGAGAAACGTTCCACCCCGGGGTTCTCCCTCTCAGATGGTTAACGGCTGACTCCCCGTCTCCTCTCTCTTTGTCGCTCCCGGCACCTGTTGTCAACTCGAATAGCCAATTGAATCAATAATAATAAATAATAATAGATTTTATTTATAATGCACTTTTCATTTAGACCAGGGGTATCCAACCCTGCTCCTGGAGAGCTACTGTCCTGGGTGTTTTCATTCCAACTTCATGTATATGAAGCCTCATTCAGCAATGATCTATCTAATTATTCCAGTCAGCTGTGCTTAATTAGGGTTGGAGTGAAAACCACCAGGACAGTAGCTCTCCAGGAGCAGGGTTGGATACCCCTGATTTAGACAAACCTCAAAGTGCAGTGGGATGATGCGGAGGAGGCGGTGGGATGATGCAGAACGCAGGGATCGGCTTGTAGTTGCAGGGATGAGTAACTCTTTCAGGTAAGGGGGGGGCGTTTCCATAAATGCACTGGTGAGTTAGAAGGGAGACCTTATATTCAATCCTGGCGGAGACGGGAAGCCAATGAAGTGAGTGGAGAATGGGTGTAATGTGGTCATATTTCCGCACTTTCATCAGGATCCGTGCAGCGCTATTTTGGACATACTGTCTCTGCAGGCTTTTGTTAGGGATCCCGATGAGAAGTGCGTTACATTAGTCCAGTCTGGAGGAAACAAAGGCGTGGACCAGCTTTTCAGCATCTGCAAAGCTCAGGATTGGACGGAGTTTGGCAATATTTCTGAGATGGTAGAAAGAAATCTTGCAGAGGTTTTTAATATGGGCTTCAAAGGTGAGGGATATGATGACCAGAGATAGTTATGCCGGTTGTGGCGGAAGACTGGATTTGGTGAGAGGTGCCGATTAAAATGGCCTCAGTTTGAGAGCTGTTTAGCTGTAGGAAATTGTGTTTCATCCACACCTTTATCTCCTCCAGACAGGCGGTAAGTATTGAAGACGGAGATGATGTTGGTGAAGCTGCTGGGGTTTGTGTTTCTGATCTCATGTACAGTTGTGTGTCATCGGCATAGCAGTGAAATGAAACTCCATGACGTCTAATAACATGTCCGAGGGGGAGGATGTAGATAATAAAGAGAATGAGCCCAAGGACTGAACCCTGGGGGACCCCGCAGGTGAGTGTGTGTAGCTGGGACCTTGCACTTCCAAGCGCAATGTATTCTGTCCTGCCGATTTAGGAGTATGCCATGATCTACAGTGTCGAAAGCAGCAGATAGGTCGAGGAGTGTAACCAGGGAGGGTGAACCAGCATCAGCTGCCGTTCGTAGGTTGTTTGTGACTCTGATCAGGGCTGTCTCCGTGCTGTGGGCAGAGCGAAAACCAGACTGGTATTTTTCAAATAGGTTATTGTCTTTTAGATGGTCCTGGAGCTGGGCCGCAATGACATTTTCTAATACTTTTGAGAGAAATGGTAGATTGGAAATGGGCCTGTAATTTGCGAATGTATTCGGATCGAGGGTGGGTTTTTTGAGAAGCGGTCTGATTATGGCAGTTTTAAGGGTAGATGGAACATTGCCAGACAGGAGGGAATGGTTAATTACAGATGTGATCAGAGGGCTTAGGACAGAGATATTAGATTTGACTAAAGCTGTAGGAGAAGGATCGAGTGCACAAGTGGTGGGTTTCATCCTTTTGGTTATCTTCTCAACCTCTTGCTGCGAGATTTCTTTGAAACAGTGTAGGGGCTCGTTAGTTGCAGGCTGTGTGTAGATGGTAATGGAGGGTAGTGGTGAGGGTCCAAAGAAGGTAGAGTGAATTTAGTCTATTTTTGCTTTAAAGAAAACCAGGAAATTGTTGCAGTGCTCATCTGTAGCTTCTGTAAGCGGGGTGATTTGTGGTTTGAGAAGGTGGTTTATAGTGGAAAACAGCTGTTTGGAGTTCCCGGGGGTGTTCCTGATGACATTAGAGTAGAAGTGTGAGCGTGCCTCTGTAAGTACCTTTGAATAGACTTTTTGGTGTTCCCGATAAGCCAGCTTGTGCACAGTAAGACCTGTGGCTTTGTATTTCCTTTCAGTGGCACGCCCAGCTGCCTTCAGTTGTCGTAGCTCAACAGTGTACCAGGGTGCTGATTGGCCCCATCAGGTTCAGGATAGGTAACAAGTTCATCCTTTGTTTTATCACATAATCCATTAGAAAATGTTGCAGTGGGCTTCCGGTTTGAGCATGCGTGCGGAGTAGTCCCAGACTGGGGAGGCTCCCGTTAGCTAGCAATTTATTACAAGTTTATTAGTAGCATTCAAACCCAATTTTTTTTAATTCACTACACGTTTCGTTCTGTTTCATTTCGGTGATCCAGTTTTCTATATATTTTCTATATATTTTGTCGCGTCTCATGTCACTCGGTCAGAAAACCAAACGGCCTCCTCGCATGCCTGCTAAGATGTCTGCCCCAGACACTCTGAGTTTCGGGCCCTGTGTTCCTTCATCGAGGCCAGTGTGGCGGCATCTGCTCGGGCCTCTATCGCTGACATGGTCCGGACCGCAGTCACTGACGCCATTGTCCCCCTCTCCTCCTCCATTGATGAGCTCTGTGCGACAGTTGAGGCCCAGGGCGGCCGCCTGAAGGATGTGGAGTCGGGCCTGTCGGAGTACTCTGACCGTCTGGTTCGGCTGGAGGACACGGTTTCCCACTTATCCAAATATATTTTCAGGCTCCGAGACAAGTTGGACGACCTTGAATTCAGATCACGCCGAAACAACATTTGGATCCTGAATGTGCCGGAGAAAATGGAGCTGGATGACGCGCTCACGTTCGTCTCCTCGCTCCTGGGGCCTAGTGGCGTGCTGTCCTCTGCGCCCAATCTCGACCGTGCACACAGGCTCGGCCGTCTCCCTGACGACCCAACCAACGCCAGACCCAGGCCGCTGATCTGATGCCTCCATGATTTCCAGGACCGGGAGAGGATTCTGCGCCGGCGCGACAAGGCCCAGCTGTTTTTCCGTGGCGGAAAGATATTTATTTTCCCGGACATGATCTCGTCTGTGTCTGAAAAGCGTGCCACTTTCCTAGGCGTCAAGCGCCAACTTTATGACCGGAAGGTCCGCTTCTCCCTGAGGCACCCAGCGCGTCTCCATGTTGAACACTCCGGTGAATGGCTGGTATTCGACTCTGCGGGTGAAGCCCAGAAATGGTACGACTCTACCTTTCAGCAGGCTCACTAACTTGTGGCGTGGAGGTATTGTGTTACTCTGCTATAATTAATCCGGACAGTAAAACGTTCGTTCTGTCTCCTCTACTGCTGTCCAGTTGGTTCATGCCATTAACTATAACTATAGTTACTATTACTATATTCACGTACTATATTCACTATCACTATATTCACTATTACTTGGTTTGCTGGTCGCATGTTATCTGGCAGACACCCGGTGTCGCCACTTATTTTTAGGGGTCCGTAAGGAGGAACCCAATTGTTATTGTGAGTTTTATTAGGGGTCCTCGACAGAGGAACCCTATTGTTATTGTGAGTTTTATTATTATTCTTGGGACAAAAAATGGGACTAATTGGCCCATAACTCAAAAAGTACATGGTAACTTTTTCCCTAAATTTGACCATGTCTTCTATAGCCCCTGACCCACTACCCTACTGACCCCTGTCCCAGTTCGACCACCAGGGGCGCTACAGTACACGGCCTAAAATTAGGGATTTCATAATGATGCCATTTCCACCCCGTTTGACTTAGAATGCTGCAAATTTTGTACATGCCTAATTCTTCATGAGGATCAAAAAAGCCTCAAGAACCCATAAAGTCCTCCATGATGGTTTTTTCCCCATTATGCAAATTTTCCAAAACCTACAAAAATGATCTTCTATTCGCCCGTCATTCTGATTGACTAGCCACTTGACAGTAATGTTTGGGATGACTGTCTGTCTATAGGGTCTTCAGGAAAAAGACACTCGTTGCAAGATGGCCGAGAAAATGGCTAACAAGTGAAACACTTTGTGTAACGCACAATAACTGGGCGGCTATCGATATGAAAACAAAGACTTACGGATATATCGTTTCAGTACAAATGAAGAGGACATCCCCATGAACTAAACTGTCAAAGCCCGAGTCTGTCGGTCAAAACACAACCAGATGACAGATGAAATTTGACAGTGTTTGCTACAACTAACCGCTAATGCGCTCACACGCACAAATATTAACTATAAATCAGCCGTCACTCCAATTGACTAGCCACTTCACAATCATGTGTGGGATGACTGTCTGTCTATAGGGTCTTAAGGAATAAGACATTTGTTTCAAGATGCTGACAAAATGGCCAACAAGTGAAACAACGGACAAATATTAACTATAAATCAGCCGTCACTTCAATTGACTAGCCATTTCACAATCATGTGTGGGATGACTGTCTGTCTATAGGGTCTTCAGGAATAAGACATTCTTTGCAATAAAGGGGCGTGTCTATGTACATTTTCATATTGCCTTAATCTCTGTGTGTTCGGAATCAGCCCCGCTGCTCCATATGTTAAAAATGGATGCCCTTTGGCGTACATGCCTTATTTCCCATGATGAACAAAAAAGCCTCTGGGACACATAAGATTTGCCTTAATGGAATGTCTTGTACAGTCCAGATTTGGGAAAATGTACACAACACAATTTCTCCCAAACCGCTGGTCCAATTCACTTGCTTTTTGGCCTGACGTGTAAAATTACTGTCTTTCAATTGTATATCTAGGAAAAACGAATATAAAACACAATGGCTGAAGGCGTCTTTAAGTAAATGTACATATTGACCTAATATATATTTGTCTATTAAATAATTGTAATGTTGACTGATGGTCTTTCAGACCTAATAGGATTCAAGATGGCATCACTCTGTAGTACCTTAAAAAGGTTTCACTTTGATATGTGAAAAATTGACAGAGTAAGAGCTTGATAGACTTGAGTGAATTGGACCCCATGCTGTATCATTCCAGCAAACTGTCAAACTCTGTTCTCCCAGCATGCATTGCGGCAAGGAATGTAAGTTCTTTAGGTGAAATGCTGTTTACCAGACATTTCTTCTGTTTACCAGGGCATTTTTTCGGTCTATTTTGTTACGTTCATATTTTTAAGACACATGTGTAATTCGGGGCAGTTTGTTTTTGTGTAATTTGGTTTGCAACCATGAGTAGAAAGCCTGACGGTTTAAATGGCTTGCTTAGCCGTTCAATGGTTTAGTTATTGGTTTAGTTATCAAGGCTGCCCTGTAGCAGAGGTACACTGTCTGATTAAAAAAACGCTTTGCTTTATGGGGCGCCATTTGTAAAGTGAAGCACACAAAAATTGACACCAACTTTTTCCCACATTTAGCCTCAAACAACATTTAATAGTCACAATTTTAACACATTTACAGCATTATTTGTGAATTTTGTCTTATTTACTCTTTGTGTAAAATATATATAAATGCTAAATGTTAAATATTAAATGTTAAATCTAAATGTTAAATGTTAAATCTAAATGTCAAATGTTAAATCTAAATGTTAAATGTTATATCTAAATGTTAAATGTTAAATCTAAATGTTAAATGTTAAATCTAAATGTTAAATGTTAAATCTATATGTTAAATGTTAAATCTAAATGTTAAATGTTAAATCTAAATTATAAGTCATACATTTAACTATACAAGAATTACGGTACTTAGCCATGCCCCTAGTTTGTGACCGCGAATCTTCACAACTCACACAGCTCTATTTCACAAAGAAAGAGGTCTTTCAAAATGGCAAGCCATGAAGATTTAGCGGCTGTAATTGAGAGAGCTGTTGCTGCTGGTGTTAGGATGGCTCTTCATAACCGACCTACACCAAGCACATCTTCCCCATCCACATCATTGTCATCGGTAAGTACTAAAGTTATGCGTTTTATGAAACGGAGGGGTCTTACAGTTAACCTAGCTGTCGTAGCTAGTATCACGTCACCTGTTAACTAGACTACCGTTTGCTAGCTGTATCATGTCAAGCACTTGTTCGCCTTGATCATATAAGGGTCAAACGTAAAATTGAAGTCTCTTAGAAAAGTGTTTAGTTATGTAATATCTCACTGTACTTAGCTACCTGAAGTCTGAAGGACTTCATGTTCATCGTCTAGTTTATCGACATCAGCGACCACAGCACTGAGATCTGCATATTATTTTAAAAATTGACGGATACACAGTTGTGCTCAGTGTTTGAATGCGAAATCACTTGTAGTTAATACGACTAAATTGGAGCACAGTGTGAAGCTGCACCGTATGTAATGATTATTCAAAAACAATTAAAAAAATGATTGAGTAATTTTAGCTAGGACAATTATAAAAGTTAACCATGAGATGCGCGACTGAGTCGGTCGAGAGTTTTTAATAAATTAGTTGTCTTGATCAACAGAATTGAAGTCTCCGCAGCAAAAGTTTCAGTTATGCATGTAATTTTTTCCTCTAGATACCGGCAGGGACTTCATTATTGAGTTCATCGTGCTCAGCGACCACATCATCCGTAAGTTCCTAAATAATTGACGTTTACCCAATGCTCAGTATTTGAACGCGCAATCTTAGGGACGGTTTTTGATAGTTGACGGATACCAGTTGTGCTCTGCGGTTGAACGCGGAATCTCCTGTAGTTAATACGGCTAAATTGGAGCACAGTGTAGATGTAATTATTATAAGACCCTTGTTGAACAATTGAAAATTCTATCGTGATTCATTTCATTCATGCTAAATAGCAACTCATGAATAAAAACAATCACTCCATATCTAGTTGACAGAAGGGGGGGGTTACTAAGATGTAGACTCATTTGCCAGATAAGAGGCCGTGGTTATTTTTAGCATTTATGTGGTTTGTTCAACCAGTGAAAGTAAATATCTTGTTAATGTTCATACATTTCCATTTAGCACTGCATGTGGGTCATAAACTCATGCAGGTTGTCATCATGCTCCAAGACAGTCTTTCGACTGTTCTTACTTCGGCATGTAAGAATGGTATAGACTAATCCATGCAGTTATTTATTTTCTGTTTCTCAGAGTCCCCAAATGGGTTTGTTCCTAGACTGAACATATCTCATGTGCAGAATGGAATGTACAGAACCATTGGACAGATGATTTCTACTCTAATAGTCCAAGGTGGTGAACCACCGGCTTTCCTTGCACCCCATGTCGTGGACTATATCGTGACTGGAGATATCCTTCAAGTACATGTCACACCTGATGACATAGCAAACACTCAATAGAGGGAATGTCTGAAAAAGGTATTAGTAGTATGAGACCAACCATGGTTTATAATGTGTTTATGTAGGGCTAGGCAATATGGCGAAAAATATGATCATGTTTTATGTCATATTATTCAATAATATAATAGATAATGATCACGATGTATAGAGCACGGTACTTTACATGGTATGCGGATTTCTGTCATGTCTGTTAATGTGGGTTATGTTTTGTGTCACGGGTTTGTCACATGAAAAAGTTTTAAAATTGCTTTGATCTTTAGGTCAAACAAGCTGACACAGAGGATGCATTGGAGGAAGCTGTGAAGTGCTGTGACTCCTGGAGGTTTGATGTTGAGGGTCTCCCAAATCTTGTCACCTTTGACACAAAACAAGCCTTTGTTGAGAATGCAACATTGTACTTTGTCCTCTTGCAATGACAAAGCTGCCTTGATCAATTCATTGATGGCCTGACCTACTACAAAGTAAGTTAACGAAGTTCTGGTATTTTACAACTTGCACACTGCAAGTTAGATGTTTATGCCATTACAGCCACTTCTGGTTGCTTGCCAAGGTGATACTAATACTATGTTTTTTTCTAAAGGTACTTCCACTTTTGAGGGAAAACCCTAGCATGCGGATTATTCTTGACATGCCTGCAGAAAAAAACAATGTCTCTGCAGAAGTTGTAGCTGGTCTTTTAAAACCTAGCTACTCTGTTTTAGGTAGTAACAGAAGGCCAAGAGAGGAGCTTATGGTGGTGAAATTCAGAGAATTTCTCCAGTGTGTGCAGAGTAAGTAGGCACATGCATTTGTGTATTGCATAGTTCACCAGGGGGATTGTCCCTGTATATTATATACATAATGTAAGTCTAATCCTGATGTAAATCTCTGTGTCTGGTAAATGACTAAACTGTAAATGTATTTTTTCAACGTGCATATATGTATACATTTGAAATTATTTATATTTGTTATAATCCAATTTACAATTTTTTTTTTACAGATAAAGAGCTTCACGAAAGACTTGAGGCTAGGACACTGACAGAGGAAGAGCAGGTGTTTGTGCAGAATTTGGAACCTTGTCACATACTGACATTTGCAACAGGGAGCAGCAAAGTTCCAGCAGTTGGATTTCAGCCAAATCCGAAGATATCCTTTGTGCATGATGAAACCAAGAACCATCCTGTTGCTCGCACCCATTTCGAATGAGCTTCAGATCTTTGTCAATGCAAAAAACATGGCTGATGATGATGCATTTGATTACTGCTTTGTGGTGGCTCTCATGAATGGAGCCGTGTTCAGCATCATCTAATCAGCACACAAACATTCACTGTATACCATGTAGGAACAGGTTTGCTTTGACACGAGTCTAACAGTAAGTTCTCTGAAAGAGACAAAATGATACATTGCACTGGTAATGTTCAGCCAGGTGATTTTGAATGTTAATAGTCTGAATAATGAACCGTTTGTGTTTGTGCTTTGCTAACATGTTCCCATGCTACTGGTTTGTCAATTAAAGCTGGCAAAAACATTGCCAAATGTGTAAATTAGACTCATCACTATCACTATCATGAATGTGGAACTATTTCCTTATTATTATACATGTGAATTTAATTAAAGCAAATTTACACTAAACACTAAATGTACACACCAAAGAAAAGACTGCAATTTAAAATGACAGGTTTCAAGCAGAACCTTAAAAATTAAAATAACTTTAGTGCCCAACAACATAACACAGGTACAGAATATTTTTTTAATAAAATACAAAAATTACATTTGATAAATTACATTATTGTATTGCTGCCGTTACACATTTCCCCACGGGGAAAGTTTAGCTCGATTTAAAAATCTGTAGCAAACAATGATATTACACAGTATGATATTACAGGTTTTCAATTTGGTATAAAACAAATTGCTGCACTTGTTGGTACAACGTTTTTCCATTATTATGGTCATTTTCCAGAGGGTTAATTGTAACAGCAAGCTCCTGTGAATCCCTTCTATTTAATGGGCAAAAAGAATCACCTCCATCCAGAAGAGCTTGTGCTGAAGGCGCTGTAATCTCTTCTAGTGCACTGGCTGGGTTGTGAAGGTACAGGAGATGGCTGTCCAATGCATAGAGGAGTTCGGTTTCCCTCAGAGGACAGTGAATGACTATTAAATGCAGCTTTAAATTCAGACAGTGTGCGATTAATTCTGGGGATATAAACATAATGAAGACAAAACATGTCTGTCTCATTGTCCAAATTCAGCACATTCATTGACTCTAGTTCATAAAAAATGGGTGCATAAACACGCCTGCAATGTGTATTTAAGTCCCGGTTAAAACGTTCGATGCGTTGGTTATGTACAGAGCTTCCTGTTAAGACTGAGTCTCCACCTCTGTGTTCACTCATATCCTCCCAAATCAGAACATTCTCTCCACAAAGGTCAGTTCTAACATGCAGAGGTCTGCCAAACTCTGTTATTGCTGTACTGAAAAGCTGCATAACAGTTGGAGCCCGATTGTTGTTAGAGCACTGGAGAAACATGAGCATCCTTCTGTATCCATCCATAGCAGCATGTACAACCATTTTCCATCTTATCAGCTTATGATTACCATCTACATGCCAGATGAAATTTGGACATTTGAAGCTATTGTTGTTGTTCGCCTCGATTCAACAACGGCCGAATCGACCCTTCTTATGGACTCTCTTTACAGCTTTCTCTGCACCACAATTCCTCTGGAACGCAAATGTCCATTAAGCATCACCTCTCCCACATGAGGATGGTCTGCTTTGATCTCAGCTACTGCAGAATCCAATTGCTCATCACTAAATTGTGCATACTTGGATGTTGAGATATTGTACTCTCTCATGAGTTTGTACAGGGTTGGTCTAGAAATGCAGAGGATGGAAGCAACTTCTGTCAATGTAGTCTTTAATGACAGCAAACTTTCGATGCCTTCTTAAGAAACATAGTTCTGGTATCCATCACCATCCTAGAAGGAGAACCAAATGTAAAAACTTATTGTAGTTTCAATATTACATGAATATTAATACAAAGTGGAAACTGACAACACAATACAGGTTTGCGTTGCGAATATTCGCTTTCTCTATTGAAACAATTTATTTCCAATGGTTAATGTTTAACATTGTCGTTACTAAAATGAATCACGATAGAATTTTCAATTGTTCAACATGGGTCTTATAATAATTACATCTACACTGTGCTCCAATTTAGCCGTATTAACTACAGGAGATTCCGCGTTCAACCGCAGAGCACAACTGGTATCCGTCAACTATCAAAAACCGTCCCTAAGATTGCGCGTTCAAATACTGAGCATTGGGTAAACGTCAATTATTTAGGAACTTACGGATGATGTGGTCGCTGAGCACGATGAACTCAATAATGAAGTCCCTGCCGGTTTCTAGAGGAAAAAATTACATGCATAATTGAAACTTTTGCTGCGGAGACTTCAATTCTGTTGATCAAGACAACTAATTTATTAAAAACTCTCGACCGACTCAGTCGCGCATCTCATGGTTAACTTTTATAATTGTCCTAGCTAAAATTACTCAATCATTTTTTAAATAGTTTTTGAATAATCATTACATACGGTGCAGCTTCACACTGTGCTCCAATTTAGTCGTATTAACTACAAGTGATTTGGCATTCAAACACTGAGCACAACTGTGTATCCGTCAATTTTTAAAATAATATGCAGATCTCAGTGCTGTGGTCGCTGATGTCGATAAACTAGACGATGAACATGAAGTCCTTCAGACTTCAAGTAGCTAAGTACAGTGAGATATTACATAACTAAACACTTTTCTAAGAGACTTCAATTTTACGTTTGACCCTTAAATGATCAAGGCGAACAAGTGCTTGACATGATACAGCTAGCAAACGGTAGTCTAGTTAACAGGTGACGTGATACTAGCTACGACAGCTAGGTTAACTGTAAGACCCCTCCGTTTCATAAAACGCATAACTTTAGTACTTACCGATGACAATGATGTGGATGGGGAAGATGTGCTTGGGGTAGGTCGGTTATGAAGAGCCATCCTAACACCAGCAGCAACAGCTCTCTCAATTACAGCCGCTAAATCTTCATGGCTTGCCATTTTGAAAGACCTCTTTCTTTGTGAAATAGAGCTGTGTGACTTGTGAAGATTCGCGGTCACAAACTAGGGGCGTGGCTAAGTACCGTAATTCTTGTATAGTTAAATGTATGACTTATAATTTAGATTTAACATTTAACATTTAGATTTAACATTTAACATTTAGATTTAACATTTAGATTTAACATTTAACATTTAGATATAACATTTAACATTTAGATTTAACATTTGACATTTAGATTTAACATTTAGATTTAACATTTAATATTTAACATTTAGCATTTATATATATTTTACACAAAGAGTAAATAAGACAAAATTCACAAATAATGCTGTAAATGTGTTAAAAACGTGACTATTAAATGTTGTTTGAGGCTAAATGTGGGAAAAAGTTGGTGCCAATTTTTGTGTGCTTCACTTTACAAACGGCGCCCCATATTGCTTTGGGCCGGCTGGGCTTCTGTCCTTATTAGTACACTGTACTAAAGCAAGCCTCTCTGACACTTATGTCCGCGATGATGGATTTAATTGTACAATCCAAAATTTTGTACAATGTACAAAACTTTTAGCTACAAGTTAACCGCTAATGTGTTCACACGCACGAATATTAACTCGAATATTAACTATTATTGACTAGCCGCTTTACAATCATGTGTGGGATGACTGTCTGTATGAAGGACAAAATATGACATACGAATAAATAAATAAATAAATAAATGTCGAAATTACAAATTATATACATAAATACATTAAAATTATATACATTTCGGTCAATAAATAGGCTATTTCTGTATGTTTATATTTATTCTTTATTTATTAATGTATTTATTTATGTATTTCCACATGTATTTATTTAAACTCTTCTACATTTCAACATTCATTTATTCATATATTTATACACGTATTTATGCTTTTCTACATTTATTTATGCTTTTCTACTTTTATGTATTTATGTGTCAGTATGTTAATAAGGTAGGCGGTCCTACCTCAGTCTACAGCTGGATTGGTTACATTGGTGTGAATCTACTACTACTGCCTTAACTTGTACACTACATGTGAGATTTCCCTTTAGCTGCTATTAGCTGAAATAAAGTTCTTAGTCCAGTGTGAATGATGGAAAGTTTTATTCGAGCAATTGCCAATGATTTAAGATCATTGGCAGACAGTATTGAAAACAATGCATCCAATGACTACCTTCGATTTCGTCTGGAAAGATTAATCAAGGATTTAGTGTAGCTTATTGCTGACATGGATGTAGAAGTTGACCGACAACTTCACATCCTTTCCGAAACCGAGGAAGCCACGATTGGACGTCCATCGTACATTTTACCACCCGAACTAATTGAAGCTCATCTCCTTTTGGGGCATACCACTGGGGATATTGCTCATGTGTTTGGAGTGTGCGAGAGAACTTTTCGTCGGAGGAGGGTACAGCATGGGATAAGGTAGTTTTAATCAACGTTGTGTCTATCAATACATTACTGACATGATTTTCACAGGTGTAGTAATCTTTACAATTCTCTGTCGAGTGATCGGGCTCCCCTCAGTAGCAGCGGGTGAGCTGCAGAGATTCGGTTTGCGGTTGATTAGCTTGTGTCATGTAATTGTTAGGGATCGTTTGCTTCTGTCTGGTTCGAGCAGCTGACCAATCCTACTTCAGACTGATGATAGGACCACCCACTTAATTAACATACTGACACATAAATACTGAAATGTGGAAATACATAAATACAGAAATGTGGAAATAGATAAATACCGAAATGTAGAAATACATTAATAAATAAAATAATACATATTTAAATACTGAAATAGCCTATTTATTGACCGAAATGTACATTATTTGTTATTTCTACATTTATTTATTATTATGTCATATTTTGTCCTTCATATGTCTGTCTATGTACACACTGTCTATGTACACACTGTACTAATACAAGCCTCTCTGACCCATACGTCCACCATGATGGATTTAACTGTACATAAGTAAATGTACATATTAACTTAATATATATTTAACCATTGAATAATTGTAAATTTGACTAATGTCCTTCAGACCTAACAGGATTCAAGATGGCATTACTCTAGTACCTTAAAAAGGTTTTACTTTGATTTGTGAAAAATTACTGAGCATGCTAGCGATAATTCGTGAAGGGTTCCAGCCAACCAGTCATTTTGACAAATAGAAAGTTTAGCATTATTAGCATGATTGCTATAGTTCGTAAAGCGTTCCAGTCATTTACATTTATGTCACTTGTTGGCAAAGGTTAGCTTCATTAGCATAATTGCTCTCGTGACCCAGAATGCATTGCGGCACACGAATACCCTAGCCTACTAGACATATTCAATTCATTGTCACACTTTTCCACAACCTTGACAGGTTTTCTTGTACTTTTTCTCAAATAGATGCCATTTTAACACGGATAGACCATGAAAGACCAATATTTTTTCACATGCTTCCTTTCTCATCCCTTGCTTCCCAATAAGAGGACCCTGCCCATTGTTGCTTGCAACTATATTTTTATTTGTTATTACGGTGGGACACTCTGTATAGAATGGTATGTTTCTGATCTTGGTCATTAAGGGACGGCTAATATCGTTTCTCACGTTTTATTAAGCTAGTAGGGGGCTTTATTTTAATTTGTCTCTTTATATAAAAATGCCTCTGCTTGCACTTGCTCTGCGGCTTTCTTACCGAGCTGTCCTACAACCGGTGTATTATTCTGGTTTACCCTTGTTTATTTATTGTAGTCTCTTTATATACAACTGCCCCATTCACCGAACTGTCGTTCTACTGGTGTATTATTATGCTGGTTTACCCATGTTTATTTGTTCGTTCATCTATTTTTTTTTTTATCTCTGTATATGACTGGCTCTCGTGGCCTCTGGTTATACTTGCACGTATTGGGCCTCTCGCCCCGTACTCGTTTAAGTGCGAACTTTGTTATGCTTGCAAGTTTAATATGCTGTTCTAGAGTGTCTTACCCAACTTGTTTCCCATTTTTCTATTTTTAATGTCGGGGTGGTCTGTATAAATGTAGGTCTGTATTTGTTTTTGTCTGTCCATCTCTTGTTATGTCTCTGTGTGTCTTGGAGCAGCTATGCTATTTCTCTGTTTTTGGTATTCCTGGGCGGTCTCACCGGTTTCTCTCTCCCTTTCCCTCTCACCTTTGACAATGGTGGGAGGAGCTAAGTCTTATGGCACCGTTAGGTTGAGCTAAGTCTTATGCCACTGTTAGGTTTGTGTCCTGGAACACCAAATCTATGTCCACCCCAGTCAAGCGGTCTAAGGTCTTCTCCCATTTAAAGGCGCTCAACGCAGACATGTTTTTTTTTTACAGGAGACCCACCTGCGCATCAGGGAACACTCGAGACTCCACAACCCCAGGTACGCTCAGACATTCCACTCTGGTTTTGACTCTAGGGCAAGAGGTGTTGCAATACTGATTGGCAAAAATGTACATTTCACACACACTAAGGTTGTCTCCGATAGCAATGGGAGGTATCTAATTGTGACTGGTTCTATTTGTGATACACCCGTGGTTCTGGTCAACGTGTACGCTCCTAACTTCGATGATGTTGGCTTTGCCAATAATCTACTTGGGAGCATCCCCTCCCTTGACTCTCATCGTCTGATTCTTGGTGGCGATCTGAATTGCGTTGTGAACCCGTCTCTCGACCTCTCGAACCCTAGGGTTATTTCTCCTTCTATGTCCAAGTGTTTTTCAGGCTTTATGGACCAGACCGGGTGTGCGGACCCCGCCCCGAGGTTCCGCAATCCCCAGGCAAGGGAGTACTCCTTCTCTCATGTGCACCACTCCTTCTCGCGCATCGACTACTTTTTTATCGACCGCTCCCTGCTTCCACATGTGACCTTCTCTGAATATTTGCCTATTGTCATCTCTGATCATGCCCCACTCCAATTAGACCTGGCCCTCTCAGCTCAGCCCCGGCCGCCCTTCTGCTGGAGACTCAATTCACTCCTCCTAACTGACGCAGACTTCTGCAATGTTATTTCCACCTCCATTGACACCTTCCTCTCTTTTAATCAGACAGGCTCTACTTCACATTCTCTTCTCTGGGAGACACTCAAGGCTTACCTCAGGGGGGTCATCATCTCCTTCTCCTCACACGCGAACAAATCCCGGAGGGCCAAACCGGACGGGCTCGCTGCCGCCATCTTGGAACTGGACCGACAGTATGCGCTGTCGCCCTCCCCTGAGCTATATAAAAAGCGGCTAAACCTTCAGTCAGACTTCGACCTGCTGTCCACCGGAGACGCTGAGAGGTTACTGCTGCATGCACGCATGACATACTTTGAACGCGGAGACAAGGCCAGCCGTCTTCTGGCTCATCAACTGAAGCGACGCCCAGCGACCCGGCTGATCCCCTGTATTGTAGACTCCTCTCAGACTCCACTCTCTGACCCCAGGGGTATCAATGACACCTTTACTTCCTTTTACTCCTCTCTGTATACCTCTGAATTCCGGTCGGACACGGAGCGCATGTCTTGCTTTCTAGATGGGATGGAGGCCCCTGCTCTCGATTCAGAGTCTGTGTCTGTTCTCGACTCTCCTCTCACTCTTGAGGAAGTCGTCCGGTCTATTAGGGCCATGTAGAGCAGCAAGGCCCGGGCCCTGACGGAGTTCTTTAAGAGATTTCATGCCAAACTTGCGCCCCTGCTGCTGGCTGTGTACGAGGAGTCACTTTCAGGTGGCTCCCTCCCTCCGACTTTGACGGAAGCTTCCATTGCCCTCCTCAAAAAGGGGAAAGATCCCACTTCCTGTTCCTCGCACAGGCCTCTGAGCCTTCTCAACGTGGATTAAAAGATTATGGCTTAACTGCTGGCGGGGCGCCTCGAGGCTGTTCTGCCTGGGATTATCTCGGAGGAGCAGACCGGTTTTATTAAGGGCAGACACTCCTTTTTCAACACCCGGACCTTGTTTAATGTTGCCTACTCCTGGTCGTCCTCCAAGTCTCCTGAGCTGGTGATTTCGCTAGATGCGGAGAAAGCATTTGACAGGATCGAATGGGACTACCTGTTTGCTGTTCTTAACACTAGGAGCGCCGAGGCTCAGATAGGGTCGTTGTTCGCGGTTTTGGGTCACATGACCCATGCGTTGGTTTGAATGGGAGAATGTTGTGGACACGCAATCACACACAATGACCAGCAGATGGCGCATCTTGGTTATCTTTGCTTCAGAAGGACTGGGCTGTTGTAAAATCAAGGTGGCGAAAATGTTAAAACCTCCTGGCAAATGAATAGATGGCCTAAAAGTGTCCACTATTATTTAATAAGTGCACATAGATTTAGTCTTTTATTGTAACATTTTACCACTCTAATTATTTTAAATTAAACCAAATAAATCTTAAAAAATAATCATTTTTTGACAGGAAATAAAATTTTACTTTATAAAACCATTCTATAATAAACTGTAAAAATAATTGTAACCAAAAAAGACCAGCATTTCAAGTGATTTTTGTTGCACCACTGTTAACTCCAACTGTCTGATTTATTGTGCTCGATGCATTCGGGCTGAAGTGTTTCATTCCTATGTTTCCCATACCCACATAAAATAAGTCACTTAATTTGGTTTAATTTAAAGTAATTAGTGTGCGTTTGACGGAAACAATTTTCAATGGCCTTACAGAATCGAATTAGCTGTTTGAGCATTCAGTAGTTTGTTCCTGTCGCATGGGGAAGGAAAGTATTCACCTGCAGTTTGTCAGTGTCAGCACACAAATTTAAGGTTACTTAAAAAATTATGTTTATTTATTAAATTCCTATATTACAAAACTATGCCTATATCTATATGTAAATTGCGATGACACTTTATCAATTCAAAGTATGCATAGTTCTGTGGGATCCCCCACCCGGCTGTGAGAGGCGTGGTTCATCCGCTGGAACTCAGACATGTTCATGTTTTCAGGGCAGCAATTCATTATGAGCCAAAAGCTATTTATTGCGTTCCAAAAGCCATTTCTCCAACACAAATTATCCGATTTACCTCCATTCTAAGCATGGATGATTCCAACCGTACCAAACATGACGGAGTCTTTGTGCAGCATAATTTAAAACATTACTATAACACTCTGGGACCCGTTTCTCCCGCCGGCAGTTTCAGATTTACTCCATTCCAATTTTCCCTAATTCTGTGTAAACTCACCTTTCCAATGATACCATCCACGGCGTAGTGCGACGCACTCATTTTTAGAAAATCAGCCGTTCAGAAAAGTTGGCCACATTGGAAATTAGAGTAACCACACTAAATTATTTTTAGTCCCATCACTGTGATAAACAGGGGTTTGGGTTTCTCTAGTCAGAGTCTGACACTCCCCCGATCAACAGAGAGGGGGAGTCATCAGACCAGATCTATTTCACCTGAGTTCTGAGCACACCTGTAGGTGATAATCAATTCTGGTATTTAGGTGTGTTCAGAACTTCAGCCAGTGCGAGGTATTGTTTGTTTTGCCGACATACTAAGCGTTGTATCGAGATCTTCCTAGAAAGTGTTCCCGTGTACCAGTCCTTGTTTTTTCGTCCTGTGATTACTCCGAGTTTGCCTATTCCTTTTGTGCCTTTTAGTGATTCCTGCCCTTGACCATTGCCTGCACCTTTGACCACGCTCCACGCCTTGCCCCACGGTGCCTTCTTCGGACTCTGACCTCCCGGTTTCGACCCACGCCTACCTGACCACGTTCATTGCATTTACCTTGTCTGTGTCTAATAAACATATCGCAAATCTGCGATTGGATCCGCCCTCCTGGTTCTAAGTGTATTCATTACAGAATACCTCGCCATGAACATGGATCCAGCAGATTTAAGGAAGCGCTGGGAACAGCAGGAACAACGTATGGAGGAGATGCTGGAACTACTCCAGGCCGGCGTCGCCGAAGCTCCTTCGACGAGTGTGGTTGTTTCCCGACCATCTCCCCCTATATCGCTCCCCACCAAATACGATGGGAAACCAGGAGGATGCCAGGGGTTCCTACTCCAGGTCGCCCTGTACATCTCTCATCATCGTACATTGTTTCCTGACGAGCGGAGTAAGGTAGATTTTAACATCTCTCTACTAACTGGAAGAGCTCTCGAGTGGGCCACGGCACTATGGTCCGCTAATGTACCTGAACTAAACTCCGAGGCACAGTATAACCGTTTGTTTCGGGAGGTTTTTGATCATTCTGTGTCTGGACGGAACGTCTGCGATTTATTGTGTGATCTCTCCCAAGGCACACGTACTGTGGCGGATTACGCGCTAGAGTTTCGGACTTTGGCTGCGGGCAGCGGATGGAGTGAGTCGGGGCTGTTGACTATATATCGCAGAGGACTCCGTAAAGACGTTCGTGCTGAACTGGCATGCCGAGGTGACATCTCCGAACTCAATCGCTATATCAACATCTCAATAGCCATTGACAATCTGCTCCTCGAAGGCAAGGAGAAGCCAACTCGGACCGCTACATACGAGTCTGGTGCCAGGGGATCTACTACACGGGATTCTCCTGCTGATGAGCCCATGCAACTGGGTAGACTGCCTCTAACAGCCCTGGAGAGGCAACAACGAAGAAGAGACGGGTTATGCCTATATTGTGGTCGGTCGGGCCATTTCATACGGCAATGCCCCGTTCGTCCGTCCCGGGTCACGGAATACCGTCTGGGATCTATTAAGCCGGTGAGTGAAAGAGACGTTCTAAATATAACCTCAAGACAGATGTATGTACCTGTTACATTATCCATAGGCAATCAAGTACGAGAGATAGAGGGTCTCGTGGACTCAGGAGCAGCCGGAAGTTTTGTGGACATTGGTCTGGCCGAAGAGTTGGGAGTTGAATTAATTCCAATCGAACCCCCACTCCAAGTCAACGCCCTGAATGGAGAACCCATGGGATCTGGGTACATTACGCATCGTACGGAGGGTATTCAGCTAAAGGTGGGAGCTATCCACAGTGAAACCATGTCACTCTTTGTCATCACCGCACCACACGAACCATTAGTACTCGGCCATCCCTGGTTGGTCCACCACGATCCGGTCATATCTTGGAAATCGGGGAATATAGTGTCATGGAGTCAGTCATGTCAGAACGAGTGTCTCTGCTTACCATGTAGAACCACTACTGTAGAGGATGCAGAATGCACTAACTCTCCTACCATTCCCCCATACTACAGGGGGTTTGCGCAAGTATTCTCGAAGGAGAGAGCGACAACTCTACCACCACACCGGTCCTGGGACTGTGCCATTGATTTACTGTCCGGCGTCACTCCTCCTCGAGGGCGCATTTATCCTCTGTCCCAACCGGAACGAGAGTCCATGAGCCTATACATTGATGAAGCTCTACAACAGGGAGCAATTCGTCCATCAACCTCTCCTGCTGCGTCGAGCTTCTTTTTTGTAAAAAAAAAGGATGGAGGATTACGTCCCTGTATAGACTATCGAGGTCTTAACGACATTACTGTCAAGAATCGTTACCCGTTACCATTGATCCCAGCCGCACTGGAACAGGTCGGACAGGCTTCCATCTACAGCAAGCTGGACCTACGCAGTGCCTACAACCTGGTCAGGATTCGAGAGGGGGATGAATGGAAAACGGCGTTTATTACGCACCGAGGACACTATGAGTACTGCGTGATGCCGTATGGACTCACCAATGCCCCTGCTGTTTTTCAGGCATTTATGAATGATATCTTTCGGGATATGATCGATAGATTTGTTATCGTCTACATTGACGACATTCTCATCTTTTCTAACTCTCTTGTCGAGCATGTCTGTCATGTTAAACAGGTGTTGGAACGCTTGCAGAAACACCAGCTCTACGTGAAACTGGAGAAGAGCGAGTTTCATGTTTCAACCATCTCGTTCCTGGGAGCCGTGCTCACTCCAGAGGGAGTGAAACTAGACGAAACCAAGATCCTGGCGGTACGTAATTGGCCTCAACCGAAAACTGTAAAGGAGTTGCAACGTTTCCTGGGTTTCGCGAATTATTACCGCAGGTTCGTCCGCAACTTCAGCACAACTGCGGCCCCGCTGTCAGCCATGACGAGCCAAACGGGGCGTAACCTGACGTGGACGGACGCAGCGAGGAGGGCCTTCCACGATCTCCAACATCGTTTCACCTCGGTTCCCATACTTGGCCAGCCTGATGCAACTCTGCCCTTTGAGGTGGAGGTGGATGCCTCCGAGGTTGGTGTCGGAGCCGTTTTGTCCCAACGACAAGGTAACCCTCCTAAACTGAGACCTTGTGCCTTTTTTTCAAGGAAACTGAGTCCCGCTGAACAAAATTACGATGTGGGTAATCGTGAATTACTGGCAGTCAAGTTGGCCTTGGAGGAATGGAGGCACTGGCTCGAGGGAGCTACGCACCCCTTTCTCGTACGAACAGACCATCGTAACCTCGAATACCTGCAGGGGGCAAAAAGACTTAATTCCAGACAGGCCAGATGGTCTTTATTCATTAATAGATTTCGTTTCACCATGTCCTATATTCCAGGATCGAAGAATGGAAAAGCTGATGCCTTGTCCAGGCAATTCGAACGGTCAGAAAAGAGGGAGACAACCGAAACCATTCTCCCGGCCGCTTGTCGTGCCGGACCGGTACGTTGGACCATCGACGATGTAATCCAGGAGCGTTTACGCACGGAACCAGCCCCCCCGGAAACCCCCGTGGCTAAGGTGTTTGTACCAGCGACCATGAGACCGCAACTACTGGAGTGGTGTCACACCTCCCTAGGCACTGGTCATCCGGGGATAACCCGGACAACGAAGCTCATTGGGAGGAAGTACTGGTGGTCGTCCTTGGCGGAAGATGTTAGAGATTTCGTAATCTCATGCCCGGTCTGCGCCCAATCAAAGACCCCCCGTAACCTACCCGAGGGTAAGCTATTACCTCTTCCCACACCAAACAGGCCATGGTCCCACATTGCTCTAGATTTCATCACGGACCTGCCAGAATCCGAGGGGAACACGGTAATTCTAGTCGTGGTGGATAGGTTTTCAAAAATGTGTCGTCTCGTGTCCATGAATGCATTACCTAACGCCACTCAGTTGGCAGAGACTATGTTTCATCATGTTTTTCGCCAGTTTGGGATACCCGAGGACATCGTGTCAGACAGGGGTCCTCAGTTCATTTCCAGAGTCTGGAAGGCGTTCTGCGAACGCTTAGGTGTGTCCGTCAGTCTGACGTCCGGATATCACCCTCAGTCCAACGGCCAAACAGAGAGACTCAATCAGGACATCGGGAAGTATCTGAGGCAACAGTGCACCAAACAACCCCATGAGTGGAGCCGGTACCTTCCCTGGGTCGAATACGCTCAAAACTCTCTGATCCATTCTTCTTTACACCTAACCCCTTTCCAATGTGTGTTAGGTTACCAACCCCCGCTGTTTCCCTGGGACATGGAGCCGGGTATGGTACCGGCAGTCGATGAGTGGTTCCGTCGGAGTGCGCGGGTCTGGGAGTCAGCACACAACATCTGGAGAACGCTACACAGCAACAAAAGACCTACGCTGATCGACGGAGACGACCTACGCCACTATATCATCTGGGACAACGAGTGTGGCTTTCAACACGTGACCTGCGCCTCCGACGGACCTGCAAGAAGCTAAAGCCCAGGTACATCGGTCCGTTTAGAGTTGTCCGACGTATTAATCCGGTGACCTACCGTCTCCAGCTGCCCCGTCATTATAGGATAGCCCCTACCTTCCATGTATCCCTGTTAAAGCCGGTACACTACAGCCCCATGCACCCTCCGGTGACACAACAACCCACGACACCCCGCTTGGACGCAGAGGAGGAGACCACCTACACGGTCAAGGAGATCTTGGAGTCACGACGAAGACGAGGGGGGTTAGAATATCTGGTGGACTGGGAGGGGTACGGGGCTGAAGAGAGGTCTTGGGTTCCGGCGAATGACATTTTAGACCCTGCCCTAAAGACTACGTTCCATGCAGAACACCCGAACTATCCAGCTCCGAGACCACGAGGGAGACCACCAACAAGAAAGATAATGTCTTCAGGAGCCGCCCCTGGGGGGGGGATACTGTGATAAACAGGGGTTTGGGTTTCTCTAGTCAGAGTCTGACACTCCCCCGATCAACAGAGAGGGGGAGTCATCAGACCAGATCTATTTCACCTGAGTTCTGAGCACACCTGTAGGTGATAATCAATTCTGGTATTTAGGTGTGTTCAGAACTTCAGCCAGTGCGAGGTATTGTTTGTTTTGCCGACATACTAAGCGTTGTATCGAGATCTTCCTAGAAAGTGTTCCCGTGTACCAGTCCTTGTTTTTTCGTCCTGTGATTACTCCGAGTTTGCCTATTCCTTTTGTGCCTTTTAGTGATTCCTGCCCTTGACCATTGCCTGCACCTTTGACCACGCTCCACGCCTTGCCCCACGGTGCCTTCTTCGGACTCTGACCTCCCGGTTTCGACCCACGCCTACCTGACCACGTTCATTGCATTTACCTTGTCTGTGTCTAATAAACATATCGCAAATCTGCGATTGGATCCGCCCTCCTGGTTCTAAGTTTATTCATTACAATCACAGGCAAACAGCCACAAAACGACAAGCACGTATATTTAGGTCTTTATGGTGCCATAATACCACACAAATAATTTTAAATTAACGAAAATTAACTTGTTAGACATGATTGAGTTAATATGATATGAAGTATTTAATTATTGTGACGCACATGATAAATGTATGGTTTACCCACACAGACACAACCTAAAAGTATTTATCATAATCTGTAATGTCTGTTCAAATCAATAATGAGCAAAACGTACATCTCGCATTCAATACCAAATACCTTGTTGTAATAATATAATACGGACTCGCGAATTGTCGGCATTTGACAGGAAGCTCACTGAATACAACATGCTTTGGTTGGGGACAATAATCCTATTTGAAGAGGCGCATTCATGTAACTCACTTATTTTGGCCCAGATAACACTATGAAGCAATTATCCCACGTAATCAAGTCTGTGAGAAATGTATGTTATACATATGTAAATACATTTGCTTTTAACCAACAACCAACGTGGAAATAGAACAGAAAACAGTACAACGCAGTTTTGTAATAATTATATACAGCGTTCTAACATATACCCACACAAAGACACGGTCTAAGTATTTATCATCTCCCTTTCTTGAAGAAAATTCAGGTCAATGGCTGGCCAGTTCCATTGTTTCCCTCTATCGCGCATTCACATGTAAATCATAAAGACACTGCCCCCACAGAAATAGCCTGAAGTTAGTACCCGGCAGCTATTATCATATTATACTGTGAGACTTTGGAACTGACGGATGAGTTTGGAGAACATTTGAGAAAATAACTATTTCGTTTTGTGCAAATCGGTCTAGTTTTTCTTATGGTTGGATGATTTCGCGAACTCAGTTCTAAGATATGGAAGTCTTATTGGGGGTGAGCGGGTTGCATTGTAAGATATAGAGGAGTCTGTTGTTGGGGGTGTGGGGCAAACGGATTGCATTGTAAATGGTCGGGATTTGCATGTGAATGAAGCCTAAAGACCGACGTTGTCATGTATCGAACGGCTGAGTGCGGTGAAAGCCATTGGCAGAGGCGTAGATCCGTTTTAACAAGGTTTATTGTGAAAACTAATAACACAAAACACACCGATAACGGTGAAAAAGCTAACTGGTTAACTGAAAGTAAAGTGCGCTTATCGCGTCTTATAATATAACAATTCAATAACCGCAGTAGCTCCATACAAAACACACTCACCTCTAATCAACGTGACATATAAACAATGCTGAACAAGGAGTGACTTGTCCGCTCACCTTTTATAGCCCACTAATTACAAGAACAAGAAACAGCTGTGACAATCGTAACCAGGAAGTGATTCACCGAAATAAGACTGTGTAGCAACGCCACCACACCATATCGTGACACTATCCCCCACTAAAAGGCTAGCTCCTCAGATAGCCGAAAGAAACACAAAAATGAAAGGGACCAAAAAATGCAGACCCCAAAGTCAGCCCCAACAGGGGGAACGTCCGCGGGTCTAACCCTTAATGGGCCTTGGTGGCCGACCGCCATCTTGAGTGGTATAGAGACCGCCATCTAGAGTGGCATGGCGACTGCCATCGTGGGTGGCGTGGCGGCGGCCATCGTGAACGTCGTGGCGGCGGCCATCGTGAGCGTCGTGGCGGCGGCCATCGTGAGCGTCGTGGCGGCGGCCATCGTGAGCGTCGTGGCGGCGGCCATCGTGGCGGCGGCCATCGTGGGCGTCGTGGCGGCGGCCATCGTGGGCGTCGTGGCGGCGGCATCGTGGGCGTCGTGGCGGCGGCCATCGTGGGCCTCGTGGCGGCGGCCATCGTGGGCCTCGTGGCGGCGGCCATCGTGGGCCTCGTGGCGGCGGCCATCGTGGGCCTCGTGGCGGCGGCCATCGTGGGCGTCGGCCATCGTGGCGGCGGCCATTGTGAGCGTCGTGGTGTAGCGGTAGCCATCACGGGCGCTGTCTTGGCGACTGCCATCGCGGCCACTGGCGTAACTGCGGCCATCTTGGGCGTGGTGTAGCGGTAGCCATCACGGGCGCTGTCTGACTGCCATCTCGGCCACTGGCGTAGCTGCGGCCATCTTGGGCGTCGGCGTAGCTGTGGCCATATCGGGCGTCGGCGTAGCTGCGGCCATCTCGGGCGTAGCTGCGGCCATCTCGGGCGTAGCTGAGGCCATCTCCGGCATAGCTGAGGCCATCTCCGGCGTAGCTGAGGCCATATCGAGTGTCGGCGTAGCTAAGGCCATCTCAGGCGTGGGTGTAGCTGTGGCCATCTCCGGCGTAGCTGTGGCCATCTCCGGCGTAGCTGAGGCCATCTCCGGCGTAGCTGAGGCCATCTCCGGCGTAGCTGAGGCCATCTCCGGCGTAGCTGAGGCCATCTCCGGCGTAGGCGTGGCAACGGCGACCATCTCGGGCGCTGGCATGGCAGCGGCGGCCATCTCGGGCGCTGGCGAGGCAGCGTTGGCCATCTCGTGCGCTGGCGTGGCGGTGGCCATCTCGGGCGTAGGCGTTTGCAAGTCCAGCCATGCCCCCCACCACCTCCTAATCCCCTCCGGGGGCTGTTTATGCAAACCCTCCGGGGATTTCACTGTCCCTGAGGTAGGAGGCCGAAATGGGTCATCATGTGGCTGTAGCTCCAGGGCATTAGGTGTCCCTGGCTGCAGCCCCGGAACGGTGGGCGGGGTCTTTTGAGGCTCCAGGACCGTGGGTGGCGCTGGTCCCACAGGTGGCTCCACCCGGTGCCTCTCACTTAGCACTGGGCTTGCATCGTGTTTTGGCGCCACCTTCTGGCTGGGTCCAGCGCGTAGGTCTTCCTCCGCGGCCCCCCTGAAACACCCCTTTAGCCCCCCCGTAAAATATTTTTTGGGGTGCTTTAGGGATGTTCCCGTGCTCAGTCCTTCGGGGAACCGCGGACCCGTTGTAGCTGGTCCTGGTAGCCTCATCGGCCCGTCCCAGCCGACGTCCGGTGTAGCTGGAACCAGCCGGTATAGGACGGGATCCCACCGCAGGACGCCTTCTAGGGAGTCCTCCTCCACTCTCTCGTAGACGGCTTCGTGACAATCGTAACCAGGAAGTGATTCACCGAAATAAGACTGTGTAGCAACGCCACCACACCATATCGTGACAGATGTCTCTAAACTTGCTGAACTCATTTATATTTAGAAATTTCTAGCCAACAAACAGCCTGCGCCCGCTGGCGTTGCGTTTAGTAATTAAAATCAATGTACAATGTTCAGCCTTGACTTTCCATGACTATAATTCAGTTTTTTCACGTCGGCTGGGGAAGGAAGTAAATCTGCATCAGCAGTTTTGTCAATGTCAGCCCACAAATTTAAGGTTACTTTTAAATTATCTAATACAAAAATATGCCTGTATTCCTATGTGAATTCCAATGACACGTTATATCCGATTCACTCCATTCAAAGTACGCGTAATTCTGTGGGAATCCCCCCTATCCTTCTGTGAGAGGCGTGGTTCTGTGGGATTCCCCTCTATCCTTCCAACCATTCGGCTGTGAGAGGCGTGGTTCATCCGCTGGAACTCCGACTATATGGTCTCTGTTCCCAGCGCAGCCAGTCATTGTGGGCTCGGTTGTACTGCCCACGTTCAATAGGCCATATCTCCGGCACACATTATCTGATTTACTCCATTCAAAGCATGGGTGATTCTGTGGGACCTCCTCTATCCAATGGTACCAGGCACGACTCGGTGGCTAGCAGAGTCTAACGAATAAACATCAGTGTTGATATAGCCTACAAGAGTCTTCAACAAAGTATTGTTGTGCATCGAAATGAAAAGAATATAAACATCAATATGCTTACAACATTTTGTATATTACTATCTACCCCTTAGTATAATGTATATTGTTCTATTCATGTTTTATTTATGCACCTTCCTGCCAATGTAAATTCCGTGTCTGTACACACATTCATGCCGAACAAACACTTTTCTGAATAAATAAAACTTTCCTAAATATTCAGTTCACGTTTTACATTTGACTAGTGTATAAAATGAGATTATATACCATCCAGCTACTATATACTTAAAATATGTCAACTAAAAGTTGGTAATAAGAATGTAATGCCCATTCAAGTAAATGATGAGCAAAACGCCCAACTCGCATTCAATACTAAGTGCCTTGTTGTAACTCCGATATAACTTTATTTTAGCAAATCATGAATATAATGACACAAACATAGCTGAAGATAAGATAATATACCATCTTTGACAATGTGGTGGAAGACGTATTATTTTAATTTCTTGAAAAGTTACGGCCGGTGTCCAAGATAGTTTCCGTATTTCAACAGTAGGACGTTGCTTCGGCTACATCGATATCAAATTAGTTTAATGTTATCAATGCAATGCAATAATGCATTATAACCGAATATATCTTGAATATACGCATAGAGCGTTTCAACTTCACATAAAAAGTTCTTATTATTGATTTACCTTGATGCTTCAATGGCGAAGCAACAGGACGATATTCAAGTCAGAAAAAATGTACCGCATTTACCTCAATATTATAGTCTGCAATACATCTAAATTAATTTGGTTTAATTTAAAATAATCAGTGTGATTATATCGGTGAACAATATTAATTTGCAGTCTATATTAGTCTATGTAAGTTGCAGCGCTTTTCACACGTACATCGTATATACATATATATTACACAGCCTAATATTGTTTATGTATCAACTATTATTAATTGCCTATTGTTTCAGTAGGCCATTATTATTTGAAAATCATCTTTGAAAGTGAAATATGGTTGGCTGTGAAACATAGCCTATAAGTTTATTGTTCAGAACATCCCTGATGCCGCTTCGTTATACAAAAGCAACAGGATTATATTCATGTCATTCATGTTAACTCAAAATTGTCTACAATAAGTAAACATTTATTTGGTTTAATTTAAAATAATCATTGTGTTTGTATAATATCACGTTGCATGATATTCACTTGCAGAAAATGCGACTTGGTTTCGGTGTTTCAAGCGCCACCTGGTGACAGAAAACAAGATATACTGGTGAAAAAAAATACAAGCAAGATGGCGGATAGCCACTTAGCACGTAACTTCGGCAAAATAGCTTTAAATTCGCATTTCCAGTGATTATTTTAACAGAAAAAAACTGGGGGGTAAAGCATGCATATCTAGGAGCATATCTAAAAGGATTTTTCAGTAAGTTAATAGAGTGCCGCAAAAAGATTTTTTTACGTGCCTCTGGGTCAAATGACCCACCTCCGGCGCTTCTAGTGTTAAGAAATTTGGGTTTGGGGACAGGTTTTGCTCCTGGGTACGTCTCTTATATACCTCCCCGAGAGCCAGTGTCTGCACCAATGGTTACCGCACTGGCTATTTCCGAATGGGGCGTGTCACTCGACAGGGGTGCCCTCTGTCCCCTCTGCTCTTCACCCTCGCCATTGAGCCCCTTTCTATTGCCCTGCGCTCCTCCACTTCCTTCAAGGGTGTCTTTTGGGGAGGTGTCAAACACACGCTCTCACTATATGAGGACGACCTGCTGCTGTATGTCAGTGGCCTGCCCTCCATCCTCTCTATTTTGGCTCATTCTCATTAAATCTACAGAAGAGTGAATGCTTCCCGATCAACTCGCCAGCGCTTGAGTTAAGGCAAGCCGATTTACCTTTTCACCTGAGCCGCAGTGGTTTCACATATCTGGGCGTGAACATAACCCGGTCATTCCCCACTCTTTTTGCTGCCAATTTTGCTCCACTTCTGACCCAGATGAATGCTAACTTCCAAAGATGGGGCAGCCTGCCTCTGACTCTGGTGGGGTGGATTAACGCGGTCTAGATGAACACTCTGCCTAAGTTCCTCTACCTCTTTCACTCTGTGCCCCTCTTCCTGCCAAAATCCTTTTTCAAGGCGATCAACCAAGCTGTCACCTCTTTCCTCTGGGATGGAAAGTTCCCTAGGGTCAGCAGATCATGTTGGAGGTCACTTTGGACCCTTGCCCGCTGATAGCCGTCTACGTTCTGCCTGGGGGTGTGTCTCTCCTTTCCCGCAAACATGGAGAATGTGAAGTTCGCCCTCAGGGGCTCCAACTCCGGCTTCTCCAGAAAATGGCAGCCCTTTATCTCCCACTTTGAGAGACTGGTGAGACTGCCCTCAGATTAGTGTAAACGCTCTGTCCTACTGGCCGTTATCGTGCTGATCGTCTGCTCTCTCTGTATTTAGCTGCTCCGTGTCTGTCTTTTGTTGTTTTGTCTGTCCTACGTGTCCGTTTAGTGTCGTGCGCTTGGGGTGATGGGGGCCCTATTCAATTATTCTTATTATATTTACTTTGTTGGGGTCCCATTGGGCGGGGTGGGGGTTTTTATTTGTGTTTTTTTTTCTAAAAATCCTGGACTGTACTGTTTTGTCATTTTCTGTTGTCATCTGTCTGTGTCCAATAAACAAATATATAAAAAAAGAAAATGTTGCAGTGGCCTCTGTATCCCAATTACTCTCCACAGCTAGTATGTTGAATGCAATGGCATACTCAGCTACACTGCGGGCATCTTGGCGTAACAGTAATAGCCGTTTAGACGCATCCTTACCAGGAATAGGATGGTCGAATAGTCTCCTCATCTCCTCAGTGAAATCGTTGTCTCGAAGTCTCAGAGATCAAACCCTGTTGCTCCCACACTGCTGACGCCCATGCCAAACCCTTTCCTTGAAGTAATCCAATTACAAAAAAATTAACAAAACAGAGTTATAATCAATAGTTTCCACGTCCAGGTCACTGGCAACAAGGCGAGCAAGGAGGCATGTACTGCAGATACAGAAGCCGACATACAAAAATGGCCAAACAATCTGGCGAGAACTGGAAGCCTGGTTCCCTCTCTTAAAGGAGTGCTGATGGCGAACAGGTGTGTGTGAATTGGTACTCCCCCGACCAGCAGAGAGAGGGAGTAATTAAGGACATTCGATGCACCTCAGTTTGTTTCACACCTGTTTTCTGTTGGATAGTTAGTGTATGTATATAGGGTGCTTCATTTCTGTTTGTCAGTGTCGGGGCATTGTGTTAGGTACGTTGTTTTCCGTTTCTAAGTTTGTTTATGTTTTATGTAAGGCCAGTTTGTTTGCACGTTTATGTTCCTTGTGTTATGGTTACCACTGTTATCCTTTTTAAGAAAGGATCCTCAGTTTAATTTTCGGTTTTGTGTTTAAAGCTCTCTGTTATAGTGCCTGTATTGCCTGTTGGGAGAATAAAACATTATCATTTAAAAGAACTTCCACAATCTACCCTTGAGCCCAAAAACCATTACAGGTGCCTTTATTTGAACTTAGTCTTTTGCAACTGTTCAGTGACACACCGAAAATTTGTCAGCAGTTGATGGGCATTGATTGATATGTTAATTCTGGAAAATGTTTCCTATTAAATTATGCTATCAATATTTCAATTATAATACATAATGTTATGAAAGAAAACAATTGTGTGAATTGGTGGTTATTGCTGTAGTTAGTGCGTGCAGTTTTATTTTTACTTAGGAAATGTGTTAACTAGAGACATAACATATGTCCTTGTCAGAACTCTAGGTTAGGGTGTGGCAGCTCCAACTGCGGGCGGTGTTCGGCAGACGTCATCTCCGGCTTATTAGTCATCACCGAATCTCCTCCCCCCTGCACACTTTGTTCAGTCTCGTCAACACTACACCTGGTGTTCATCTTCTCATTAGAGGAGTACTTAAGTTCCCTGTGTTTGGTCCTGTCTTTGTGAGGAATTGTTCTATGTTGCGTGTTATTATTGCACTCGAGTCTCATTGAGAGAGCTTGTTTCCTTATACTCCGTGTGAAAGAGTTTCCTTGATTTATTGAGTGCGCTGCGTCGCATTACATATTAAGTATTAGCGTGTTTACACTGTACAGCGTTCTACGGATTGTACTGGTCAAATAAAAGACAAACATAGAACGCTCTCCGTTGTCCTGCCTGGCTTCCATCCTTCCGACTTCCTACAACCCTGACAGTCATCCATGATATGATTAGTGTTCCAGAAATAGGGTAACTTTAGTTAGTATCTCCTGGGGGGTGTTCCATAAAGGGTGCTTAGAAAAGCGGGGATTAAAGTCAAAAACCTGACTTAAATGAACCCAACTAATCAGCCGCGCTTAAATCGGTTCCATAACATTAAGTTGAAGATCATGTGATCTCACTAATTCAAGCCAGGTTCAAATAGTCTACATAATTGCGCGTGCACGCTTTTCTCATAAAGCCTGTGGTGCTGGAGCATGGATTCATCAAATCACTATGGCAAATAAGGGGATAGAAAGAGCACCGATGTTCACCGCGACTGAGCAGCGTTTGCTACTCAAGACCTATGAGGAGTTTAAACATATAGGCCATTTTGCCTCCACATTTGTGATGATACAATCGGCATCACAAATCATCTAAATGATTTAAATCGTAGGTCACTACTCTGGACTGGCATTTCAGAATGGTTTGATTGGTTGATGCTAATGATTTCCTAGCTACACAATTCGTACAGAGCGTCAAACTGTGGCTATGCTGATATTCTCCGCATCTCCAACTGTGTACAAAAATGTTCTGCTGGCAAAAGATGCCCACAGTTTGCGGCACTGTGAGCGCTTTATTGCGCCGTGTGCTATGTGCGATATGTGGGCTCATTAACCGACATATATATTCTATACCTTCCCTCGAGATCCCTGGGGAAGTGGGTCAAATGACCCAGAGTCACGTAAAATAAATATTTTTACAGCACTCTATAAACTTACAGAAATCTCCTTTTAGGAATGCTCCTAGATATGCATGCTTTATCCCTGTGTTTTTTGCTGTTAAAATAATCACTGGAAATGCAAATTTAAAGCTATTTTGTCAAAATATGTGCTAACGCGCTATCCGCCATTTTGCTTGTATTTTTTTATTACACTTCACAGCCAACAATATTTTGCTTTTCAAAGATGATTTTCAAAGAATATTGGCCTACTGAAACAATAGGCAATTAATTATAGTTAATACATGAACAATATTAGGCTATGTAAAGGATATATAATACATTCTGTGTGTGTACATTGTGTGAAAAGAGCCATAACTTACATAGATTATTATAGACTGCAAACTAATATTGTTCACTGAAATGTAATGTGATATTATCACACTGATTATTTTGAATTAAACAAAATTAATTTAGACATATTGCAGACTATAATATTGAGTTAACTTCAGTAACTTCAATTTCCGGACTTGAATATCGTCCTGTCGCTTCAAATAATGTGGTAAAAATCAGGATTGCTATGTCTGCCCATTCTGTGCATTAAACTTTGTTTATAAAAGTTGGGGTGCGGTTAGGAATGTGGGGAGGGGTCTAGCAGACAAAGAACTGGCTGAACAGGGAATCGATTGGTCCTAGGCAGGGTCTTGGGGTACGTGTGGTCATTCCTGATTGGTTTGACCTTTCCTAATAAAGGCTGAGAATGCCAGGGGACGGCCCTTCTGACTTTTGACCTGCTAGCTGGTACAACTGTGAGAGGAGCAGACGTTTACTGGTGGCTGTAAACGTTTTATCTGTTTTAAATAAATACCCTTTAAAGTTGGCTCGTTTGACTCTGTGGTCATTAAACCTGTTTTTCCTACGATAATAACAACATCACGTCTTCAAATAACTACAACACTCACCTCTATATAACTTTGTGACTTGAAAATAATAACCAACAATGTGAAAAGCAAACTGTTGGCGCACATTTGAATCTTTTCGTACGCGTGTTGTCGACGTGTTTCCTCTTGGCTTAAATAAAAAATGAAAATAAACTTTCGAAGTCTGAACTTAGAGTGGGATATGCCAAGCCATTTATTAACATAACGAAAAATAAACATTTCCCCAAAAAACCTTAACTTTCAGTGTCTATGATTTGCCTAAACGCCGTGTCTCATGGTCAAAAACCATGCACCTCGCTGTGCGCCACACCTGCACTAATTAGCCCCGTCTTAAGAAGGCTTGTGGCCCATCCCAGCGCCAACCCTCCCCCAACACACAGAATGGCTCCAACACAAACAGTTAACTTAAATACCCACCTAATTACAAAACACCCACCTGATATGTGCAATAAGCTAAACCCATCTCCCAACTAATTACACCCAGAGTGAGGAAGACTCCTCACTTGTGACATAACTGTAACTTTAACTGTCAGGGGAGGGTGGGAGTGTAAACACAGCAGAGGGGGTTCAGCCAGGGGTCACTCCTGTACTGTTCTTCGGCAGGGAGGAAGTTTCTCTGTTCTCTCCCATCTGACCGGCAGAGGGGAGGCCGGCAATGGGGAGAGGGACCACTCACCCAGACTCTCCTGTGTGGGGGAGAAAGAGGCCACTCGTCCACACATTCAGGGGGAGGAGGTGGCCACTCATCCAAACATGCATGGGGAGGAAGAGGCCACCCGTCCAAAAATGCAGGGGGAGGAAGAGGCCACCTGTCCAGGCATGCAGGGGGAGGAAGTGGCCATTCGTCCAGAAATGCAGGGAGAGGAAGAGGCCACCTGTCCAGGCATGCAGGGGGAGGAAGAGGCCACTCGTCCAGGCATGCAGGGGGAGGAAGAGGCCACTCGTCCAGGCATGCAGGGATGGGGACTGGCTCAGGCACACTGTATGCAGGGACCAGCTCAGGTATGCTGTAGGCGGGGAGCTCCACCACCTCCCAACCACCTCCGGGGGCTGGTCAATGAATCCCTCAGGGAACCTTTCTGTCCTTGATGTTGGTGGCTGGAAGGCGTGGTGGTACAATAGGAGCTGTGGTCGTGCTCAATTATTATTTTCATTTCTTGAAAAGTTAAGTTTTTTAAGTTAGGTTTCCGTATCTCAACAGTAGGACTTTGCTTCGGCTACATCGAAATTAAATTGGTTTAATGTTATCAATGCAATGCAATAAAGCATTCTAAGTTAATAGAATTTGAATAAACGCATAGAGCAATTTTAAACTTCATATAAAAAGTGCTTATTATTGATTTACCTTGACGCTTTGACAGAGAAGCTACAGGACGATATTCAGGTCCAGAAAATGCACAGTTAACTCAATATTATAGTCTGCAATATGTCTAAATGAATTTGGTTTAATTAAAAATAATCAGTGTGATAATATCACGTTACATTTCGGTGAACAATATTAATTTGCAGTCTATAATAATCTATGTTAAGTTAAGGCTCTTTTCACACAACGTACATCGTATACACACAAAATGTATTATATATCCTTTACATAGCCTAATATTGTTGATGTATCAACTATTATTAATTGCCTATTGTTTCAGAAGGCCATTATTCTTTGAAAATCATCTTTGAAAGCAAAATATTGTTGGCTGTGAAGCGTAGCCTACATAAGTTAGTCGTTCTGAACTTCCCTGATGCCGCATCGTAACACAAAAGAAAAAGGGTGATATTTATCACATGCCATAATTTAAAATAATCATTGTGGCAATTTTTGTGTAATAATATCATGTAACATGATATTCACTTGCAGAAAATGCAACTTGGTTTCTGTGTTTCTACCGTCACCTGGTGACTAGTGATGGGGACGAGATCGCCTATGCCGAGTCCGAGTCAAGACCGAGTCTTTGAAGGGTCGAGTCCGAATCGAGACCGAGTCCGTTGGTATTCAAATACAGTCGAGTCCGAATCGAGAACGAGTCCGTTGGTATTCAAATACAGTCGAGTCCGAGTTGAGACCGAGTCCGTTGGTATTCAAATACAGTCGAGTCCGAGTTGAGACCGAGTCCGTTGGTATTCAAATACAGTCGAGTCCGAATCGAGAACGAGTCCGTTGGTATTCAAATACAGTCGAGTCCGAGTTGAGACCGAGTCTTTGAGGAAGCAAGTCCGATGCGAGATATTTTTCGATATTAATCGCATTTTCCCCAAGCTTGTTATCATCATGTAAAACACTGAATTAAATCAATTTAATTAAATTTCGCTAACCTGACTGCATAACAGAACAATGGGTATCCCGATGCAAATTTGAATGATTTATTTCAGTCCCTCGTCTTCTACTGTGATTATTGGGCGGCAGTTTTTATCTATTTAACTAAACCATCGGTTAACTCCTCGGTTACTTGTTTGGTCAATAGCCCGTCATTATTAGACGCACTGTACTGCAGTAACGCGGATTGGGGAGGCGGATTGGTGTTTCTGTCCTGTAGCCTCACTAGTAACGCCAATAATGACCGGGTGTTTCTGTCTAGTAGCCTCACTAGTAACGTCAATAATGACCGGGTGTTTCTGTCCTGTAGCCTCACTAGTAACGTCAATAATGACCGGGTGTTTCTGTCCTGTAGCCTCACTAGTAACATCCATAATGACCGGGTGTTTCTGGCCTGTAGCCTCACTAGTAACATCAGTAATGACCGGGTGTTTCTGTCCTGTAGCCTCACTAGTAACGTCAATAATGACCGGGTGTTTCTGTCCTGTAGCCTCACTAACGTCAATAATGACCGGGTGTTTCTGTCCTGTAGCCTCACTAGTAACGTCAATAATGACCGGGTGTTTCTGTCCTGTAGCCTCACTAGTAACATCAGTAATGACCGGGTGTTTCTGTCCAGTAGCCTCACTAGTAACATCAATAATGACCGGGTGTTTCTGTCCTGTAGTCTCACTAGTAACGTCAATAATGACCCGGTGTTTCTGTCCTGTAGCCTCACTAGTAACGTCAATAATGACCGGATGTTTCTGTCCAGTAGCCTCACTAGTAACGTCAATAATGACCGGGTGTTTCTGTCCAGTAGCCTCACTAGTAACATCAATAATGACCGGGTGTTTCTGTCCTGTAGTCTCACTAGTAACGTCAATAATGACCCGGTGTTTCTGTCCTGTAGCCTCACTAGTAACGTCAATAATGACCGGATGTTTCTGTCCTGTAGCCTCACTAGTAACGTCAATAATGACCGGTTGTTTCTGTCCTGTAGCCTCACTAGTAACGTCAATAATGACCGGTTGTTTCTGTCCTGTAGCCTCACTAACGTCAATAATGACAGGGTGTTCTGGTTTTATATGATAAACTAAAGACGAACTGCTTCTATGCTATTTGAATTCGGCTTTGCAGACCGAAACCGAAACGTATAAATTGGTGCGTTAATTGCGTCAAACATTTAAAATTAACGCCTCAGATTAACGCGTTAACTATCCCAGCCCTAAAAAATAGTGATGGGACGAGACCGCCTATGCCGAGTCAAGACCGAATCTTTGAAGTGTCGAGTCCAAGACGAGTCCGAGAAAGCAGAAATCGGTCTCGACTAGAGACTAGAGTACTACAACACTACTGGTGACAGACAACAAGATATACAGGTGGAAAAATAATTTAAAAATACAAGTAAAATGGCAGATAGCCACTTAGCACATAACCTCGTCAAAATAGCGTTAAATTGGAGTTTCCAGTGATTATTTTAAAAAACAGGGGAATAAAGCATGCATATCTAGGAGCATTACTAAAAGGAGAATTCTGTAAGTTTATAGAGTGCCACAAAAACATTTATTTATGTGCCTCTGGGTCAAATGACCCACTTATTGTTTTATAAAATGTTCTCAGGTGAATTGTTCAATTGCCCAGAATGTTCTGACTAAAATAAATAAGAAAACAAAATGTGTAGCAATGTACAACTGTCATTAGCTGTCTGGAAACTTTCTTCAGCGATTTCGGTCCATATTGACATAATTGCATCACACAGTTTCTGCAGACTTGTCTGCTGCACATCCATGATGGAATTTTCTCATTCTGTTATCCACATTTGTTTGGCCTGTGTAAATTATTGCCTCAGTTTGCTACTTTTAGCTGACAGGAATGTCCCCATGTCTTCTGCTGCTGTAAACCACCTGATTCACGGTTCTACATATTGTGTGTTAAAGACGCTCTTCTGCATACTTTGGTTTTAACAAGTTGTTATTTGAGTTACTGTTGCCTTTCTATCAGCTTAAACCAATCTGGCCATTCTTCACAGACCTCTGCCATAAACATGTTTTTTTACCCAGAGAAGTTCCACTCACTGGATAATTATAATTCGTTGACCATTCTCTCCCCTATAGTTAATGTTTTTGCAGGAAAATCCCGCTAGATTAGCACTTTCTGAAAAACTTGACTAGGCTACCAAATTCTGGTTCATACACGGACGGATAGGAGAACAAATATGGCTCTGTTTTATAGTCGTTAACAAGATTTACCACGTCTAACAATAAATGATGTAGACATAATTGTAAAAAAAAATCATGTGCCGCTCCCAACAGCAAACGGGGAAAAAGGATTTCAAATGTACATCGGCAGCTATATATTGACAACTATGAGGGCCGTTATTAGTGATGGGGACGAGGCCACCTATGCCGAGTCCGAGTCAAGACCGAGCAGCTAGTGAGACCAAGCATGGCGCTATACTGAACTTCCATACAAACAAATCTCCTAACATCAAACTCATTTGTCTTACTGGATAATTCATTTCCATCAACTCTGGATAACCTCTTCACATTCATTGATAATTATTTCTACAACCTGGACATCATGTCAACACAAGAAAGGGAGAAAGCAAAACGGGACTGGTCCACCGAAACCGACGACACAATCACAACAGTGGAGGTCAGTGTACTCGAATCCATCAATGCTAAATTGTCTTTACTGGGATTACTCCGTGACGACATCAGAGAGCTTAAAGCCAGTCTCGAATTTACACAATCTCAGTTTGATTCACTTGTGCAAGACACTAACGAACTTAAGGGAAGTGTTAAAACACTGTCCATTCAAGTATCGCAACTTACCGACGACAACATCACTATTAAAGCTAACTTGCTTGATCTTCAGTGCTGCAGTATGCTCGATAACTTAATATTTTCCGGCATACCTGAACAGAACCCAGATGACCCGAAGGGAGCATTGAAAGAGTTTATGGAAACATCGCTGAAACTTTCCAAACAGACGATCAAATATCATTCCATCGAGTTCACCGTCTCACCCCTAAAGTCAAGAACGCTAACAACCCTCCGGTCATAATAGCCAAATTTGAGCATTACAAACATAAAGAGATGATTAAAAGCAGAGGTAAACTCCTAAAAGGATCCAACTTTGGGATCAATTCCCTAAGAAATTCAACAACGAAGGAAAATACTCGTCCCTATAATGAAAGACTTTCGCGATCAAGGAAAACGAGCCACACTATCAATGGACAAACTCTACGTTGACTGAATGTTATTTCGTGACCGTAACATCACCATTTGGTCGTAGGCTATCATAGACTTCTCTCTCACCTGCCGGTAGCCTAATACACACTTATGGAGCTTCAACTCTACGCTTGCTGTTTCCCTAACCTTGTCATTATATATTGTTTCAGTTACATGCTCTGTTGTGTCCTTTTTTCCCCTTTCTTCTCTATCTATTTCAACTCTCTCAAATAGCTATAGGTTTAAGGTTTATATGTTATTATGTTAAATGTTCTTATGTCATGTCTATTCCTCTCTATGTAATTCCTTTATATGTTCTACATAGATTCAGACCGACATTGTTTGGTAAACCCAGGTTAATCGGATATCATATCAGTTGTATACCCAGTAGTAATTCAATCATAAGAATAACGTATTCTCTATTCTATGTTTCAATGGATGTTTTCTCCAAACATTTTGATGTTGCCGTTTTTATCACACACATAAGGACACAAACACACTCGGCAGTTCTTTCCTTTTTTCTTCCACTTTCCCTCCCACCATTATTCTCTTATCCTTTCCCCTCCATAATCTCCATTCAATATATTATGTATAACATTCACTTATGTATCCTCTTAAACTGATATCCTGGAACATACGTGGTTTTCATACCCAATATAAAAGAATCAAAGTAATCAATCATCTTATAAAGCTGAAGGCTGATGTATGTTTCTTACAAGAAACACATTTAACTGAAGCTGAAATCCCACTTCTTAAACTTAAGCAATTTGACAAAATATTTTCGTCTACCTTCAATAGCAGACAAAGAGGTGTCTCAATTCTAATAAACAAAAACATTCCGTTTACTCTTAATTCATCAGTTTGTGAACCACATGGAAGATTTATCATCATTAATGATACAATCAGTAACATAACTTTCACATTAGTTAACATCTATGGTCCAAATAATGATGATACATCTTTTTTCAATAGCCGTTTTTCCCCTTCTTCTCAATTCCTCTAATCTCATAATAGCTGGGGACTTTAATACTGTTCTGAATCCCTCACTAGATCGTTCTGGTAACCATAATAAAGCACGGATTTGGCACTCATCTGAAAGAATTAAACAATATATGACTGACTACGGTCTTGGTGATACTTGGAGAACAAGGAACCCATCTTTAAGAGACTTCTCATATATTTCTGCGGTTCACCAATCCTCTTCAAGAATAGATTTTTTTCTTGTCAGTAACTCACTCTTTAAGCAAATTTCTGAGAATACGATCAACTCTATTGTCATTAGTGACCATGCACCGGTCTCCATAACTATTTCATTGCAATCTAAGTGCAAACCTTCCACTAGGTGGCGCCTAAACACCTCTCTCCTAGAGGACAAGGATTTTACAGCTTTGGCTAGAAGACAGTGGGCTTCCTTTTTAGAGAAGAATGAATCTCCAGAGATTTCCCCATCTATACTCTGGGAAACTGGTAAGACTGTCATTAGAGGTATAATTATATCATATTCTACATACAAGACAACAACAAATTTGAAAATACACTAGAACAGAAAATTAAACACTTGACAAACCAACTATCTTACAACCCTTCAGATGATATACAAATCGAATTAAAACATTCGCAAAGGCAATTGGACAGTATCATTGAAAGGAAGACACAGTTCTGCATCCAGCAACTCAGGTATGATCAATTTCAGTAGAGTAATAAAATAGAAAATAGGACATTTCTAGCTAATATGTAACAACATCAGAAAGATAAATCAGTTATCTTATCCATTCTCGACCCCATAGGTAAGCCAACCCAGGATCCTCATGAAATAAACAATAGTTTCAGACATTTTTATAGCGACTTGTACTCTGCCGGTAATCAACCTACTCTAACTGAAATAAATAATTTTCTCAAATTGTTCAACCTCCCTTCACTATCTAAGGAACAATCAAACTTTTTAGATTTACCTATTACAGTTGAAGAACTCTTTAAAGCACTCCATAGTATGCCAAATAACAAATCACCGGGATCAGATGGATTACCGGCAGAATTCTACAAGCATTTTTGGGATATTTTATCACCATTATTCATCCGTTTAATTGTTGATATTAAAAACACTTCATCTATACCATCACATATGAACACAGCTATTATTAGCATCTGATCTCATCTTCAACCGCTTATCCGGGGTCGGGTCGCGGGGGTAGCAGCTCTAGCAGGGGACCCCAAACTTCCCTTTCCCGGGCAACATTAGCCAGCTCTGACTGGGGAATCCCGAGGCCTTCCCAGGCCAGTGTGGAGATATAATCTCTCCACCTAGTCCTGGGTCTTCCCCGAGGTCTCCTCCCAGCTGGACGTGCCTGGAACACCTCTCTAGGGAGGCGCCCAGGTGGCATTCGTACTAGATGTCCGAACCACCTCAACTGGCTCCTTTCTATGCAAAGGAGCAGCGGCTCTACTCCGAGTTCCTCTCGGATGACTGAGCTTCTCACCCTATCCCTAAGGGAGAGGCCAGCCACCTTTCTGAGAAAACCCATTTCGGCCGCTTGTACCCGCGATCTCGTTCTTTCGGTCATGACCCAGCTTTCAACAATTATTAGCCTCTTATTAAAACCTAATAAAGATCCAACCTATCCATTTCCGCCCTTTATCTTTGATTAACACAGATCTTAAAATAACATTAACCACAAGAATAGAAACAGTTATGTCCACTATAATTCACCCAGACCAGACAGGATTCATAAAGAACAGGCAAGCCACTGATAACATCTGTAGACTTTTTAATCTAATTGATATATCTCAAAAACAGCTGAATAACACCGTTGTTGTGTCGCTGGATGCAGAAAAAGCTTTTGACAAAGGACCTTCCTTTTCGCCATCCTACATAGGTTTGGCTTTGGAGATTCATTCATCCATTGGATAAGAACACTATATACCTCACCTAGAGCCTCTGTTGTCACCAATAGGATTATTTCACAAAGCTTCACACTGCACCAAGGAACCAGGCAAGGATGCCCACTCTCTCCATCCTTATTTGCTATATTTATTGAACTATTAGCAGCTGCAATTCGACAGAATAGAAACATCTTAGGTATTCAACACTCAAATACAGAACATAAAGTCAGTCTTTATGCCGATGATCTGTTATTATATCAACAATCTCCCTCTGCATCACTTCAAGAAACATTTAAGGTTATTAATAATTTTTCTAAAGTTTCCAACTACACAGTTAACTGGAAATGTCATGACTCCTACAGGAGAAGCGGCAGCTCCCCCTGCGGGCAGTATTCGGCGGTCGTCCTCCCCGGCCTATTAGTCATCATTGAAGCTCCGCCCTCCCTGCACACCTTGTTCATTCTCGTCATCACTCACCTGGTGTCCATTACCTCATAGAGGTGTATATAAGCTCCCTTTGTATTGGTTGTCTTTGTGTGGAATTGTTATACGTTACGTGTTTGACTGTTCAGCCGAGTCTCTGTTTTGAGCTCGGCTTTCATTGATTACAACTCCAAGTGAGGAGTTTATTGCATGTTGTGCGTTGCGTCGCACCATCTACGTTGCCTTCGGGTTTTCTTGAGTCCTACGGGTTGGTCCGTAGTTTATTAAAAGGACATTGAGAGTAACTGTTCCCGTGAGTGTCGGGCTCCATCCTCCCGCCACCAACACCTGACAGGAAAAAATCAACCATATTACCCCTATCTGAAAATAGTTGGGACTCTACAGTCCAAGATCCCACCCTTCCTTTTAATACTGACAAAATCAAATATCTGGGTATTTCAATCTCCGCCAGGCTGTCTGAGCTGTTCCTTAACCACACTTTTCATTATTACAAAAGATTGAAGATGACTATAAACGTTGAAAATTCTTCCTCAAATTAATTATCTCTTTTCAATTATCCCAACTACTACTACTACAACAACTCAAAACTCAGGACTCACTTACAACTTGTTTTTATTGGAAAAATAAACCTCCAAAAATTGCACTTTCCACTTTACAGAATTCTAAACATCAAGGTGGTTTAGAAGCTCCAAATTTTCACTATTATTTTCTTGCAAATCAGTTACAATATCTCATTAAGTGGATGCAGAACCAAAATATTCATCCGTGGTTAGCATTAGAAAAAAGAAATTAACAATCCCTATTTCAATTGCAGATATACCATTCTTACCTCAAACAGTTAAAAAAATAACTTTTTCAAATACATCACTATTAGTACTACTTTGACAGCCAGGTGGAAAACTAATAAAATCATCAAATCAACCCAGACACCTTGCGGACTCACTCCTATATGGCACAATCCTGATTTCTTATTAAGTAAGACAGCAATTAACTTCCCCAAATGGGAATCTAAAGGCATCACCCACCTTCACCACTTTTTTGATAATGATCAATTCTTATCTTTTCACACCATTGTGCAGAGATTTGGGGTGGGAATGGATCAGTTTCTTCATTATGAACAATTGAAAGCAATAATCAAAACTAAAATTAATAAAAATAGCAAATTGGAAACCACATACATTATTGATCACCTACTAAGACTTGCAGACCAACCACAATTTTTTTTCTTCCAAACTCTACAAAGTGATTGTCTCTACAAACTCTTCTATAACACTCCCCAAAGTCAAATGGGAAATTGACCTGGCCCTTTTCCCAACCCCAGATCTCTGGACTAATATTTGCAAGAATACATTCGCTATGACCTCTAACACCAACCTACAACTCATACAATATAAAACCATTCACAGGTTTCATTTCACTCAAGGCAGACTCTTTAAAATGGGACTAGTCGACACAGATATCTGCCCTCATTGACACATATTTGCATGCCACCTGGTGTCACGAATCGCCGGAGGTGTAGTGCGGTTGAAGCCAATTGCAGAGCTTGATAATCAAGTTTCGTGTAGTTTATTAAATAAAACAAACACGACAACAAACGGTGGAACTAAATAGACACTGTGAGAAACAAAAGTGCGCTTACACAAAGCGACAACTACAAAACCCAACACAGCGACGAATCCACATAGACAAACACTCACCTACCAACAACGTGCACCAGAAACCAGACAGTGCAGTACCCTAACTCACCACTCGTGACACCTGGTCTTGTCAGCCTGTTAAATTACTATGGACATCAGTCACATGTACCCTCTACCATTCTGGACTGTGGAATCCCACTCACCCCTACACTTTGTCTTCTAGGAGACACCACTTCTACCCTCATTCCACAGAAGCTGAAATACCAAGTACTTATTTCTCTAACAATTGCTAAGAAAATATCTTTTTCAAAATTGGAAATCTAGACATTCTTGTCATATAACCCATTGGTACAACTTAATTTCAGAAGACATTCGTACAGAAGAGCTCTTAGCTCAAAAGAACAATAATACATCAGCCTTCAAAGATATCTGGGACCCCTTTTTAACGTTTCTTCACACTTTGAAATAACTGTGTTATTTATGTTCTTCATAACACCGATATCCACATCTGTACCTTCCTCTCCTATTCCTTCCTCACCTCTTCCCCTAGATCAGTATGGTAATATATATGCTTGTTTATCTACTCGTCCGATCTTTTGAATATTACTCTGTCCTCGTCCAGTTATTTACTTGTTTGTATACTAGTGTCCGTCTGTCAATTGTTAGTAATTCCTTTGTGCCTGTTTGTTAATGTCTATTTGTTTATCGTTGGTATATGTCTGTCTTCCTGCCTGGCCTTCAATGTTCTTTTGTGGTTAAGCTAATTTGGTCTTTTGTCTTCTGTTTTTGTTTCTGAGTATTCCCTCCACACAACACTTCACAATATTAGGGCTATCACACTATTAAGGATGTGGATGTGGGTTGTCTGGAGTAATTGTTATTGTTGGTACATCTTACATGATTTTAATTAAAAATAAAGTTGACCTCTGCCCTTGTCATTCCCTTATTAAGACCACACATTCAGAGCCTATTACTTTTGCAATAAACACCATACTAACTATTGAATAGCTTTGATTGTGGCAAATAAGTATGAATGAACAAATACCCAATACATGACTTACAGTGTGAGAATAGGATAACAATGAATAAAGAGTTTATAAATGACCAATACTGCCTAACAAAGGCCTTACAAGCAATTTACACTGTCTCTTATAAGCTACAAATAAGTGGCTGATAAGTGTACCTTAAAATAAAGTGTTACCCTGTAAACCACCTGATTCACGGTTCTACATATTGTGTGTTTAAAGATGCTGTTCATTTTACCCTCAGGGTTGGGTAAAATGCAGAGGACACATTTCAGTTGAAGGCATTCAGTTGTACAACTGACAATATTGGTATATTCCATATTCCTCCTCCTACTCTAATGTTATTAAGTGGATTTGTACATTGATGTGCTGCAGTGACTGAGATCAATTGTTTGTTAGCTCCTCCTACTGGTAACTTATGTAATACATGTTTGGGGGAGGGAACAGGTAGCGCAGGTGAAACCAAAAGGTAAATACCTGAAAAGTTAAATACCTGTTCAGTATCCATTTTGTTCTGACGGAGCAGTATATATTTGTTATTTTAAAACTGAAAATGGTCAAGCAAGTAATTATCAGTGTTAAAGTAAGTGCTTCTACTTCAGTTTAGTTAGTCAGTCCATATTCTCAAAAAGGGAGTAAATCAGTTGTATATGGAAATGGAAGTAAAAGCAAATGTACATTACATGTTTGTTATTGAATTGTATTTCCTTGATCACAGTTATGAGTCATTCTTCAGTTTGTATCTAATCTAGACATTGTGTCTTCTAGTCTTTACAGTATATTTATTGATCCAAATTGTGTGTTTTTCTCCATTATGTGTTTACAGGTCTAAGCAAACAGAAAAAAACGAACTACTTGCTTTAAAATGAGTCTTACTGGGGGGAGAGAAGACAGGGGCACTGCCTCTGAAATCAGTCTCTCTGGGGAACATGACACCACACCTAAGAGGTGACATTATCTTAATTTGTTTTTCAAATGTGTTTCCCCATCTGACATTAAAGTAGAAAAGTACTGAATATTTCCCTCTTGTGTTGAAGCCCAATCCAGCTGGATACGCCAGCCTCTCCTGTACCCAGCTGTGTGTCCATGAAGAGTGACAAGTCTATGGAACATCATCCAGAGTTCAAAGAGGGAGACTTTTCTACAGATCAAAGGTAACTAAACATCATCGGTCAGTTGTTGTTAGTCCGTTAATTTAGTTCCCATTATCAAATGCCATGACAACAGCTAATCTTCCTGGGTTCAACATTTAAGAAAAAAGACATTACCGACAAACCAGATCATTAAAGCGTACATTTTTACAGCAATAACATATCTACACTTTGAAAGTGTGATTTACAAAAGACTGCAGTTGTTTTAGTATAATGACTAAATAGTTAACTTATACTTTTCCGGTGTGTATTAAGTATTGATCCTATATTTCTTTTAGTATAATAGATTGACTTACATGTTTGTACTGAGTATTAGTGCACATGTTTTTCAGTGACAATTACATCCTCAAAACACATGTGATCATCTTTTAACATTTAAACAAGACATTTAAATGTCAGATTAAATGTCAGATTATCTTTTTGGTTCAAACACACTAATCACTACCATGTCCACTATATAAAAAACACACTGGAACCTCCATTATAAATTATAGGGTCCAGAAAGACACACAGACTAACTGTGTCCAAATACAACAATACACACACTCCATAGAAAGTCCACAATAAATATAAACACTCTGTTGTTTTTTTCTATTATTACCAGGGACCATAATAAGAGACCAGCCTCTGCTGTACCCAGCTGTGTGTCCATGAAGAGTGGCAAGTCTATGGAACATCATGCAGTTCAAGAGGGAGACTTTTCTACAGATCAAAGGTAACTAAACATCATCGGTCAGTTGATTGTTAGTCCGTTAATTTAGTTCCCATTATCAAATGCCATGACAACAGCTAATCTTCCTGGGTTCAACATTTAAGAAAAAAGACATTACCGACAAACCAGATCATTAAAGCGTACATTTTACAGCAATAACATATCTACACTTTGAAAGTGTGATTTACAAAAGACTGCAGTTGTTTTAGTATAATGACTAAATAGTTAACTTATACTTTTCCGGTGTGTATTAAGTATTGATCCTATATTTCTTTTAGTATAATAGATTGACTTACATGTTTGTACTGAGTATTAGTGCACATGTTTTTCAGTGACAATTACATCCTCAAAACACATGTGATCATCTTTTAACATTTAAACAAGACATTTAAATGTCAGATTAAATGTCAGATTATCTTTTTGGTTCAAACACACTAATCACTACCATGTCCACTATATAAAAAACACACTGGAACCTCCATTATAAATTATAGGGTCCAGAAAGACACACAGACTAACTGTGTCCAAATACAACAATACACACACTCCATAGAAAGTCCACAATAAATATAAACACTCTGTTGTTTTTTTCTATTATTACCAGGGACCATAATAAGAGACCAACCTCTGCTGTACCCAGCTGTGTGTCCATGAAGAGTGGCAAGTCTATGTATCAACCTATGCAGTTCAGGGAGGGAGACTTTTCTACCGATCAAAGGTAATTAAAGATCATGGGTCAGTGATTGTTAGTTTAACGATTAGATAGTTAACTAACACTTTTCTGGTGTGTATTTTCTATTGATCCTATAGGCATTCTGTCACACATCTGGTAAGGTGTAGTGTAGTAAGCCATATGCAGGAGCCGTATAATACGTTCGGTAGTTTTATTATTAAACAACAAACATGAAACAAACCGTAAACGGTGAAAATGCTAACTGGTGCTAATGAAAATAAACATGCGCATATAGCGACCTATAGAACAACATACAAACACCAGCAGTAGTCAATACACTCACCTCGAATATACCTGTGACATGTAATATGAATCAATGCCAAGCACCGTGACTACTGGTAGGCAACCCTTTATAGCCCACACTAATTACTAAAATGCTAACAGCCGTGAAACAGAATGTAAACAAGGAAGTGGTGCACCTCTAAAAGATCGTGTAGAACCCAAACCTTAACCACCCGTGACGGTGTTTTAATATAATAGATTGACTTCCATGTGTGTATGAGGTATTGATCCTATATAAGTGTTTTAGTATGACGTACATCTGTGTGCTGAGAATTCGTGCACATGTTTTTCAGTTACAATTACATCCTCAATGGTACAAAACAAATTTGATTGTCTTAAAACTTTCAATCAATGAATTGTCAGTGATTCTTTTTTGGTTTAAACACAAGAATCATTATAAATTATAGGGTCCAGAAAGAGACACAGACTAATTGTGGCCAAATACAACAATCACTTCTTAGAAAGTCCACTATAAACATAAACACTCATCAGAATATAAACACCACTTGGTCTTTACTTTTTAATTGGTTATATATGACAGCATATATAACCCAATAAAAACACAATCATATCTTTTAAATCCTAAACAGAATGATAAAATTGGTTAAATCAGAATCAGAAAAGTGTTTATTTGCCATGAATGTGTTTACAGGCGAGGAATTTACTTTGCCAGGAAGGTGCATATATAAATAATATGAATAGAACGATATAAATTATACTAAGGGGCTGAGTGGGTATAGGGATAGTAATATTTACATTTACATTTTGCGCATTTAGCAGACGCTCTTATCCAGAGCGACTTACAATAAGTGCAGGCATTTCACATATAGCTAAAACACACATCAAAAAGGCAATAAGTACATTGTTCCTGGGTGGGTGCAGGGGGAAGTGCTAGAGATAGAAGAATGATTCGGTAGTGAAGTTTCAAACAGTCGAGAGTTGTGGAGCTCCATTCATGGAGCTACTGGAGGTACAGTTTGAAGAGGAATGTTTTTAGACGTTTTTTGAAGATTGGTAGAGAGTCCGATGATCTGATCTCCAGAGTGGAGTTGTTCCACCATTGCGGGGCAAGCACGGAGAACAATTTAGACTGAGCAGATCGAGAGTTGCCCTCCCGTAGGGATGGCACTACCAAGAGGCCTGAGGTGGCAGAACGAAGTGCTCGCGTGGGTGTGTACGGCTTGATTAGTGACTGGATGTAGGAGGGGGCGGTTCCTCTTGTTGCCCCATAGGCTAGCACCATGGTTTTGTAGTGGATGCGTGCTTCGACCGGGAGCCAGTGTAGTGTGCGGAACAGCTGAGTGACGTGGGAGAACTTTGGTAGATTGAAGATCAGGCGGGCTGCTGCATTTTGAATGAGTTGCAGGGGTTTGATGGCGCACACTGGGAGACCAGCCAGAAGGGAGTTGCAGTAGTCGAGACGGGAGATGATAAGTGCCTGGATCAGCACTTGTGCGGCTTCCTGCGTAAGATACGGCCTTACTTTCCGAATGTTGTAGAGCATGTACCTGCAAGACCGGGACACCGCCTTGATGTGTGCAGAAAATGAGAGGGAGTTGTCAAGGGTCACGCCAAGGGGTAGCAGGGACTGTGACGTTGTCCACCGTAATGGACAGATCCTGGAGCGGGCAGGCTCTTCCTTTGAAGAAGAGCAGTTCAGTTTTACCTAGGTTGAGTTTCAGATGGTGTGCAGACATCCAGGCCGAGATGTCAGTCAGACATGCAGAGATACGGGATGCCACCTGGGTTTCAGACTGTGGGAATGAGAAAAATAGTTGGGTATCATCAGCATAGCAGTGATAGGAGAGGCCATGTGAGGATATGACAGAGCCAAGAGACCGGGTGTATAAGGAGAAAAGGAGAGGGCCTAGGACCGATCCTTGGGGGACCCCAGTGACCAGGGGCTGCATGTTCGACGGCGAGCCTCGCCACACCACCTGGTAAAAACGGTCCGACAAGTACGAGGAAAACCAGGAATGCACCGCTCCTGAGATCCCCAGGTCAGAGAGGGTGGAGAGCAGGATCTGATGGTTCACTGTGTCGAAGGCAGCAGATAGGTCTAGTAGAATGAGAACAGAGGAGAGAGTTGGCTTGGGCCTTGCGTAGGGCTTCAGTTACACAGAGCAGCGCTGTTTCAGTTGAGTGGCCCGTCTTGAATCCTGACTGGTTAGGGTCCAGGAGATTGTTCTGCGAGAGGTAGGAGGACAGTTGGTCAGCTACGACGCGTTCAAGCGTTTTGGAAAGGAAGGACAACAGGGACACAGGTCTGTAGTTGTTGACATCCGACGGGTCGAGAGACGGTTTCTTGAGGAGCGGAGTCACTCTGGCCATCTTGAAGTCAGAAGGGACACATCCTGAGGTTAGAGAAGTGTTTATTAGAGATGTGAGATATGGAAGAAGGTCCGTGGAGATGGACTGGAGGAGCGGGGAAGGGATAGGGTCAAGGGGCATGTTGTCGGACGGCTGGATTGGAGCAGTTGCAGGGTGACTTCCGGATTGAGCGTGGAGAAGGAACTCAGACCAGGGACAGAGTCAGTGTGAGGGGAAATAGCGATTTCTGGCGAATGGGTGAATGATGCTCGAATGTTGTCCACTTTCTGTTGAAAGTGGGTAAGAAAGTTGTCAGCTGAAAGGGACGATGACGGAGGAGGTGGAGGAGGGGTGAGGAGTGTGGAGAAGGTGGAGAAGAGCTTTTTAGGGTTGGAAGCGGAGTCCTGGAATTTCCGGTGATAGAAAGCAGCTTTAGCGGTGGTCAGATTAGAGTTGAAGGCGGTGAGGAGGGACTGGAGGGAAGCCAAATCGCTTTGAATTTTGGTGGATCTCCATTTCCGCTCGGCTGCACGAAGTTCTCTCCTGTGGCTACGTAGGGTTTCATTTAGCCACGGCACAGGAGGTGCGGCTCGGGCTGGCCGGGAGGAAGGAGGGCAGAGCGAGTCATAGGATGTAGATAGCGATGCTAGAAGGGTGGAAGAGGCAGATTCCGTAGACAGGAGGGAGAAGGATTCGGGAGACGGGAGGGATGAAAGAACAGAAGCAGCAAGATCAGATGGGGAGAGGGATCGTGTGTTCATGCGACCCACCACCAGGCTGGGAGTTGATGATGCACGAGAAGAGAGGGAGAGGGAAAATGAGACTAGGAAGTGGTCCGATAGCGGTAGGGGTGTGGTCTTAAAGTTGGTCAGCGGGCAGCATCTGGTGAAGACAAGGTCCAACACATTGCCTGCGATGTGAGTCGCCGTTGACTGGGTGAGGCTGAGGCCCGAACGATGAGAGGAGGGGTAGGACGGATGGGCCTAAGAAGGTGTTGAATGCGGTCGTTGGCAGGTTGAAGTCACCTAGCAGGACAAGCGGTGTGTCGTCATCGGGAAATTCGCTAATCAGGGTGTCGAGATCTTCGAGAAAGACCCCGGGGGCTCCCGGTGGACGGTAGAGGACAATTATATTAATATTGAATGGAAACGTCACACGGACAGCATGGAATTCAAACGAGGAAGGGGAAAGGTGAGGGAGGGGGAAGGGAGAGAATCTCCATTTAGCAGAAATGAGAAGCCCTGTTCCGCCTCCGCGACGACCGGAAGTTCTAGGACTGTGGGAAAACACATGGCTGGATGACGAAAGGGCAGCCAAGGAAGCAGTGTTTTCGGGGGTAATCCACGTCTCAGTCAGAGCCAGAAAGTCAAGGTCTTGGAGGACAGCGTAAGCCGAGATGAAGTCGGTCTTGTTGACAGCCGATCGACAGTTCCAGACACTACCCGAAATTAGGTACTCTGCAAAGGAGGTGCACACAAGGGTGGTTAGATTGGACCGAATGCGCCTCCGGTATAGAGTAGGTCTATATCAGGGGTGTCCAAAGTTTTTTTAGTGAGGGCCAAATACAGAAAAATAAACAAAGGGCCGGGCCGCACACTAGAGGTGACATTAACACATGAATACTGTGTGTATTTCTAACTCACCTATAATGTGAAGAACTGTGCTGTCCTCTAGCTCGAATTATGTTGACAGTTTTTACGCCCGTCATGGCCGGAGCTCCATCCGTTGTTTCTCCACAGAGTTTGTCCCATTTAAGCCCCATCTTTCCAACTGCCTCCGACACAGCTTCAAAAATATCTCTGCCCGTCGTTGTGCCTTTTAGGCTCCTCATATCATGCAGCTCCTCCGTACAGCAAAAATGACCATCTACTCCCCGCAAAACATTAACAGCTGCGCGGTGTCTGTGGCATCTGTGCTCTTATCGCTAACCCTATCCATAACCAATCGCATGCTATCGAGTACAAATCAAAAGCACTAGCTTTGTCTCTCAGCTGAAGTTTCCAGTTAGCTGACAACAAGTCCTCGATTCTCCGCACCACTGTATTTCTGGATAAGCTCACGTTGTTGAAATCCGGAACTTTTTCCGGGGACATTATTGCTGTGGCATTATGAAATCAACGTCTGAGAACGGTTTGCCGTGCTGGGCCATACATTTAGCGACCTTATAGCTTGCTGTTGTGGCGTTTTCCTTTATTTTGTTAGCACAAAAAACACCTGTTGTTGAGCTTGCATGCTAGCTGCCATTTGCTTGACTTTCTGCGTTCGTTCGGCACTGGTGTACTGATGTGTAGCTCTGATGTTTGGTCTCATAGTGCTGACGGACATTATACTCTTTCATCACAGCAACTCATTGCAAATCAAACAGATACACTTTACGTTGATTTCTTTGAAGAAATATTCATGTTCCCACTGTGTTTGAAATCTTCTACACTCACTTGCTATTTTGCGTTTCTTTGGTGCTGCCATTTCTGGTGACTCGCAGTAAAAGTTTTTGTTTGCTTAATTTTGTTTAGTGGAGAAGCACCGTTTCCATGGCTGGCTCCAACTAGTGTTGAAACTGAGAAGTGCAACAGAGTTGAGCTCAATCTTCTTGTGCGGGCCATATTCAATTATATTTTCAGAATTTGCTGCGGGCCAATAAAAACTGGACCGGACTTTGGACACCCCTGGTCTATATGGACGCCGAGCAGTCACTATGGATGGGATGGGAAGCATACACATTTCATAGGTGATTAGTAGACGAGTGGGGTTAGAATTTTTTTTTATTTTTTTTTTTATAAAGAATATGAAGTGTAGTACTTACTCTGAATGTATTGTATCGCCAAGCCTGTCTTGCTTACCTTCCTCGAACAACTCCGCAGAACAACTCAGCAGAGCCGTCTTTGTTTCGGAGACAGTCTTTGTTGCAGGAGACAAGCTGCCGCTACAAGCTGCCGCTCTATGACCACTTGGACCTAAGTATTGTACCCAATTACACCCTAATTGGAGGCAACCTAGGGAGAGAAGACCACACCCACAGGAGGCAGCAAATTGCCAGTGCTAGCTCCTAACAAAAGGCAGGAAGTTGCTGCAACACACTGCCTAACTGTGCTAATTAGGAGCCTATAGTCCAGTGGTGGACAGAAACCTAGCCTATTGTTTGGTTGATAGGGCTGAAACTAGCAGATTTCTACACACTAGCAATACCAGTACAGGCTTCTACACTCTAGTAAATACCAATACAGACACCACAAGACAGTTTACTTACAGCTGATTGACAATGCAGGTTTAGCCAACAAGGAAATGGAGCACACTAACCTGGTAGGACTTGGGTTTGTAGTTTTATACCAAGTAGGGAGAGAAGACCATACCCCCAGGAGGCAGCAAATTGCCAGTGCTAGCTCCTAACAAAAGGCAGGAAGTTGCTGCAACACACTGCCTAACTGTGCTAATTAGGAGCCTATAGTCCAGTGATGGACAGAAACCTAGCCTATTGTTTGGTTGATAGGGCTGAAACTAGCAGATTTCTACACACTAGCAATACCAGTACAGACTTCTACACTCTAGTAAATACCAATACAGACACCACAAGACAGTTTACTTACAGCTGATTGACAATGCAGGTTTAGCCAACAAGGAAATGGAGCACACTGGAGCAAACTATTTAGTAATATAATAATAAAATGTTATACAAAATACAGATAAGTAACGTAGTGCAAATATTGTAGTGCAAAAGCAGGCAATGTGCAAATGGAGTGTGTAAGAGTTCAATGCTTGTGTGCACCCCTGGCCTTGTTGAGGAGGCCAGTAGCACAGTGGAAGAAACTGTTCTTATGGCGTGAGGTTTTGGTCCTGATGAACAGAAGCCCTCTGCTTGCAGGGGAGTGGATTGAATAGTGAATGTGAGAGGAGTCTGCCACAATCTTCCTAGCTCGCCTCAGAGCCCTCGAGGTGTGCAGGTCCTAGAGGCTAGGCAGAACGGATGATTCGCTGCAGTCTGCTCCTGTCCTTAGCTGTAGCAGCTGCATACCAGGTGGTGATGGATGAGGTAAGGAACCATCACAGTCTTAGGCAGTTTGAATTTCTTCAGCTGCCGAACAAAGTACAGTGCTTTCCTGGTCAGTGAGCAGATCCCACTTGAGGTCCTGAGAGAGGATAGTGCCCAGGAAGCGGAAGGACTCTACAGTGTTGACAGGACACAGGGTGATGGGGGAGAGTCCACAACCATCTCCACTGCCTTTAGAGCATTGAGCTCCAGGTTGTTCTGGCAATACCAGGTCACCAGGTTGTCAGCTTTCAGCCTGTAGTCGGACTCGTCCCCACCGAAGATGAGTCCAATTAGGGTGGTATTGTTTGCAAATTTCAGGAGCTTAACAGACGGATGACTTAAGGTGCAGCTGTTGGTGTACAGGGAGAAGAGCAGAGGAGAAAGGACGCAGCCCTGGGGGGACCCGGTGCTAATGGACCGGGAGACAGAGACTTGTGTCCCCAACTAAACGCACCGCTTCCTGTCAGACAGGAATTCTGTGATCCACCTGCAGGTGAAGTCCGATACGTTGAGCTGGGAGAGCTTGTCTTGTAGGGATGATGGTGTTGAAGGCTGAGCTGAAGTCCACAAACAGGATCCTTGCATATGTTTCAGGGGAGTCCAGGTGCTGGAGGGTAAAGTGGAGAGCCATGTTGACTGTGTCGTCCACAGACCGGTTGGCTCTGTAGGCAAACTGCAGGGGGTCCAGTAGAGGGTCTGAGGTAATTTTGAGGTGTGCCAGCACAAGACGTTCAAAGGACTTCATTACCACAGAGGACAGCGCAACTGGCCTGTAGTCATTATGTCCTGCTGGCTTTGGCTTTTTGGGCACTGGGATGATGGAGGCCTTAAGACAGGCTGGAATGTGGCATCTCTCCAGGGAGGTGATGAAGATGGTGATGAAGATGGTGGTGAACACCGGAGACAGCTGGTCAGCGCAGTGCTTAAGGGTGGCTGGAGAGATAGAGCCTGGTCCCGCTGATTTGCGGGGGTTCTGCCTCTTGAATAGTCTGTTTACATCTCTATCTTGAATGGAGAGAGACGCCTTTGTGGTGGGGGGACGGGGGAGAGGAGGGTTGTTCAGAACAGTCCAACTGTCTATCGAATCTGCAGTAGAACTCATTCAGGTCGTTGGCTAGGCTAGAGTCGTTAGTGGTGTGGGGGCTCTGGGCTTATAGTTGGTAATCAGTCTGAGCCCCCTCCAGACAGAGGCAGAGTCGTTAATGGTGTGGGGGGCTCTGGGATTATAGTTGGTAATCAGCCTGAGTCCCCTCCAGACAGAGGCAGAGTCGTTAGCAGAGAACCTTTGTTCTAAATTCCTTGAATACTGTCGTTTAGCCACTTTAATCTCCTTGCTAAACCGGTTCTTTGACTCTTTAAATATGTCTCTGTCCCAGCTCCTAAACGCTTTATCTTTCTCCTGCCTCAACTTTCTGAGTTTAGCAGAGAACCAGGGCTTATCATTGTTAAAATTCACCCTGGTGCGTGTTGTGATGCAGCAGTCCTCACAGAAGCTGATGTAAAATGTCACAGCGTCTGTGTGCTCGTCTAGCCTGTTTGCAGCAGTCTTGAACATGTCCCAGTCTGTAGTGTCAAGGCATGCCTGTAGATCCCCCACCGCATCACTGATCCACTGTTTTGATGTCCTCACAGTAGGTTTGCAAAGTTTTAATGTGTGCCTGTAAGCAGGAATCAAATGGACCATGGCATGGTCGGAGAGACCCAGTGCATCCCGAGGGACAGCGTGGTAGGCTTTACTGACCGTGGTGTAACAGTGGTCCAGGGTATTCCCTTCTCTGGTGGGGCATTTAATAAATTGTCTGTATGTGGGGAGTTTGTGACTGAGATTTCTTTTGTTAAAGTCACCGAGTACGATAACTAAGGAGTCCGGGTTTGCTCGTTCCACGTTCAGTATCTGGTCGGCTAGCAAGCGCTGGGCTTCTTTAACTTGCGCGCCTGGCGCTATGTAAACACCAACCAAAATTAACAATGCGAACTCGCGGAGTAAGTAAAAAGATTTGCAGTTTATAAAAAATGATTCCAGGTTCGGAGAACAATGTTGCAGAATCACTGTGATATCTACACACCCGCTACAATTAGTGAAAAAAACAAATACCTCTGCCTTTTGACTTGTCGCAGAGAGCTGTATCCCGGTCGGCTCTCAGTAGCCTGAAGTCGGCCAGAGTCCGAAATTAGATCACACAGCCATATCTCTGTGAACCAAAGTACAGAGGCATTTAGAAAGTTCAGTCTGCAAATCTCAAAACTGCCCCAGGAATGAATTATCAATAAGCCCAATTCTGTCCACAATGCTGCTGCCTCATCGCGTGTATCACGCCTTTGTTTTGTTTCGGACAAAATGTTCTTAAGTATTTCCAATATCTGTGCATAATTCCTACAAAGTGTTTCAAATGCATCTGCAGGGCAACTCAAACGTGTAGAAGAAGAGCAAATCACTTTCAGATGAATCTTTATAGCATGAAGAAAGACTGAAATGCCAGAAGCTGTACCAGGTAGAATAGTTCAATATCATTATTGACAAGTTAAGAGCCATACCAGAGGCCTGTACTACGAAGCAATATATGTGGTTAGCGAGGTAACTTCAGGTTCAAACCTGAATTTTTGGTATCACAATGTTGGTTAACCTTTTACAGTGTTACATCGCCATGGTCAATCAATCATCAATTCTCAATTGAATATGGCGTCACCATTCTTAGAAGATCCCGTTGATGTCGGTGCACGAGTAGTAGGAGGTTCACTTAAAAGAGCAAGGATATTCAGGGACCGACAAAACCGGTTTGCTTATCCAGATGACCTTGAAAGATCATATCTATGAAAGACATAGGTTCTCAGGGGAGGGACTGACATATCTTAGCTATTTGGGCCGTATGTTGCCAGTGCGAATGTAAATTAAATGCAGCATACAATATTTGTAGGGTTCCCCAGCGTGGTCGGTGCAAGGTACCCCTCCTTATTGGTTTGAATGATGTTCTTATGTTTATTCGTTATTTGTTCCCACGATCGCTTCTCACTACAAGGGTTGCAACTAAAGGTACCCAGCAATAATAATGACACAAGACAATTCATCTCAGCAACACATTGCTTTAATTGAGTACACAGGTATAATTATAGTGAAATCTAGTCCGGCCTTAATGAAGGAGCAGTGATAGTGATGAGTCTGTAACTTAATGAATGAGCAGTGATAGTGACTATCACTGCCCATTCATTAAGTTACAGACTCATCACTATCACTGCCCATTCATTAAGTTACAGACTCATCACTATCACTGCTCATTCATTAAGTTACAGACTCATCACTATCACTGCCCATTCATTAAGTTACAGACTCATCACTATCACTGCCCATTCATTACAGACTCATCACTATCACTGCTCATTCAATAAGTTACAGACTCATCACTATCACTGCAGTGCTCATTCATTAAGTTACAGACTCATCACTATCACTGCTCATTCATTAAGTTACAGACTCATCACTATCACTGACCATTCATTAAGTTACAGACTCATCACTATCACTGCTCATTCATTAAGTTACAGACTCATCACTATCACTGCTCATTCATTAAGTTACAGACTCATCACTATCACTGCACATTCATTAAGTTACAGACTCATCACTATCACTGCACATTCATTACGTTACAGACTCATCACTATCACTGCTCATTCATTAAGTTACATACTCATCACTATCACTGCTCATTCATTAGTTACAGACTCATCACTATAACTGCTCATTCATCAAGTTACAGACTCATCACTATCACTGCTCATTCATTAAGTTACAGACTCATCACAATCACTGCTCCTTCATTAAGGCCGGACTAGATTTCACTATAATTATACATGTGTACTCAATTAAAGCAATGTGTTGCTGAGATGAATTGTCTTCTGTCATTATTATTGCTGGGTACCTTTAGTTGCAACCCAGGCAGTGTGAAGCGGTCTTGGGAACAAATAAAGAATAAACATAAAAAAATAATTCAAACCAAATGCTGCATTTAATTTACATTCACACTGGCAACATACAGCTCAAGCAGCTGACTAAGATACGTCAGTCCCTCCGCTGAGAACCTATATATTTTATAAAGATAGTCATCCGGAAAAGCAAACAGATTTTGTCGGTCCCTGAATATCCTTGCTCCCTTAAGTGAACCCTCCACTATTCGTGCACGGAACGGAATCTTTTAGGAATGGTGACACAATATTCAATCGAGAATTGATTGGTCAGTAGGCGGTGCTTTTATTCGCGTTCATCTGTTATCTCCACTAAAACCTGCTCCGGACCAGGTTAGGTTTACAGCATAAGTTACCATGGCGATGTAACTCGCTAATAGGTTAACCAACCTCGTGATACCAAAAATCCAGGGTTGAACCTGAAGGTACCTCGCTAACCACAAATCTTAGTATATCGTAGTATAGGCCTCTGACCTTCTGGTATTCTACTGAACATGGAATCTGAGGATTTGACAAAGTTCGCAAACAGGCTGCACCCTGCTTTCAGTACCCTTCTGATTTATATAAATTTAAAATTTTAATTTAAAATTATCCAATTCAGATGCTTTGTAGAGAGCGGGTCTCCTTAATCATGGCTGCAGGTGCTTTTGAAACATGATCTGCTATCAACTCTTCCCAGCGTTTTATAGCCCTATGAATTTTTTTAACTTGGTGACAAGGTGTGAGGAAGAAAGATAATTTTCACAGATGGCAAGATGGATAGGGTAAGATAAGTCAGATAGGAAAGAGACAGCAACATGTGTGTGTGTGTGTGTGAGTCAACTTATTAACTAAGTTGTTTCCTCTGAGAGTTTTGTGTCACAATCCACCTGGAAGATTGATTAAACCAGGCAATTGCAGAGCAGAGTCCGGTATAGATCCACACAGCCATGTTACCGTAAAACACAGAGTAGAAGATGAGGAATATTTAGCGGAGTCCGTAGTCAGCTCGTTTATTTGCCGTCTGCATTTCGCCGCTTGACAAAGTGCAGATGTAGATTTTACCAGATTGTCCATTAATTCGACAACTCGAATAAATCCACAGGAGTTGTTTTCCTAATGTCTAAGATCGCCTCTCATGAAGAATCCGAGAATTGTCGCAGAAAACTGATTTAACAAAAAATAAGACAAAACATTGAGCAGCAAAGAGCGATGGCAAAATATAACAACACCAGTGAAAAATCACAAGTAATTGTGTGTAATATTGGTGCTTTTGGCGTAGCCCTGCGTTCGTGAGCTGCTCCCTTGCAAAGGTGTGAGCCACTTCTAGCGCCCGATCCTCCGACCTGTACTCCAAGAGATGGAGAAGAACTCGTTTCCAGGAATGTGATCTACATCTTAGTCTTCACCTCCTAAAGCAGAAAATGTTCCATACCGTTACCAGCGGTCCAATGAAATTGTAGAGCACACGACTGACAATTGGAGTCGTTCGTGCGGATGTTGCTTGTGATGCACTGTATACTACTGGGAATTTTTGTAACAGAACATGTGACCGGCCTTAGGGTCGCTTTTTAGCAGCACACTCTCCTGTCGCTGTCTTTGAGACCCGGCGTGTCATGCTCAATATACTACTTGCCAATGCTTTTAAAGATTCTCTTTCTGTTTCCCAGCTCAATCCACAGCGTATCTGCTGAAACAATTCCGCAAATCCTCCACTAGCATCCCGTAGTCGCCCCTCCCGCCTGGAGCTAGCGATAGCAAACATTCCTGAGCCTCCTCCGTCAGACACAGGGCCAGCTGTAATGGCTTTGTCTCTTCAGACCACCTACCAGCACGAGATAACTGCTCGAATTGAGTGAAGAACACTTCCCACCTGCCTTGTCCATTAAACTTTTGGGGTTTAACTGCTACCGTGGCTAATGGGGCGGCAAGGAGGCCCACCATCAATGTGAAAAAACCTTAGTCGTTCTGTCCTTGAGCAAGACAGTTAACCCTAAAAATGCTCCCCGGGCTCCGTTGACGTGGAAGTAGAATCAGGTAACTGATTAGGGCTGCCCCCTGTACCTCAGGTAACTGATTAGGGCTGCCCCCTGTACCTCAGGTAACTGATTAGGGCTGCCCCCTGTACCTCAGGTAACAGATTAGGGCTGCCCCCTGTACCTCAGGTAACTGATTAGGGCTGCCCCCCAGGTAACTGATTAGGGCTGCCCCCCTCAGGTAACTGATTAGGGCTGCCCCCTGTACCTCAGGTAACTGATTAGGGCTGCCCCCTGTACCTCAGGTAACTGATTAGGGCTGCCCCCTGTACCTCAGGTAACTGATTAGGGCTGCCCCCTGTACCTCAGGTAACTGATTAGGGCTGCCCCTGTACCTCAGGTAACTGATTAGGGCCCCCTGTACCTCAGGTAACTGATTAGGGCTGCCCCCTGCACCTCAGGTAACTGATTAGGGCTGCCCCCTGTACCTCAGGTAACTGATTAGGGCTGCCCTCTGTACCTCAGGTAACAGATTAGGGCTGCCCTCTGTACCTCAGGTAACAGATTAGGGCTGCCCCCTGTACCTCAGGTAACAGATTAGGGCTGCCTTCTGTACCTCAGGTAACAGATTAGGGCTGCCCCCTGTACCTCAGGTAACTGATTAGGGCTGCCCCCTGTACCTCAGGTAACAGATTAGGGCTGCCCCCTGTACCTCAGGTAACAGATTAGGGCTGCCCCCTGTACCTCAGGTAACTGATTAGGGCTGTCCCCTGCACCTCAGGTAACTGATTAGGGCTGCCCCCTGTACCTCAGGGTTGGGTAAAATGCAGAGGACACATTTAAGTTGAAGGCATTCAGTTGACCAACTGACAATATTTGATATATTCCTATTCCTAATGGCAAAGGGGCCCGCCATCTTTGTTTACATCGGTAAACTGCGTGTCCGCCAATGATGACGTCGACACCACCATCGTCTTGCCCTTCGACCCAGCCGAGTGGCGAGAAGGAAAGCCTGCTAGTTCCGCTATCTTGCTAACAGATAGCTTGACCTCAGCTATGCTGCCTTCCAGGTTCCCCTCATCAGTCGCAAATTGCTCCTCCCGACAACACGCTCCTGCACCTGCCCCGTGCGCGTCTGACTCCACTTTAAACTTCCGTCCCGCTCCTTTCATCTTGGCCATAGACGCGAGCCATGCAACCACTAATCCCTAGTCCAAGCTGAAGTTAGTTAACTAAGCTCTGCCCAGAGTTCGAACACTTCTGACACCAATACAATGTCCTGAACGGAACAATAGGTTGAGTCGGACAATGTTACATTATGAGTAGTAACATCTGACCTATAGTACTAAAGGGGATATTAGTGTCATATAGATGTTAATGATACATTATGAGTAGTAACATCTGACCTGTACTAATAGTACTAAAGGAGATATTAGTGTCATATAGATGTCAATGTCACATGTTATGAGTAGTAACATTCAGGATTTTTTACTTTTTTGTTTTTGTTATAGCTCGTTTTCTTTCGTCATATCTACTTTCTAGACTTTTCCCCTTCATCTTTTCATTTAAGTTTGTTTTAAAACAAATATTAGAAGTCTGTAAAGGTAATATTATGTTTTGCCCACAGATACCAACAGGAGAGAACAGAGACTGAGATTCTCAGTGGTCAATCTGTCCAGAGTCATCAAACAGACCTGTCCTCCATATTCAGTGTATGTGGTCTTGTTTTGTGCATTTATTTATGTTTACCTCAAGTAAAGTTAATCTGTCAATCATTCATGCATTTGTTAACATTGTTCTGTTAATTAATTTATTTGATTACTTTTTCACTCTGCCTCTTTCAGTTACTTGAACAGAATATCTTGATTTTTGTTAAGAAAGAGTTAGAGAGGTTCAAGACAATGGTGAGTTCAGATCTCCCAGAAGGCTTTCCTAGTCAGAGGGTCGATGAGGATGGTATGGACCCTGAAGATGTGAAGAAGGAGAGCAGTGCCAAAGAGGGGGCTCTGAAGATCACACTGCATGTCCTGAGGAACATGAACCAGAAGGAGCTTGCTGACAAACTGGAGAAAAGTAAGAGTTGTCTGACTGTACTGTTGAATTTTTAATTATGAGGAACAGTTAAAAGCATTATGTAGCTGTTTAACTCAATATTAATGTAACCTTGTGACCTCTTCTAGTAGTGATGTGTTAAATCATTTAACTTAGAAGACAGAGATAGTGGAGATACAAAGAAGCTAAGAATATACTTGTCACAAATGGAGTTTCGGCTCGGTAGCAGGTAGTGGGACACAGGCGCAGAGATCGGTATATTCAAAGGATTTTATTCTGTGTAGGAAAAACTGAATCTATCGCCTACACGATAGAAAATGACAAAAAAACAAAACACTCACGTAATAACTCAAAACAAGAAAACAACCACAAACCTTAATGCAACAGGTACTGACATTAAGCAAACATACCAACAATGACCCGACACCGACAGACTGAAACCAACCAAACTAAATACATGAACTAATGAGCCCAAACAGAAACAGGTGCAGGCAAAACACAGGTGCAACGAATGTCCAAGATTACTCTTTCTCCGCTGGCAGGGGGAGTGCCGACTCTGGCATAGAGAGGGACAGAATGTCTGAGTCGTACAATACTACTAATTATAACAACTCAATAGTACAATACTGTATTTTGTAAAGACATACTATTATGTTTTCTTTTTATTCAGGTCAACCTGATAAAATCTGTCAACGTGAACACAAGTCTTACCTAAAGAAGAAGTTTCAGTCTGTATTTGAGGGTATTGCTAGAGAAGGGAACCCAACACTTCTCAATAAGATCTACACAGAACTCTACATCACAGAAGGTGGAAGTGGAGAAGTCAATAATGAACATGAGGTGAGACAGATTGAGACAACAACCAGGAAACAAACAAGACCAGAGACAGCAATCAAATGTAATGACATATTCAAACCCGTACATGGACAAGACAAACCTATCAGAACTGTGCTGACAAAAGGAGTCGCTGGAATTGGAAAAACAGTTTCTGTGCAGAAATTCATTCTAGACTGGGCTGAAGGAAAAGCCAATCAGGATCTACAATTCGTTTTTTCACTTCCCTTTAGGGAGCTGAATTTGATGAAAGGGGAAGAACTCAGTTTGATTCAACTCATCAATCAATTTTCAATTGAATACAAAACAGCAATCATCTCTAACTACTCCAACTATAAAGGTCTGTTCATCTTTGATGGTCTGGATGAGTGCCGACTGCCCCTTGACTTCAAGAACAACAAGACCTGTTGTGATGTGACAGAGTCAACCACAGTGGATATTCTGCTGACAAACCTGATAAAGGGAAATCTGCTTCCCTCTGCTCTCCTCTGGATAACTAGCAGACCTGCAGCAGCCAATCAGATCTCTTCAGGGTGTGTTGACCAGGTGACCGAGGTGAGAGGGTTCAATGACCCCCAAAAAGTGGAATACTTCAGGAAGAGATTCAGTGATGAGCACCTGGCCAGCAGAATTATCTCACACATAAAGGCATCAAGAAGCCTCCACATCATGTGTCACATACCAGTCTTCTGTTGGATTGTTGCTACGATCCTTGAGAACATGTTGACTACAGATGATAAAGTAGAGCTGCCCAAGACCCTAACAGACATGTACTCACACTTCCTTGTGTTTCAGTCCACACACAGGAATGTAAAGTATGATGGGAAAAAAGAGACAGATCCACACTGGAATGCAAAGAGCATTATGACACTGGGAAAACTGGCCTTTCAACAACTACAGAAAGGCAATCTGATTTTCTATGAAAAAGACCTGCAAGAGAGTGGCATTGATATAAATGAAGCATCAGTGTACTCTGGAGTCTGCACACAGATGTTTAGAACAGAGACTGTGCGCCAGGAGAAGGTGTTCTGCTTTGTTCATCTGAGCTTTCAGGAGTTTCTAGCTGCTCTTTATGTGTTTCACTCATTCAACAACAACAATAAGAATCTAATGGATGAACAACAATCAACCATCACAACACCTCTGAAACTGAAAATACCTGAAATAGATTTCCACAAGACTGCAGTGGAGAAAGCTTTACAGAGTAAGACTGGACACCTGGATCTTTTTCTTCGGTTCCTTCTGGGCCTCTCACTAGAGTCAAATCAGAAGCATTTACAAGGTTTACTGACAAAGACCAGTAGCATCTCACAGAGCCATGAAAAAACAGTCAAGTACATCAAGGAGAAGATCAGGGAGAATCCCTCTTCAGAGAGATGCATCAATCTGTTCCACTGTCTGAATGAACTGAATGACCATTCTCTAGTGGAGGAGATTCAATATTACCTGAGTTCAGGAAGTCTCACCAGTGAAGAACTGTCACCTGCACAGTGGTCAGCTCTGGTCTATGTGTTACTGACTTCAGGAGAGGAGATTGATGTGTTTGACCTGAAGAAATACTCCACATCAGAGAAGGGTCTTCTGGGGTTGCTGCCAGTAATTAAGACCTGCAGAGGTGCTCTGTAAGTACGGTCATGCAAATGCCCCCCCACCCTGCAGTATATTCTCTGAGGGACAATGTCAGTTTTACAAATGTAGATCTTACTTTATTTAATCTATAGATACAAGACGATAAAGAAATGCAATACTTTTTACATAGGGAGTTACATTTGTGTGTCATGTATTGACTTTAATTTTTTAAAAGTATGTGCTAATTAGAGTTTACATGACAATGATGTCATCTATAAAAACTGTTCTAATGTTATTCTGAACTACTCTTCTGTTTGTGACATCATGATAATCTCTTTCCAGACTGTCAGGTTGTGGAATCACTGAGGAAGGCTGTGCTTCTCTGGTCTCAGCTCTGAAGTCAAACCCCTCACATCTGAAAGAGCTGGATCTGAGTAACAATGACCTGAAGGATACAGGGGTGAAGCAGGTGTCTGATTTGGTAAAAGATCCACAATGTAAACTGGAGACTCTGAGGTGAGTTAAAATAAACAACAACACAATTTAAAACACAACAACCTACATGACAACAACACAACAGAGGGACAACAAAACAAAAGGGAATACAAACATCTGCTGTGTTTCCACCTCCACCTGCACAGAGCTGCCAGCAGGTCCAAGTCTCCATCCCTGGTAAAGACCAAACCCTTTCAGACATTCCAGCAGGCCTGGAAGGAAACACACAACTTACAAAAAATATGTCAGTTCATAATAAAAATAAAAGTTATTTTAGTCTGAGTATAGTAAACATTGGAACTAATTATCATTCCACCCCTCTGCTGTCCAATGAGCCATCATTCATTCTCTCTATATGTTTTTACTCTCTTTCTTTTTGAAAATATCCCTCCATTCTACCATGTTGTCTCATAAGGACTTGAACTTCCTCATCTGTAACATTTCCTCAGGAATTGCCTGTTTGTAGAATACTGGCGCTTCCCATGGATCTATCATATTGCAGAGCAATTAGTCTCAGTGCTTCCTGGGTGGATGGAAGTCACACAGGGCTGCTATGTCACATTGTCCTCTAGCGACTCCTAATGGTTGAGTGGCCGGCTGTAATCTCAGTCATGGACGTTTCGTTTCTATATAGGGAGTTACATTTGTTTGTCATGTATTGACAATGTAAGTTTTAAAAGTATGTGCTAATTAGAGTTGACATGACAATGATATAATCTGTTAAGACTTTTCTAATGATATTCTGAACTATTGTTCTTAGGGACGCAAATTATCGATTAATTCATTAATCATTAGTTGATTGAATTTATCGATCTATTAACGATTAATTGATAAGCGGCTTTTTCCGGAGAATGTAAATTTCTCACGGTATCAATACTGTCTTAAACATAGGGCTGGACGATATGGCCAATTTTATTTTATATCACGAAATATTTCTTAATTTCGGTCGATACGATATAATTCCGATATCGATATGAACAATAAAAAATGCCAAGAACACCCAGAACAGATGTCTGTGCCTACAATCTTCTGAAAAAGGAATTTGCCAAGTCTATTAAACCTCCTCCTATAAAACTATATAATATTTTAGAAATGAAACGGTACAAATACATTAACGTTCACTTTTTATTTGAATTTAACCTTTATACAAACAAGAAAAGTCAAATAAACATAAAAATCTCAGACTGACCTTATTAATATATTTAACTTTAAACGTAACTTTTGGTGCTCTGCATGCATCTTGCGAAAGAACATTGTAGCCGGAACTTCTTCTCTCCGTTTATGTCTATGACGAATCACGCAGGTACTGGGCTACGCCGCACCGAGCCGAAGTAGTTTAAAATAGTCCGAATATAAACACTTATTATAGATGTACCATAGTGATTCAGGATAAAACATAAACACAGTTTGGATATTGGATTCATGATGTACTGGCTCATTATATACATTTTGCTAATTTTTAACTAAAAAGGTACTGCAGCTTTAACATAGCACACTGCTAGTCGGCTCCACTCTCCCGCATGCTTGGTTTCTTTTTTGACGCCTCAAGTTAGTGCCGGGTCTCTTGCCACCCGGGAGAATCCCGTGTCACGTTCAATTACGCCTACGTCCTGTGGAAAACGGTCTTTGATTGCAATGTTCAATTAACCGACAATTCATTTATTTAATCGAGTAAATTCTTATCGATTAATCGATAGTCGATTAACCGTTTACATCCCTAGTTGTTCTGTTTGTGACATTATGATAATCTCTCTCCAGACTGTCAGGTTGTGGAATCACTGAGAAAGGCTGTGCTTCTCTGGTCTCAGCTTTGAAGTCAAACCCCTCACATCTGAAAGAGCTGGATCTGAGTAACAATGACCTGAAGGATACAGGGGTGAAGCAGGTCTTTACTTGGGTAAAAGATCCACAATGTAAACTGGAGACTCTGAGGTGAGTTAAAATAAACAACGACACAATTTTACAACACAACGATATATATGACAACAACACAACAAAGGGACAACAAAACAAAAGGAAATACAAACATCTGCTGTGTTTCCAACTCCACCTGCTCTCAGCTGCCAGCAGGTCCAAGTCTCCATCCCTGGTAAAGACCAAACCCTGTCAGACATTCCAGTAAGCCTGGAAAGAAACACACCACAAAAATCCTATCCTTAAACAGTAAATAATAACGTCCTATTAGTCCAAATATAGTAAACATAAATCTTTATTTCACCTCTCTTCTGTTTACTGAGCCACCATTCATTCTCACTATATTTTGTAAATATTTTTTTTAATATTTTTTTTACATATCCTTTCATTCTACCATGTTGTCTCATAGCGACTTTAACTTCCTCATCTGTAACATTTCTTAAGGAATTCTCCAGGGGCCCGTTTCTCAGAAAGGGAGGAAATTTAACCTCAGAGTCAGTTATTGGTTAGCTATGGTAACTGAGTCTGTGAACCTAACCTGGTCGGGAGCAGTTTTTCTTCAATAAACCTGGAGTTTCTCTCAGTCTCCTCCCTCTGACACAGCGCTCTTCATAAAATTTTTAATTAATTCAGTCTGTATCAGGCGCATTTTAGCGCAGTGTTGTCATCTGCATGAATAAAATAGGTTTGTTTTATTAACTAACTTCGGTGACGTTATAGATTAAAGTTTTTTTTCTCAAACATGACATGTCCTTTTGTTATGATCTTGTAGATGAAAGCTGAATTACTTCTCACTCAGGAAGTTAAACATACGTTGGGAGATGATATTGAGGAAACCCGACTAGATGTATTTTAATTTCCAGATAACTTCCTATCTGATATTGAGGAAACCCGACTAGATGTATTTTAATTTCCAGATAACTTCCTATCTGATATTGAGGAAACCCGACTAGATGTATTTTAATTTCCAGATAACTTTCTATCTGAGCGGTATAGTTTTTCTTTACAGTCCATCAGATATGTACATAACCTTATCCATCCTCATATCACTAATGTAACCCATCGTGGACATGGTCTTACATCCGAGCAGATTATTTGTGTCGCATTACGTTTTTTACAAACGTCAGTTTTAGGGCAGTATTACAGCCACTGTATGCAGAGCCGTTATATTAAACGTGTTTGTAGTGTTCCCTGGACACAAACCAGTGAGAGACATTAAAGAGGAGGTCCACAGCATGAATAGTTATTAATTATAATTCGGTTAATGACATGGTGCTGCAAGATCAGACTGGTATAAATTATTTGAATGTATTTTAGGATTTCCTAATGCGATTTGGCTGCATTGATGGCACACAGATGTGTTTTTCTCCCGCAGGATTGCACCTTAATGAAATAGATTATAGCGTCAATACCATTCTACCAGTTTTTACCAGTACTAACACTTGTGATTAAATATGAGCATGGGTGTGTATATTAGGCATGTGTGTAGTTTGTTCTAACAGAGTGTCAAAAAAATAATTTCCCAACTGGGAATTGATAAGATGTATATATAAAAAATATTGCTGCCTGCAGCAATGGCGGGTTCCTCCAAACTAGACATCAATTTAAACATGTCAATCCAGTGGCCAAGTATACAACAAATTGTATAGTGTTGACTTTCCAGTGTTAACTATACATTAACTAATGTTAACTGAGTTGTTTGATAAACCCAAATGGGCCCTATATGTAATTTCCCTTTTCTGAACCCATATAATGATGGTTTATGTGTGTACAACCTAGTGTTAAACATGACAGCAGAAGTTACGATTGTAATATTTGTTTTTTCAAGGTTTTGTTCAAAGTTTTCCACAGAGTTTGCCACATGGTGAGAATCACCAAAAGAACAGTGTGGTTGTGGCACACACCTTAATAATGCATGCAAGTCCAGCATTATAGAAGAGTTTTGTTTGATTAGCAGGAAATCATGACTGAGACAGTGATTGTAGCCATGGAACATTTAAAAAGGTTCAGCATCAATCTGCTCTAAAACACCCAAGAGTTTAGGGAATCGAGTGTTTTCTATAGCACAGCTATATATGGTCACACATTAAATCTTTGTCTTAAACAGATTCATGTTTTAAATTCTTTGTGACCAGCCAAATTACAGTTTTTGTATCTCCTGATAAGGGTTGAGTACAGTTGTCATTTCAAATGGAACCTTTTTTGCTAGTTGTGTAATTTAGTTTTAAAAAGAACAAGTCAAAACTTTTCAAAATTAATATTAGTTATATAGAAAATTGTTAAATCAATTGAATACAAAGTGGTCACTAAGGAGTGAAGTTATTGAAAACATGTGTTCTTGTATATGTATCGTCTAATGGTCTAGTTGCACATCATCCATTTAGTGGACCCTGCATCATCCTATTCATTGCAACCCAATGACATGAAGTGTTAAGTGTAGCCTGGTGTAAAGTACCACTACAGCACACACACTAATTTGGTGGTAATTTATTCTGGTAAATCTTATTTAGGTGATTCTCAGTAACCTTGTAAAAAATGCAAGGAAACTAATGTACAACAAAAACGGTAGTTGCTGTATTGTGAAATAAAAACAAGAAAACAAGTACACCACAATTAAAATAAACTCAAAGTTACAATATGCTGTGCTGAAGCTTAAGTGTATATTCCAGAGCTATTTACTTGCCACCAATTGATGTTACAGGACTAATTATACTAGATAGCACCAACGTAATTCAGTCAATACTATTAATGTTCAATTACCCAAAAACGTCAGCTGATTTGTAATTACCACAAAATCCGTGCAGCTTTTTGCGCACAAAATATTTTACTGCAGATACAGTCAAGTAAACTTATCAAACGAGATTACAAACATAGTTTAAATTGGCTATAAATGAAGCTCTCAAACACTTAAGCCATAACAATACATCAACGATAATAGAAAATACTAGACAGCACTAAGTACACATAAGAAACAGCGCTGTTCACTTCAGATCTCACAAATGTATATTTTCTGATTGTTAAATATTGGGCACTATTTTAATCAGGAGAATCTACTTTAAAAAAAAAAGATATGACAAGCCAGTGGGCATTGCTGCCAAAACACACTAGGCAACTCTGCACATTGGTTTCTACTAAATCCAAAGTAGAGTCTCTACTAAAGACAAAGGTTGTAAAAGTATGCCAGCTATTTATAGAATGAGTCAGATATGGTTTGATGCGTTTCTGATAATCACTGAATAATTTATTGATTTTCCAATCAAATTACTGCTGTTAGTGAATGCGTGATCACGGTAAGACAAATTATTTTTTATTGAAATCTAGATTCAACTTTTATTAAAAACAAAAGTTGTAAAAGTATGCCAGCTATTTATAGAATAAATCAGATGTGGTTTGATGCGTTTCGGATAATCACTGAATAAGTTATTGATTTTCCAATCTGTCGAATGTCTGTCGAATGTCTGTTGAAAGTGAATGTGCGAATATAAAACCAAGTTAGTGAATGCTGTGATCACGGTCATAAAAAAAAGATTTTTCATTAAAATCTAGCATCAACTTTGATTAAAAACAAAGGCTGTAAAAGTATGCCAGCTATTTATAGAATAAATCAGATTTGGTTTGATGCGTTTCTAATAATAATTGAATAAGTTATTGATTTTCCAATCTGTCGAATGTCTGTTGAATGTGAATGTGCGAAAATAAAACCAAGTTTACCTCGGCTCACGGAGATACCATTAGTTCAACTGCTATTATCTGGACGCGAATACACTTAGTACGCATATTACTACTAAACTCAAGATATCATAACAACGATAACGCATTAATAAATGTTTGGAAAGTGTATGTTATTACTTACGGTTCAAATGAACGACTAACATCCTTACATCTCTGCAGACGCTGCGTGCCCCTAGTGGCGCATGTGTGAAAAATAATGTGTCATATCAACACAAAAAAACATTTAATCAGTATGAAATTTTAAATAAGTACGCCCTATTCAGCCATTAATCATTCTATTGCTTTGTGCTAAATGTAACATCATAACACATGAATTCCACACATATAAACGCAAGTTTGAAGTCATTTGGAGCAGCAATACAAGAGAAAACAATTCATAAAGTTTTTCCCTAAATATCACTGTACAAGACAATCCATCATGGCAAAACTCATGGTCCTTGAGGCTTTTTTGTTCACCATGAGAAACAAGTCATGTACAACAATATGCATCCATTTTGGACATATGGAGCAGCGGGGCTATTCTCTGACACAAAGAGGTGATGGCAATATAGAAAGTCACATAAAAACGCACCTCAATATGTATTATATTGTTTTTTGCTAAATTTAACAATGAAAGACATTACTTCCACACATGACTAAAGCAAGATTCAAGTCGTTTGGAGCAGCGGTTCAAGAGAAAACAATTTATGAAGGTTTTCCCAAATCTGGACTGTACAAGACATTCCATCATTGCAAACCTTATGCGTCCCAGAGGCTTTTTGTTCATCATGAATAGTAAGGCAAGTATGCCAAAGGGCATCCATTTTTAACATATTGGGCAGCGGGGCTGATCGCGAACACACAGAAATTAAGGAAATATGAAAATGTACATTCCATTTTCTTAAATATCAAATTGACTGACAGTAATTCTACACATGTCAAGCCAAGAACCAAGTGAATCAGAGCAGCGGTTCAAGAGGAGTAGCGTTTTGTGTTTTCCCAAATTTGGACTGTAAAGAAAAATCCATCATGGCGGACTTTATGCGTCCAAGATGCTTTTGGTAACTAAACTATGCAATTAAGGCATGTCAATTAAGGCATAGAGACCAAGTTTCAGCCTTATTGGACAAACGGTGTGGCAGGCCTAGCCCGTAGACTTAAGCCGTGATTTATAGCGCCCCCTATGGATGTATGTAGGTCATTTGAGTTGTGTGAGTTACTCAACATTTGTTTTATCAATGTGCAATTTAAAAAAAAAAGTTATCCATGGGCAACCAAGTTATTGAACCATTTAGGGAGATAAGTATAATAATAATAATAAATATAGCTGCCTGCAGCAATGTCGGGTTCCTCCAAACTTGACATCAATTATAACATGTCAATCCAGGTTTCAGGTAAATCGGAGAAACGGTAATGGCAATATACTTTTTGTTCACCATGAGGAATAAGGCACGTACACCAATTTGCAGACATATTGGAGATACACAGCAGCAGATTAATGACAAAGACATGGTTTATATGCTAACCGTTGCCATCAAAGCGTGGGACTATAGCATCACCTAGTGGCAATGTGTCAAAACGACTGTTGCTGGAACGCTTCACGAACTAGATGAATCATGCTCATCAACTTGAGCAATCATGATAATCATGCTAACCATTCTATTTGTCAAAATGACTGGTTGGCTGGAACGCTTCACGAATAACAGTTAGCATGCTAATCATGCTAATAAGTGAATTTTTTATTTATTAATATTGCTTTATTTCAAGTTGAAAGACAATAATTTGACACCTATCAAGGCAGGAATCAAGTCAATTAAAGCAGGTGTTCAAGAGACAAAGAGTCAGCATCAATAGCATTAGACACTTTGTTTTATTTGGGGTCCAATTGACTCAAGTTTTTCCAGCTCTTACACAAGACATTTTTTCACATATCAAAGTGAAACCTTTTTAAGGTACTACAAATAATGCCATCTTGAACCCTGTTAGGTCTGAAAAACCATCAATCAAAATTACAATTATTTAATAGACCAATACATATTAAGTCAATATGTACATTTACTTAAAGACGCCCCCTTCAGCCATTTTGTTTTATATTAGTTTTTCCTAGATATACAATTGAAAGACAGTAATTTTACACATGTCAGGCCAAAAAGCAAGTGAATTGGACCAGCGGTTTGGGAGAAATTGTGTTGTGTACATTTTCCCAAATCTGGACTTTACAAGACATTGCATTATGGCAAATGTTATGCGTCCAAGAGGCTTTTTTGTTCATCATGGGAATAAGGCATGTACACCAAAGGGCATCCGTTGTTAACATATGGAGCAGCGGGGCTGATCCCGAACACACAGAAATTACTCAATATGAAAATGTACGTAGACACGCCCCTTTATTGCAATGAATGTCTTATTCCTGAAGACCCTATAGACAGACAGTCCTCCCACACATGATTGTGAAATGGCTAGTCAATTGGAGTGACGGCTGATTTAGAGTTAATATTTGTGCCTGTGAGCGCATTAGCGGTTAGCTTGTAGCCAAAAATGTCAAATTTCACTTTAAAATACTCGTGAGTACCCCAATCCGATCGCGGCTCTCCCGGTATTAGGTCTTAAGGACCGAACATCAGGGGGCTTGCCGGAGATCTCCAAGGAAAAGGTTGGTATGCGAACTTAATCAGTTCATTAACAGTAGTCATTATGCGCTCACTATAGGTACACTTTATTTGGGCAGCGAGATGTATTAGAGAACACACATGCTCTCATGCTTTATACTTTATATTGGTCTCAGCACACGGTTTTTATTTGCTTTAGCGACAACTACCGATGATATGTAAGCAGTAGCCTGGCGCGCTAAAAATATAAGCGGTAGAATGTTAGCATTGTAAAGTGGTCAAGCAAATGGCTTATTCCAGAAGATGTGTGGATAAGATGCTTGATTTACAATTATTAGATTATATTCACTTACCCTGTTGTGCATGAACATAGCTGTTCCTCAATTTGTGTGTTTCCCACTTGAATGGTTAGCGTATGCAGCTGCTGCTTGCACTGGGACCTAGGCTTTAGCTTCAATTTTAAAGACGTTATACTCTAATCGGTTGCATATTAATCGTGGATATATCCCTAGAATGCATACTGCAGCCCCTTTTGTCTTGCTCTTTCAGATATTTCACCTGTTCGCCAAAAATGACTGAATATCTCATTGGGAATGTCTGACACTGGTGCATACATACTGCAATAGACGTGCCAGGCTCGAAAGCTTGACAGGCGTAGCAACAGTAACTAAGGAGGGCGTGGCTTAGCGAACGGTCATTTCAGCTGTTCTGAAACCGAAAACTCAAAGAGTTTTCCATCTTAGGGTAAATCAACTCTGAGGTCAGGGTTAGATTTAGAGTTTGTTAAACCTCCTTCTTGAAACGGACTCCTGATTGCAATATACTGGCGCTAACCAGGGATCTAGCATATTGCAGTGCAATTAGTCTCAGTGCTTCCTGGGTGGATGGAAGTCACACAGGGCTGCCATGTCATATTGTCCTCTAGCGACTCCTAATGGTTGAGTGGCCGGCTGTAATCTCAGTCATGGACGGTTCATTCCTATATAGGGAGTTACATTTGTTTGTCATGTATTGACAATGTAAATTTTAAAAGTATGTCCTAATTAGAATTAACATGACAATGATGTAATCTATAAAGACTAGTCTAATGTTATTCTAAACTATTGTTCTGTTTGTGACATCATGATAATCTCTCTCCAGACTGTCAGGTTGTGGAATCACTGAGGAAGGCTGTGCTTCTCTGGTCTCAGCTCTGAAGTCAAACCCATCACATCTAAAAGAACTGGATCTGAGTAACAATTACCTGAAGGATACAGTGGTGAAGCAGCTCTCTGCAGTGGTAAAAGATCCACAATGTAAACTGGAGACTCTGAGGTAAGAAATAATAAACACCAACACAATTTACAACACAACAATGTATATGACAACGACACAACAGAGGGACAACAAAACTAAAGGAAATACAAACATCTGCTGTGTTTCCACCTCCACCTGATCTGAGCTGCCAGCAGGTCCAAGCCTCCGTTCCTGTTAAAGACCAAACCCTGTCAGACATTCTGTCGTAGAAAAGGAGTAGAAAAACTTCCAGAGTCGAACGACTTATGTTTAAGAATATTTATTAAAAGAAAAGAATTGTTCACAACAACTGTTAACAACGTCTGCAATTTCAGTGTTCTGTTAGCGCTAGGAAAAAAGCTGGAAGAGAATGATTCCAGGTGTGTCCTATTATACTCCCTTATACTCAAGCTGAAACACCTCACATGCAGGAAACAGGATACACGTCTAAAATATGTCTTCTATTACATGTCTAAGTCATTGCCGCCCTCTACTGGTCAAATGACAGAGCCAATTAATGCATTAGTGCAGAGATTAACACAATTCTACTAAAACATATATAAAGTTACACAGATAATATAAAATAACAAACAAATAATTAAAAAATGCAAATAAACTAATAATGTAAACAACTAAAAATCTAAAAACTAATAATCAAAAAAACTAAAAATCTACCCCAATTCCAGCAGGTGTCACGGTTCACTAAGGCTAGAACCCAGATGCAGACCCAGACACTGATGGCGGTGAAACAATAAAGAGTTTATTTCGAACAGTTCAAAAATGGAAATAATAATGCAGGTTGGAGGCTCGTCCCGTGGTCTCCTCAAATCCTGCCGGCAACCGGCTCCGGTGCGGGTGCGCTCTCAATAGGAAAAGGACCAATGTACCTTGGTGAGAGTTTGCGTGATTCCGTGCGTAACGGTAAGTCCTTGGTGGATAGCCACACCTTATCCCTCACCGAATAACTGGGTGCCGGCTTACGGCGCCGGTCGGCCTGGTGCTGTTACTGCCCCGTGGACCTGAGCAGGGTAGCCCGAGCCTGATGCCATGTTCGGTGACACCGACGAACGTGGTTCTGGACTGAAGGAACCTCCAACTCCTTCTCCTGCGATCTGAACAGAGGTGGCTGGTAACCATAAGCACACTGGAACGGGGACATACCTGTGGCCGCCGTTGGTAGGGTATTATGGGCGTATTCAACCCACGGGAGCTGGGATGTCCAGGACGTCGGCTTGGAGGAAACGAGACAGCGAAGGGTGGTTTCCAACTTCTGATTCATCCTCTCCGCCTGTCCATTCGTTTGAGGATGAAACCCCGAGGACATACTGACTGTGGCCCCAATGGCAGTGCAGAACCCCTTCCAGACCACAGAAGAGAACTGAGGACCTCGGTCCGATACCACGTCGCAGGGAAGCCCGTGAATCCGAAAAACCTCCTTGACCAGCAAGTCAGCAGTCTCCCTCGCCGACGGAAGCTTGGGCAGAGGAACAAAATGGGTGAGTTTACTGAAACGGTCCACAACGGTGAGAATGACAGTGTTCCCCTCTGACTTCGGTAATCCGGTAACGAAGTCCAACCCCACATGAGACCATGGGCGTCGAGGGATGGGTAGTGGACGTAACAATCCCACACTCGGCTGAGAGGATCCCTTGTTCTGAGCACAGACAGGGCAGGCCGCGACATAATCCCTAGTGTCGTTCCCCATGGCTGGCCACCAGAACCGTCTTCGCAGGAATCCCATGGTACGCGCTATACCCCTGGGTGGCACGTCAGATGTGAGGTGTGTGCCCAAACCAATACCGATGCTCTCAAACCCTCCGGTACGAAGAGGCGGCCAGGGGGACCCATCCTGGGTCCTGTTGCTGGGCAGCCCTCACCTCCTCCTCCACCCTCCAAAGCACGGTCCGGATAACGCACTGGTCAGTGATGATGGTGTCTGCATGGGACTCCGTCCCCTCCCCTCTGGAGTACACACGAGAAAGCGCGTCCGGCTTCACGTTTCTGGACCCTGGTCTGAAGGTAAGAGAGAAATTAAATCTGCCGAAGAATAGTGCCCATCGGGCCTGACGTGAGTTAAGCCGTTTAGCAGACCGTACATATTCTAAATTCTTGTGGTCTGTCCAGACCACAAATGGCTGTTCGGCCCCCTCCACCCAGTGTCGCCACTCCTCCAATGCTATCTTGACGGCGAGGAGCTCCCTATTGCCCACGTCGTAGTTCTGTTCGGCTGGTGATAGGCGGCGAGACAAGAACGCACAGGGATGCAGCTTACCATCCTCTGCCGTGCGCTGGGATAGGACCGCACCCACTCCAACTTCCGAGGCTTCCACCTCGACCACGAACTGACGTTCTGAGTCAGGCTGACAGAGGATAGGTGCTGAGGTGAACCGCTCCTTCAACTCGGTGAACGCTTTCTTTGCGTCCGGAGTCCACTGGAACGGTCTGATGGTTGAAGTGAGAGCTGTTAGCGGCGCCGCCACCCGGCTGTAGTTGCGTATACATCTTCTATAGAAATTTGCAAACCCTAGGAATCTCTGTAGCTGCTTGCGGGTCTCGGGCTTAGGCCATTCTAACACAGCTAGGACCTTGGAGACGTCCATCCTCACCTGCCCCTCCGTGATGACATAACCCAAGAACGACACCTTCTGGGAATGAAACTCACATTTCTCTGCCTTCACAAACAAACTGTTCTCCAATAGTCGACGTAACACCTCTCTTACGTGTCCACGATGTTCAACAGGATCCCGGGAGAAAATCTAAATGTCATCTATGTAGACGAAGCCGAAACGCCCCACCATGTCATGAAGCACATCGTTGACCAGGCACTGGAAGACGGCGGGGCCGTTGGTCAACCCAAAAGGCATCACCAAGTACTCGAAATGGCCCATCGGCGTGTTGAACCCAGTCAACCACTCATCTCCCTTCCGTATCCTAACCAGATGATACGCGTTGCGGAGGTCCAACTTTGAGAAGATAGTGGCTCCCTGTAGTGACTCAAAAGCGGAGTTCATTAGTGGTAAGGGGTACTTGTTCTTTACCGTGATATTATTGAGTCCCCGGTAATCGATGCATGGACGAAGGGAACCATCCTTCTTTCGAACAAAAAAGAACCCCGCCCCCAGCGGAGATGAAGAAGGCCGTATAATCCCAGTCCTTAATGTACCTCTCCATGGCGTCGCGCTCCGGCTTGGAGATACTGTAAAGGCGACCCTTGGGGTAGGCCCGGTCCGGAAGAATCTCAATAGCACAGTCATATGGTCTGTGGGGAGGTAGAGACAGTGCACATTGTTTATTAAACACCTCTGCTAGGTCATGGTACTCACCGGGCACCTGGGACAGGTCTGCCGGGGTATGGCCGCTCTCCTTCCCAGGGGTAAGCTCAGGAGATGCTGATCGAAGGCAGTGGGTGTGGCAACGAGTGCTCCACCCCGAAATCCGGTCGGAACCCCAGTCAATGGTAGGGTTGTGGGTAGTGAGCCAGGTATAACCTAAGACCACCGGAATCTGAGACGACTTTATAACAAAAAAAACTGATTAGCTCAGAATGATTACCCGAAATCTACAGGCTAACAGGTTCAGTACGGGCAGTGATGCGTGCAATGAGGCTTCCATCCAATGAATTCGCCTCCATGGCCCTCTCCAGAGGTTCCGTGGCAAGACCCAGCTGTTGAACCATGGCTGGGTCCATAAAACTATCGTCTGCCCCGGAATCAATCAGTACCTGGAGACTGACCGATCTCCCATTATGGGTAAGAGTGGCGGAAAAAAGGGGGCGTGGTTGCGTATTGGAGGTAGTAAGGGTATGACTCGCTATCAGCCTCCTCTCCGCTAGCGAGTCTGTGGGTTTTCCCAACGCCGTGGGCAACCTGCCCGATAGTGACCTGACTGCCCACAATACAGACAACTGTTAGCAGCCCGTCGGCGTTGGCGTTCCTCCTCGCTGAGGTGAAAGCGACCCAATTGCATTGGCTCGGTGCCAAAACCCTCTCCTCCGCTCTGCTGACGAAACCTGTTTCCCTCTCCGCTGCTCTCCGCTGACTCTGCTCCCGGTCGAGCGTGTCTGTCTCCACGACGCCGCTCCCTCTTACGCTCACGGCTCCTATTGTCCACCCGTATAGTAAGGGCTATTAATTCCTCCAGCCCATCTGGTTCCGGATACGAAACCACTTCGTCCTTGATCTCCTCCGACAGCCCATTGTAGAAAGCTGCCTGTAATGCCTCCTTGTCCCATCTACTCTCCCCGGCCAGGATGCGAAATTCAATGGCATAGGCGGCTACGCTACGCGCTCGCTGACGCAGAGCCAACAGTCTCTTGGCCGCCTCCTTCCCCCGAACTGGGTGGTCGAACACTCTTCTAAGCTCCTGTTCGAACGCCGTTAGCGATTGGGTAAGTGGGCCAGCACCGTCCCATATGGCAGAAGCCCACTCTAGAGCGTCACCCCGTAGAAGGCTCATAATATACGCAATCCTCGACCTGTCAGAACTATAGGTGCGCGGCTGCTGATCGAACACCAGACCACACTGAATGAGGAAGGCACGGCATTGTCCCAAATGTCCATCATACCTCTCCGGCGCTGGAATCCAGGGTTCACGGTCCAACCCTGTGGTCGGGCTTCTCTCCGGGTGATCCGAACTGGGCGTTGGAACCTGACGAGGCTCGGTGGTCTCCAGTCGTTGTTGAAGTGCGGATATGCTGGTGGTAAGTGACTGTAATCCGCTCCTTAGCTCCTGTAGCGCAGCAGTGTGTTGTCCCAAAAGTGCTCCCTGCTGGTGCCTGGCGAACGGGTTCCATGACAATAACAACAGAACTAAAAACCAGATCATGGTGGGTTATTCATGACAGCAGGCCTGGAAGGAAACACACCACAACTTACAAAAAATATCTCATCTCTCCTCATCTCATCTTCAACCGCTTATCCGGGGTCGGGTCGCGGGGGTAGCAGCTCTAGCAGGGGACCCCAAACTTCCCTTTCCCGGGCAACATTAGCCAGCTCTGACTGGGGAATCCCGAGGCGTTCCCAGGCCAGTGTGGAGATATAATCTCTCCACCTAGTCCTGGGTCTTCCCCGAGGTCTCCTCCCAGCTGGACGTGCCTGGAACACCTCTCTAGGGAGGCGCCCAGGTGGCATTCGTACAAGATGCCCGAACCACCTCAACTGGCTCCTTTCTATGCAAAGGAGCAGCGGCTCTACTCCGAGTTCCTCTCGGATGACTGAGCTTCTCACCCTATCCCTAAGGGAGAGGCCAGCCACCTTTCTGAGAAAACCCATTTCGGCCGCTTGTACCCGCGATCTCGTTCTTTCGGTCATGACCCAGCTTTCATGACCATAGGTGAAAATACAAAAAATATGTCCTTACATAATAAATAATAATTTTCTGTTAGTCCAAGTATAGCAAACATTGGAACTAATCATCATTCCACCCTCTGTTGTCCAGCGATTCATTCTCACTATATTTTATTAAACTTTATTATCCCTTTATTCTACCATGTTGTCTCATAGGGTCTTGAACTTCCTGGGTGGATGGGTGGAAGTCACACAGGGCTGCTATGTCATATTGTCCTCTAGCGACTCCTAATGGTTGAGTGGCTGGCTGTAAGCTCAGTCATGGACGTTTCTTTATAGGAAGTTACATTTGTGTGTCATGTATTGACAATGTAAGTTTTAAAAGTATGTCCTAATAAAAAATTTACACGACAGACATGTAATCTATAAAGACTATTCTAATGTTATTCTGAACTATTGTTCTGTTTGTGACATCATGATAATCTCTCTCCAGACTGTCACGTTGTGGAATCACTGAGGAAGGCTGTGCTTCTCTGGTCTCAGATCTGAAGTCAAACCCCTCACACTTGAAAGAGCTGGATCTGAGAAGCAATGACCTGAATGATACAGGGGTGAAGCATGTCTCTGGTTTGATAAAAGATCCACAATGTAAATTGGAGACTCTAAGGTGAGTTAAAACAAAACAACAACACAATTCACAACCCAACAATCTACATGACAACAACACAACAGAGGGACAACAAAACAAAAGGAAATACAAACATCTGCTGTGTTTCCAACTCCACCTGCTCTCAGCTGCCAGCAGGTCCAAGGCCCAATCCGAATACTCCCCCTTACCCCTTCCTCTTAGCCCTTCCCCTTAGTTTTGCGCGTTCGCGCGACACCAAGTGCTGTCCGAATACTCATTTTGATCAAGACGAAGGTGTAAGACTGAGGGCTATATACCCCTTGAAACCAAGATTTTCCGAGAGCTTACTTGAAACCAAGGGGTACCCAGAACACATTGCGAGACGTCAACAATGGCTGCTAGATCAGCAAATAAGACCCATAAATGTAGTATTTTCGGATTAAATAACGAATTTTAAAATTACGACACAATTGTTTTGTGATCTACGCAGTCCTGTATATATATATTTTTAACCATTTAAATAATTGAAGTTTTTTTTTAAATCGCTACTTTTTGCCAGTTTTCAACGCCAAAGATACATTGCTAATTTGTCCCGTATTCATATCAGTGCATAACGTAACATGTTGCTTTTGGAATAGCGAAGTTTCATGCTGTACAACCATAGACTGTAGATTATGAAGGTGTACAACATAATTTGGATATGATACAGGACACTTGTGAGGCCAAGACATAGAGGTTATTGGACATCTTTGAAAAAATGTTTGATAAACTGTAGTTTGTTTGTTGTTGCACTTTGCACATTGTTTTCGATTAAGGGTTTCTGAACATCGATCAATGACATTCAAAACAGTGATCACTGAAACAGATATACAAAACACAATGCAATGTGGATGAAATTATTTATTGAAAACAGCCTTCAGTAGTAAGCAAGCAGGTTTATTTATATAGCACGTGTGCTTTACAAAAACATTAAAAACAATAGTACACAGAAGAACATCTGCATCCATATGCACCGCCACCAAAGTAAACAAATAACTTCTACATACATCGAACCATATGCGCAGTATAGGCGTGTTGGGGTTTATGGCACAGTATCTTGTTGGACCACCAGTCTGGAAAATAAAACAATTTTACACCATTAATGGCTGAGTTGGGAAAAATGTTTGCTACCTTGTTGGTTAGTTCTGTGAACTTTAAATACAATACGACAATGTTGTTTGCAACCAATCGATACATACCTTAAGTTAAACTACCAGCATTCGTAGGCGTCGTAGACCTCTTCTCGCTTGATTTCTGCGATTTGTTGCAGACAATCGCAAAAACATAACTAAAATCCACGCAATCGACAACATACACACTTTTCCAGACTGCATCTCCGAAGTTTGAGATCAACATTTGTGTCGCCTCTGGTGACGTAGCAGCCAGCTAGCGACGATGTATGATGACGTAGCCAAAACCGAGTGGTGTCCCAATTCCTATGGGAACGTAGCCCTTACCACTCGGTTTCGAGGGCCAAGGGGTAGGGGTAAACTAAGGGGTAGGGCTAAGGGGAAGGGGTAAGTGGGAGTATTCGGATTGGGCCCAAGTCTCCATACCTGGTAAAGACCAAACCCTGTCAGTAATTCTAGCACGCCTGGAAGGAAACAAACAACAACTTACAAAAAGCCTATCCTTACACAGTAAATAATAACGTTCTATTAGCCCAAGTATAGTAAACATTCAACTTTATTCGACTTCTATTTTGTTCACTGATCCATCATTCATTCTCACTATATTTTTTTACTCGCTTTCTTTTTGAAAATATCCCTTCATTCTACCATGTTGTCTCATAGGGACTTTAACTTCTACATCTGTAACATTTCTTCAGGAATTTTCCTGGTTGAAGAATACTGATGCTTCCCAGGGATCTAGCATATTGCAGAGCAATTAGTCTCAGTGCTTCCTGTGTGGATGCAGGCCCGGAGTGGCAATCGGGAGAATCGGGAGTTTTCCCGGTGGGCCGCAGGCTTTTGGGCCGTTAACGAGGGAAGGGAACGCAATTGTATCATCGGTTTACTTGCCTCCGTGTGGAGTTGGCCAGAGTAAGCAATTAATGCAACTCTCTTGGCATTTATGTAGACCTTTTGGACATATCTGCTGTGGTTAAAACAATACAAAAAACTAGTGCGCTGCTGCGTTTTGCCACTGTAAATTGATACAATATGAAAATCCATATTATCAAGACCAGGACGGAGCAGTGGGTGGGGTAGTGGGTGGTGCGGTCGCCTGCGGAGCTGTAGGTCGCTGGTTCCATTTCCCCCGGTGATATGGTTGTTGTTTTTGCATGCGTTGCTAGAGAAGTTTCTCCACACTAAAATGTGTTAAGCACAGGCCAAGAAGCTGTGCTGTTATTTGTATTTATTGATAATTTTGAACAGCTTTCTGTTATTTGTATTTATTGATAATTTTGAACAGCTTTCTGTTATTTGTATTTATTGATATTCACATTTAAAATTGAGCTTTCCGGTACAGGATATTCTTAGGAAATGACTTCCATTGCATGTTATTACACAACATACTTTAAGCAAGTAAACACTTTCTATTGAACCGTTTTCTGTTATTTGTATTTACTGATATTTGTCAAATAAAATGGTTTTGAAGATTCTAAAGAGAGCATATGTTTTAAACAGTACATCAACCTGCCCCCCCCTCCCCAAAAAAATGGGCTGGTTGACTACACATCTCCCGGGCTGAAAATCAGTCCCACTCCGGCCCTGGGTGGATGGGTGGAAGTCACACAGGGCTGCTATGTCATATTGTCCTCTAGCGACTCCTAATGGTTGAGTGGCCGGCTGTAATCTCAGTCATGGACGTTTCGTTTCTATATAGGGAGTTACATTTGTTTGTCATGTATTGACAATGTAAGTTTTAAAAGTATGTCCTAATTTGAAGTGACATTACAGTGATGTAATCAATAAAGACTTTTCTAATGTTATTCTGAACTATTGTTTGTGACATTATGATAATCTCTCTCCAGACTGTCAGGTTGTAGAATCACTGAGGAAGGCTGTGCTTCTCTGGTCTCAGCTCTGAAGTCAAACCCATCACATCTGAAAGAGCTGGATCTGAGTAACAATGACCTGAAGGATACAGGGGTGAAGCAGGTGTCTGATTTGGTAAAAGATCCACAATGTAAACTGGAGACTCTGAGGTGAGTTATAATAAACAACAACACAATTCACAACACAACAATCTACATGACAACAACACAACAGAGGGACAACAAAACAGAAGGGAATACAAACATCTGCTGTGTTTCCAACTCCACCTGCTCTCAGCTGCCAGCAGGTCCAAGTCTCCATCCCTGGTAAAAAACAAACCCTGTTAGTCAGTCCAGCAGGCCTGGAAGGAAACACACCACAACTTACAAAAAGCCTATCCTTACACAGTAAATAATAACGTTCTATTAGTCCAAATATAGTAAACATAAATCTTTATTCCACCCCAGTGTTGTTCACTGATCCACCATTCATTCTCACTGTATTTTTATTCCACTCATTCTTTCTGAAGCTATCCCTTGATTCTTCCATGTTGTCTCATAGGGACTTGAACTTCCCCATCTGTAACAGGGATCTAGCATATTGTCACACAGAGCCGTCATGTCACATTGTCCTCTAACAACTCCTTGTGGTTGAGTGGCCGGCTGTAATCTCAGTCCTGGTTGTAATGGTTCCTTCAATCACACTTGTATCAACTAAACACTTCCTGGTTGTGTGAACAGTGGGATAAGAATTAGAACATCTTGGTGAAACATGCTTGTAGTAGTTGTTTCAATCTTTTGACTATCCCATTACTTCTGTGAAGATGTTGTGTCTCACAACACACAGCCCAGCAATTATATCCACTGGGCAGCCGGACAGGGGTCAGAAAATATTGTTTGGATAAAGGAAAGGTTTAATTACATTTCTAAGCCTAACATATTTTTGTAATGATCTGTTACTTCTGAGAGAATTAGACAATAGTAGCTTCTATAGTTGACTACATATCAGCTGCCAGCAGCCTCCTCTCTCACACAGTTTGAAGCTCTTTATTTACACCAGTGGTTCCCAACCATGGGACGGGGCCAACTATGGATACTTGTTCTATTCACATGGGTACTGAGTACCAGACTATTCTAATGCTAAATGTTTATACCGCTAAGCCAATACCTGCCTGTTACGGTTATTTCAGTCATGTTTACAAAGTGTTTAAAATTGCCTGATCAATATATTTATGCACATTTTGTAACAGACCTTATTCCTATTCTACATTGCTCTTCAGCAAGGTAAACAGTGTAGCTTTTGTAGTGGAAATAATTATTCAAAAATATTTTTCAACACCGGAGCTTTTGAGTGAAGTAAAATGGACTTAATTTGTAGACTCCAAGTCAATTAGGCTGACAGGTTTTGCAGACCAAAAGGCTTGTGTGATGTACATATTTACTGCATCTTCTGCTGAATAACCTTTACTAGAACTCTCCTTTTCCTTACAATAAACTTTTCAGCCTAATCATCTATTACAAACGTCTTGCATATACATGTTTTGTTGGTTATACATATAGAATAAACTTCAGTGTTCCTTTTTTGGTGCATCTTTGTGGAAAATATTCCATACTTTTTGAGCCAATGATCAATGATGTATGAACTGTATGTTACATCTCTCATCTCATCTTCAACCGCTTATCCGGGGTCGGGTCGCGGGGGTAGCAGCTCTAGCAGGGGACCCCAAACTTCCCTTTCCCGGGCAACATTAGCCAGCTCTGACTGGGGAATCCCAACGCGTTCCCAGGCCAGTGTGGAGATATAATCTCTCCACCTAGTCCTGGGTCTTCCCCGAGGTCTCCTCCCAGCTGGACGTGCCTGGAACACCTCTCTAGGGAGGCGCTCAGGTGGCATTCGTACAAGATGCCCGAACCACCTCAACTGGCTCCTTTCTATGCAAAGGAGCAGCGGCTCTACTCCGAGTTCCTCTCAGATGACTGAGCTTCTCACCCTATCCCTAAGGGAGAGGCCAGCCACCTTTCTGAGAAAACCCATTTCGGCCGCTTGTACCCGCGATCTCGTTCTTTCGGTCATGACCCAGCTTTCATGACCATAGGTGAGGGTAGGAACAAAGATTGACCGGTAGATCGAGAGCTTTGCCTTTCGGCTCAGCTCTCTTTTCGTCACAACGGTGCGGTGAAGCGAATGCAACACCGCCCCCGCTGCTCCGATCCTCCGACCAATCTCCCGCTCCATTGTTCCCTCACTCGCGAACAAGACCCCGAGGTACTTGAACTCCTTCACTTGGAGTAAGGACTCATTCCCTACCCTGAGTAGGCACTCCACCGGTTTCCTGCTGAGAGTCATGGCCTCAGATTTAGAGGTGCTAACCCTCATCCCAGCCGCTTCACACTCGGCTGCGAACCGATCCAGTGAGTGCTGAAGGTCACCGACCGATGAGGCCATCAGGACCACATCATCCGCAAAAAGCAGTGATGTGACCATCAGCCCACCGAACGGGAACCCCTCCCCCCATGACTACGCCTTGATATCCTGTCCATGAATATTACAAACAGGCTGTGTACAGTAAGGATGGGACACTGTTGACCTCAACTGATGATGTGATCGGGCGCTGGAAAGAGCATTTTGAGGAGCTCCTGAATCCGACCTACACGCCCTCTCGTACAGAGGCAGAGCTGGAGGCTGATGGAGGGTCATCGTCAGTTTCCCTGGGGGAAGTCGCTGAGGTAGTCAAACAACTCCACAGTGGCAAAGCCCCAGGGACTGATGAGATCCGTCCAGAAATGCTAAAAGCTTTGGGTGGGGAAGGGCTGTCTTGGTTGACACGCCTCTTCAACATTGCATGGAAGTCTGGGACAGTGCCAGAGGAGTGGCAGACCGGGGTGGTGGTTCCCCTCTTTAAAAAGGGGGACCAGAGAGTGTGTGCCAATTACAGAGGTATCACACTCCTCAGCCTCCCTGGTAAAGTGTACTCCAAAATGCTGGAAAGGAGTGTTCGGCCAATAGTCGAACCTCAGATTGAAGAGGAACAATGCGGTTTTCGTCCTGGCCGGGGTCTTTACTCTCGCAAGGATCCTGGAGGGGGCCTGGGAGTATGCCCATCCAGTCTACATGTGTTTTGTGGATCTGGAGAAGGCGTATGACCGGGTACCCCGGGATCTTTTGTGGGAGGTGCTGCGGGAGTATGGGGTGAGGGGGTCTCTTCTCAGGGCCATCCAATCTCTGTACGCTCAAAGCATGAGCTGTGTCCAAGTCCTCGGCAGTAAGTCGGGTTCGTTCCAGGTGGGGGTTGGCCTCCGCCAGGGCTGCGCTTTGTCACCAATCCTGTTTGTAATATTCATGGACAGGATATCAAGGCGTAGTCATGGGGGGAGGGGTTCCCGTTCGGTGGGCTGTATGTTACAGCCCAGCATTTTCTATATTTCTGTAGTCAGGGTTGATGTGGGATTGGAAATGTCACTTTATTTATATTGTTGCAGGTTGTTATGCATTTTGGGTGGTTGCATGTAAAGAAACAGCAAACCCACCCACACATCACTATGGACTTGTGTGTTTCATTGAGGAGTGACGTTAAAAAACAAAAATATAAAACAGATCAGAGGAATATAGAAACAATTAATACTGATTGTATCTTGAACTACCCAAGGTGGGTTTTTAATTGCAGATCCAGTTTGTAAAATCCTGAATGACTCTGCAGGCTTTCAGGATGTCTGGTCACAGAGGAAGGCTGTGCTTCTCTGGTCTCAGCTCTGAAGTCAAACCCGTCACACCTGAAAGAGCTGGATCTGAGTTACAACCACCTAGGAGACTCTGGAGTCAGACTGCTCTCTGCTGGACTGGAGGATCCACACTGGAGACTGGAGAACCTCAAGTATGTCCTGTAGATGTTTTCTCTGTCAGTATGGGTGTGTGCGTGAGGGGTGTGTGTATGTGTGTGTGTGGGGTTGTGGATGTGTGTGTGGGGTTGTGGATGTGTGTGTGGGGTTGTGGATGTGTGTGTGGGGTTGTGGATGTGTGTGTGGGGTTGTGGATGTGTGTGTGGGGTTGTGGATGTGTGTGTGGGGTTGTGGATGTGTGTGTGGGGGTGTGGATGTGTGTTTGGGGTGTGTGGATGTGTGTGTAGAAGGTATCTGCTCTGTGTGTGGGGGTTTGGATGTGTGTGTGTGGGGTGTGTGAATGTGTGTGCGGGGTGTGTGAGTGTGTGTGCGGGGTGTGTGTGGGTGTGTGTACGGGGTGTGTATGTGTGTGTGTGGGGTGTGTGAATGTGTCTGTGGGGTGTGTGAATGTGTGTGCGGGGTGTGTGTGTGTGTAAAACAGGTTGTGTGTCACTGAATGACAGTCTGCTCCTCTTCTCCTTTCACAGTATGGATGATTGTGGAGAGTGGAGGTCAAAATCAGGACTGAAGAAATGTAAGTGATTTATTATACAGAACATATAATCTGTGGCTGTGTGTGTGTGTTCACATGTATGTACAGAGGGGAAAAAAGTATTTAGTCAGCCACCAATTGTGCAAGTTCTGCCACTTAAAAAAATGAGAGGCCTGTATTTTTCATCACTTCAACTATGAGAAACAAATTGTTGAAAATCCTGAAAATCACATTTGGATGAATTTTGCAAATTATAGTGGAAAATAAGTATTTGGTCAATAACAAAAGTTTATCTCAATACTTTGTTATATACCCTTTTTGGCAATGACAGAGGTCAAACGTTTCTGTAAGTTTTTCACACACTGTTGCTGGTATTTTGACCCATTCCTACATGCAGAGCAGTGATGTGTCGGGGCTGTCGCTGGGCAACACAGATTTTCAACTCACTCCAAAGATTTTCCTATGGGGTTGAGATCTGGAGACTGGCTAGGCCTCTCCAGGACCTTGAAATTTTTCTTACGAAGCAACTCCTTCATTGGCCATGCAGTGTGTTAGGGATCATTATCATGCTGAAAGACCCAGCCACGTTTCATCTTCAATGCCCTTGCCGATGGAAGGAGGTTCATGCAAAATCTCACGATACATGGCCCCATTTATTCTTTCCTTTACACGGATCAGTCGTCCTGGTCCTTTTGCAGAAAAACAGCTCCAAAGCATGATCTTTCCACCCCCATGCTTCATTGTAGGTATGGTGTTCTTTGGATGCAACTCAGCAGTCTTTCTCCTCCAAACACGATGAATATATAAAAAAATAGAACCAAAATAGAACCACATCTGTTTTGGTTTCATCTGACCAGATGACAGTCTCCCAATCCTCTTCTTGATCATCCAAATGCTCTCTAGCAAACTTCAGACGGGCCTGGACATGTACTGGCTTAAGAAGGGGGACACGTCTGGCACTGCAGGATTTGAGTCCCTGGCAGCGTAGTGTGTTACTGATGGTAGCCTTTGTTACCTTGGTCCCAGCTCTCTGCAAGGTAATTCACTAGGTCTCCCGTGTAGTCCTGGGATTCTTCCTCCATGGGGTGAGATCTTTTGACCCCATGGGGTGAGATCTTGTGTAGAACCCCAGATCGAGGGAGATTATCAGTGGTCTTGTATGTCTTCCATTTCCTAATTATAGCTCCCACAGTTGATTTCTTCACACCAAGCTGCTTACCTATTGCAGATTCAGTTTTCTCAGCATGGTGCAGCTCTACAATTTTGTTTTTAGTGTCCTTTGACAGCTCTTTGGACTTGGCCATAGTGGCCATAGTGAAGTTTGGAGTGTGACTGTTTGATGTTGTGGACAAGTGTCTTTTATACTGATAACAAGTTCAAACAGGTGCCATTAATACAGGTAATAAGTGGAGGACAAAGGAGCTTCTTAACCTGTTCTTGACAGGGCCCCAAATTTCAATTTCTGTGGAAATGTTCAATTAATTAAGGATAATGTAACACTGGCATGAGCTAAAACAAAAAAAACATACGCTTTTTTTTCTGTGACTTTGAAAATTCATATTTCAGGCTCTGAATCTCTGGTCGACCTGGACACTTCATATGTGTTCCCCTCGGTCTCAGCATTATGCCAGGCTTTGTCTCTACCACGTTTATTCACTGAGATACTGTCATTTTAGTGAAAGCATGTCTCTAAGAGAAGTGGGTGAGTGAACCAACCCCTCCCAAACAGACAAAATACATAACAGCCAACTGAGATCCTGCCCTCTTGGAGATTAGCCATTCACCTTCAATTTTGATGCCAGTTCTTCCTGGACGCATTCCTTTTTCAGTGAAACAGATCGTGTTAAATGTTAAAATCTTCTATTCTCGACCGAATAAGGATTATTATGGATTACTAGGGGTCATAAATGATGCTAATATCCCCGGGACTATAGAAAAATAAAAACGATCAACTTTGGCTGATGTAAGTACAATATTTGTAAGGAACAGCCATCTGTCCCTCTCTATGCTTGTCCTGGCACTCCCCCTGCCAGCGAGAGTGGGAGAAATCATGGACGATTTGAGCCACCTGTGTGGAGTTTCACACCTGTTTTGTGTTTCTTCGTTAGTCCATGGATATAGTTTGGTCTGTGTCAGTTTGTCAGTGTCGGGTCATTGTTAAAAGTACGTTGGTTTCTGTTTCCATGTCAGTGTTTAATGTATTTACGTGTGGGTTTTTGGGTTGTTTGCATGTCTGAGTTACGTTCCATGTCTTTGATTTATTGCTGTTTTCCTGTTAAAGGAATGAGCCAGTCTAATCCTTGATTTTCTTTTGTTTGTTAAAGTTCTCAGTTCCAGTGCCTGTCTTGCCTGTTGAAAAGAACAAACCCTTATCATTTGAAAGAACTCTTGCACTTGTGTCCTCCATTACCTGCTCTGAAGCGTGTTTGTGACAATATTACTGTATATTATCGCTATGGTTCAAAAATGTTTGCAACGATGATGACTTCATCGTCGTCATTAGCAGTCCTTTCAATTGCAAATAAAACTGTCTGTGCTTTAGCTATTTTAAAAAGGGGAGATTCTATGCACAATATAAGCATGATGTATATTATTAAAAGGACGTTTTTGAATTTTGCGATCTTTGTGTTGTGGTTGTAGTGGTTGTATAAGGTACTGCAATTATCCCTCAGGCGAGGTGGCTGTCTAGAACTGGTTCAAGAAGAAGTGACAGGTCTGTGATAGCCAGAAATCTTTTTTGTTTGTAGTTGACCAAATACTTATATCCACCATAATTTGCAAATAAATTCATAAAAAATCCTATAATGTGATTTTTTTTCTCATTTTGTCTCTCATAGTTGAAGTGTACCTATGATGGAAATTACAGGCCTCATCTTTTTAAGTGGGAGAACTGGCACAATGGTGGTGGCTAACTAAATACTTTTCTGCCCCTCTGTATGTATGTGTAATATATGAATGATTCTGTGTAATAATGTGTCTTGGTTTCATACATCAGATGTGTGTGTATAAAATGAATGATGATGTCTAATATTGTGTCTTGGTCTCATCCATCAGATGTGTGTCATCTCACACTGGACCCAAACACAGTAAACAGAAAACTCTCTCTGTCTGAGAAGAACAGAAAGGTGACATGTAGAAGAGAGGAGCAGCCGTATCCTGATCACCCAATGAGATTTGACTTCTGGCCACAGGTGTTGTGTAGAGAGGGTCTGTCTGGACACTGTTACTGGGAGGTGGAGTGGAGTGGGGGAGGGGCTAGGATAGGAGTGACATATAAAGGAATCAACAGGGGAGGAGGGAATGGTGACTGTCTGCTTGGATACAATGACAAGTCCTGGGTGCTATATTGTTATGGTGACTGTTACTCTGTCTGTCACAATAGTAACAGATCTTACATATCTGTCACCTCGTCAGTCTCCCACAGAGTAGGAGTGTATCTGGACTGGCCAGCCGGCACTCTGTCCTTCTACAGGGTTTCCTCTGACACACTGACCCACCTGTACACATTCAACACCAGGTTCACTGAGCCCCTATATCCAGGGTTTAGGGTAGTTTATTCTGACTCCACAATGTCTCTGTGTCAGATGTAGAGAGAATGAGACAGAAGCAGCAGCAGCAGAGATGAGCTCTTAACACTAGAAGCACTGAGGCATAAATACCTCTGTGGCTGTGATGTGTCATTTGACTCATGTATGTTTTGAATGGGAGGATGTTGCTGACACACAATGACCAGTAGATGGGGCATCTTGTTCATCTTTGCGTCAGAAGGACCGGGCTGTTGTAAAATCACGGTGGTGAATAAAGAGCAACCAAAACGTTAAAACATTGTGGAAAATTAATATAAATGGCCTAAAAGTGTCCAGTATTATTTAATAAGTACACATAGATTAAGGCATTTATGGTACCATATTACTGCACTTATGATTTTAAATTAACCAAATTAATCTCAATTTCGTTTTCGAAAATATTGACAAGAAAGACAAAAACACTGATGTAATAAAGTCTATAATAAAACGGATAAAATAATTTTCACCAAAAAAGGCCAGAATTTCAAGAGATTTTTATTTCGCCATTATCAACTCCAATTGATTTATTTTACTCAATACAATTAATGTATTAATTAATGGTTATTACCGTACCCTTAATGAAAGTTTTTTTTTGTAAAACTTTCTTTACAATCACTTTATTTTCTTTAAAAATGTTCTTTAAAAGTATTTATATTTTAGGAAGTGAGCTACATACACCTGTGACATGGGAAGGGAACAGGGGCTGATGTTGTTGCCGAAAAAATCCTTCTGTAAAGGTGCAAAACATTATAAAAAAACAAAGTGAAGGGAAAAAGCAATTGGACGGTGCATAAAAAAACCTTTCATGCTCTTCAGTGGGCCGCATGCGGGTTAAGTCTGGGTCTTATGAAGTCTGTGTTGCATCCATGGGGGCAGATCTCTGTGAGGGCTATGTGCCTGTACCTGAATTCTCTGATCGGGAGGCATCCCTGAACAGCCATCCAAGAGATGTCTTTTTGTCTGTTTGTAAAGCAGTAGTGATTGACATTTAACCATACCTGTTGCGGGCATACCGCTGTGGTGGCTCTGAGAGGGGCCACTGTGTCCTTAGAGCGGATGTGGCCCATGATGTCTGCCAGCTTTGTTGTGAGGCGCCCTAGGTCTCTGGTACGTCTGTCTGGGTATCGGATGCTTCTCGAGTTGAGGGTTGATTGTAGGATTCCTATTTTATGTTAATGTTTGTTTTTTTACGCCTCATGTAACATTTGCGCTAATGGAATAATTAGAGTATTTCCGTTTATAACTTTGCATGTTTTTACTTGAAATACTATTTTGAGTTGTGTTTTGTAGGAAGATTAGATTTTATATTGTTTTTGTTGTTATTTGTTTTCATTAAAGTTTAATAAGGACATTTTGGATTTGATTCTATAAATGTTGGCGTGATGATATAATGAATGACCATGTGGTTCAAGTGAATTTCTGTTACACTGTTTATTTAGGGGGTTTGATTGCTGTGGGATTGTGACTTAGCCAATTCCCTAACTGCCAGATGGCTGGTCGTAAACCATGTTTTAGAAGAGTTCAACTTTGGGGGCAACTTTTTCTTTAATTTTTGATAAATTTAAACATGTTGTCTATGACAGTTTGTTTTCTCTCATGTTGATGAACTGTAGGAGAATCCAACGGGGGAAGTGCTGTAGTAGATGTATTCAAGAATATGAAATGTTACATTTGGGTTTTAGGCAATAGAAGTGTTGGGTTTGATGAAATGTCTAAACATTTGGATGGTTGAGGAGAATAGCTATTACAAATGTATTTGGCTTAGCAAAATTAAATCTGAGGTGACAAAAAATGTAATTCTATTGTAAGAGATGTTTGTCACGACTCCTAGTCCAAGTAGGACATCTAGTCGGCTAGGAGGGGTGGAGCACTTTCCTGTTATTTACCACTGGGTTTGTCACACAGCTGAAATGGTGTAAAGTGTTAATGAGATTGTCACAGCTGTTTGGGTTTTGGGTGATTATGTTTGGTGCTTAAGTCAATGGGTCTTGGGGCACGTTGTGGATTATTAAATGTGTTTATGCCTCACGGCACTGTATTTAATATTTAGGTGAGTGTCATTTTTGTGAAGGATTGTTACTGTTGTTTTTAGAAGTTTAGTAAGTAGCTACATTGCGCAATTTAATTTAAAAACCAGTATATGTTTTTGATGTTCACGGTTTTGTTTTATTTTGAATTAAAATAAATCTGTGTAGAACGAATTTATATGCTCTGCCTGGCTTTCTCTGCACTACACCTCCGTATATGTGACAATGTTAAGACAGACCACAGAGGAGGTCAAGGAACATTGTTAAAATAGCAAAAGAGGCAATCACAATTTTTGTGAATGAGTTATCACACCAAGGAAAATTAGGACTGTAAACAGAAAAAACCGAACATGTTGCTGACTTCATGAATCGTCTTGAACATGAGTTTGAGTTATAACAAAGGAGATTGAACGTCAAGGAGTTTGGGTAGAAATAGTTGGAATAATTAATAAATGTACAGAAAACAATGTGGTAAGTAACCACTTAATACTTTTTTATCATTAGAAAATGTTTACTTTTTGCCATGCAAAATCTTTTGCTCTTGTCCTTAGCTTGTCATGAGTAGATTGGCGTAGTGCGGTGAAAGCCATGTGCAGAGCCGTATGTATAATCCTTTTACCAATAGTTTATTAGGACAAGAACTCAAAACAAACCGCAAACGGCGAAACTACAACTGTGATCAATTGTGATAACTCCTTCTAGCACAGCTCCACTGCCCTCTGGGGGCAGGTTTCGGCGTTCGTCGTCAGCGACGTATTAGTGGCCGCCGCCCCCTCATTAGTCACTTTGTCTAGTCCTGTCTATTGCACACCTGGTGTTCATTCCCCCATTAGTCTCCTACAGTCACCCTCTTATAACTGTGACATGAAACAATGCTAAGCACCGGTGAATACTCCTGACCACCATTTATACCCCACTAATGAATAAAGTGCTAACAGCTGTGACATAAACATGAAAACATGAAACATAAACAAGGATACGGTGCACACTGCACACCCAATTACAGTCCGTGTAGAAACAAAACCTCACCACTCGCGACATAGCTGTAGTAGCAGCATTCCAGGTAGTGATGGATGAGGTAAGGATGGACTCAATGATGGCTGAGTAGAAGTGGACCATCATAGTCTTGGGCAGGTTGAATTTCTTCAGCTGCCATAGAAAGTACATCCTCTGTTGTGCTTTCCTGGTCAGTGAGCATGCCATGGTCCATCTGAGTTCTGCTTACAGGCCGACACTAAAACTCTGCAAACCTGCATATGTGAGGCCGTGGAGGACCTAGAGGCATGTCTGGACACTACGGACTGGGACATGTTCAGGACTGCTACAAACAGCCAAGATGAGCACACAGACGCTGTGACATCTTACATCAGCTTCTGTGAGGACTGCTGTATCACAACACTCATTCTTCTGAAAACCTTAAACCTCTTTCAATAAGCATATTGCCCAAATAGATTTACGCTTGATGAGATCAGCCTGATGACACACACTGTCCTATCCCACCTTTAAAGAGTAACACATACGTAAGAATGCAGTTTGTGGACTACAGCATTTAACGCTATTGTGCTGCTTCACTTGTTCCTAAACTCAGGACCCTGGATTTTTACATCTCCCTTTGTAATTAGATCCTGGACTTCCTGACTAGCAGACCCCAGATGGTGAAAATGGGAAACATCACCACTTCTGCAGAAACTTTGACCAACGGAATTCCTCAGGGCTGCGTATTCTGTCCGCTCTTTTACACCATGTTCACGCAGGACTGTGTGGCCACCCGTAGTTCTAACGCCATCAATAGGTTTGCGGATGACACCACCATCTCTAACAACGAGACCTCTTAAAGAGAGGAGGCAAGTAACTTGGACAACAATCTCTCAGCAGAAAAAGGAACACTATAAAAATTATCGTGGACTTTAGGAAGCGGCAGGGGGGGCCCCACGCCCATGAGGCTGAAGTAGAGCTGTGAAGATGACCTTATCTAGACAAGGCAAGCAGATTTGGTGGTAAAACCTGCCTCAAAGCGCCAACACATCCTGAGGAAGTTCAAGACGTTTGGCATCTCTGCAAATACTCTCAATAACTTACAGATGCACCATTTAAAGTTTCCGATATACGAGAATCACAATCAGTTTTTACCTCCAGGCAAAGTGGTAAAAACCTCCGCACATCTTCCTCGTCTCCTCCTTTCCGCTCTCCTACCTTTTGTCCTCCTCCACCCTCCAGCTCCTCTACTCCGCCCTCCTCTTCACTTCTTTCTGCTCCGCTCTCCTTCCTCTTCTCCTCCGCCCCCTGCTCCTCCTCTTCTCCTCCGCCTCCGGCTCCTCCGCCCTCCAGCTTCTCCGTCCAGCTTATTTGGTACTGTTATCCCCATAATCTGTCTCCACAATCCAATGTCCTTCACCTCATCTTGCCCACTCTCCACAATCCTATGTGGAGAGAGTGGGCTAGATGAGGCCCCATAGGATTGTGGAGACAGATTATGGGCATAATACCACAAACAGAATCTTGAGGGAGATGGCTCCTCCTTCTCTCTCCTCTCCTCCTCTTCTCCGCCCTTCATTCAGCCACCTTTCTCCTCCGCACTTCTCCTACTCCTTCCCTTCACTCTCAGCCATTTTCATCCAGTTCCTGTTGGTAGTATTATCTCCACAATCCTATGGGGCCTCATCTAGCCCACTCTCTCCACATGATTGTGGGGACCGATTTTGGGGGAAATACTACCAACAGGAACTGGAGGGAGATGCCTGAGAGTGAGAGAGCAGGGTGAGTGGAGGGAGGAGAGATAAGGGGAGGAGGGAAATGGGAGAATGGGCAAGATGAGGTGCGGCCTCACCTCTTCTCCCCCCTCCTCCTCTTTCTCTCTCACTCTCTCTACCTCCTGTCACCTACCTTGATGGCCGTTGGGGGATCCCTGTTTTGGAGCACACCCAACCTGTTGTTCCTTTTCAGCCTCATGCAATGAGACGTCTTGAGCAATGCTGTCTCCTCCTGGTCAGCCTATCTCCTGTTCTGTCTACCGGATAATGATGGACAAGACAACTGTTCAGCCTTCCAGCTCATGGATGATGTAATAATCCATTAGAACCATCTGTTTCTGGGGAGTTAGCGTTGGTTCAGAATGTTAGTCATATCATGACATCATAATGTAGGAAGCAAAGTCAGGACTCAAAATGGAGTCCTATTTGGAAACTTGTTCCCAATGTAACGCTGGTCTACACAGCTGCTCTTCCATCCATTCCATTAGGCTTGGTTCAATGTCTCATGTCCTCCTAACATCAAACAGGACACCAACAGCATGTATCTGACAAAGACTAGTGGTGTTGCAGGAAGATCTAAGTACAACTAACATTGAGTTCCTACCTCAGGTAAACCAACCAATTAGAATCATGTACGTCCAATGAACAGTGGTTCACCAAGAGCTGTGGGACTTGGTGTCTTGCTGGAATGTGCTGAAAAGCTCGACTGAAACTGCCGGGCTCCCAGAGACTCATCTGGCTCTGCCAGGCTGCTAGAAGACTCATCTGGTACTGCCAGGCTGCTAGAAGACTCATCTGGTACTGCCGGGCTGCTAGAAGACTCATCTGGTACTGCCAGGCTGCTAGAAGACTCATCTGGTACTGCCGGGCTGCTAGAAGACTCATCTGGTACTGCCGGGCTGCTAGAAGACTCATCTGGTACTGCCGGGCTGCTAGAAGACTCATCTGGTACTGCCAGGCTGCTAGAAGACTCATCTGGTACTGCCGGGGCACCAGGTATTAATTATATGAGTGATGTCGTCTCACTTTGTTTTTTTTTATTCATTGGGGAAAGACAGCATAAACACTGACTGTGTCACAAGTGTGATGAGTTTTGTATTAAGAGTTGTGTGGGTTGGGAGGTTTTACCACATAGTTGCGATAATAATAGTAAAGAGATTTTTTAAAAACTACAACGCATGGTTCTATGGAAACTGATGAACAACATTCTATGTTTAGATCATGAACATTTAAGGATTATGAGACACCAATAACATATGAACCAATTAGACAACATTATCTATGAATGTAATATTTCATTCTTTATCAGACACTATATGATCCCATGTAGCACTTCTCCAGACCATGTTCTCAGATTTGACATTACTGTATGAATGCAGGCCCTTGTAATTGCTTTCCCAGCACGGCCAGCTTGTTACTGATCATTGATTTCACATTGTGGTACTGGTACAGTGAAGGAAGAAAGTATTTGATGCCCTGCTGATTTTGTATGTTTGCCCACTGACAAAGATTTGATCAGTCTATAATTGTAATGGTAGGTGTATTTGAACAGTGAGAGACAAAATAATGGATTTCAAATAAGTTAGAAATTAATTAGCATTTTACACATATAATTTATATTTTCTAATTTGTTGCTGTATCTGCGCTATCGCTGTATATATCGCTATCTCTATCACTTTACCAATAGTTTTTCACACTCAGTCAGTGCCGATCCTGACCTCTCTGGGGCCCTAAGCAAAATTCTGCTAAGGGGCCCTCTACCTGACCCGTGATGCCGTGAGCTATGTAAACCATTTGCTACTGCCACACAGTCACACCTGACACTTCAGTGCTCCCAATACAATCCTCCCTCCTTTAAACCAAACAGTCAAAGAATTTGTGGAACAATATAGAACAGAATGAGGTTCAACCAACAATATTTATTGAATAGAGTATTTTCTATAATATTAAGATAACAAGTGAATATTAACATAAACAAGAAGAAAATAATAAATTATAACCTTGAACTTTGGCTTTTGGGATTAACTTTGTTTCTCTACAGCCTGGGCATTTTTAGCATCAGTATGGGCACCACCAGACTATTTGGACTGTCTAGAAGAAACTGAGAAGAATATCACATAGTTAGTTAAGCAGTCTTTTACACTACTCGTTACATGTTACAAAATATGGTAAAAATTGGGTTTAGACTTGATTTCAAATAAATCTAATTCATATTTTAAAATTCTAAAGAATATTGATGATAGAGCAGCACACCATGAAGACAATAAAGTTGTTTTGTTTCAAAACATATTTAAGGGGGCAAAGCTATTTAGCAAAATATGCTAAAAAGTGGGGTTAGAGTTAATTTAAAAAATCGAATATATATATAGTAAATCGAAAGAATGTTGATGATAGAGCAGCTCTTCATGAAAATGCAAAATATGTTTTTATTCAAAACAAATTCAAGGGGCAAAGCTATTGAGCAAAATGTGCTAAAAAGTGGGTTTAGAGATGATTTCTTTTTAATGATTTGAAGTTTAAAAAAATCTAAAGAATGTTGATGATAGAGCAGCACTTCATGAACATACAACAGTTGTTTATAGTCAAAAAAGTTGTAATAGCTCTGAGCTATTGAGCAAAATATGATAGAAATTGGATTAAAAAATTATTAGAAAATGTGTAATAAAAAAATTTGCTAAACTAAAGAATCTTGATGGTAGAGCAGCCGTTCCTGATGATACTACAGTTGGTTTTGGCCAAAATATTTTTACAAACAAATTTGAGACCACAGCCGTTTTCCATAAAAATGAACATATGCACTTTTAAGATGGTGCCTTAACCCTCAAGCCATAGTAAACTCACAGTTGCCATAGTAAACACACATTTGCATTATCTTCGACTAAATACGATACATATGAAACCGATATAGAAAAGCAAGTTATGTTGCTTGTTCTCTATCGACAGCAGATTCCGAATATGTAATTAGTTTATTTCTTGAAGGTGTGGATCATGAGGTATTGACGGTAAAAGTCTGAATCTTGAATATAAAGCTAACTCCACCGCAGTCCTGGGGTCCGTTTCAAGAAGGAGGTTTAACAAACTCTAAATCTAACTCTGACCTCGGAATTGATTTACCCTAAGATGGAAAACTCTGAGTTTTCAGTTTCAGAACAGCTGAATTGAGTTGGTTCAGTCAACCCAGTGTAGGTTCGCTCAGAGTTACGCGCGTGCACCGCCGCTATAAAAAGGCAGCATGAATGCAGCTGCGATTCTACGATTCACCATGGCAACCAGCATTACTACCGCATACGTCACCCCTTGAAATACTGATGCAGCGACTATGAACACGTATTTAGAAAGAAATTGCTGCTCGGGTCAACGTGTAAGTTCCAATATAGTTTTTTCATTAGATTTTTAATTTACACAATTTTAATTTATACTTTTTTTAATTCCCAGTTGGGAAATTATTTAAAGCTGTGTACAGTAAGGATGGGACACTGTTGACCTCAACTGATGATGTGATCGGGCGCTGGAAAGACCATTTTGAGGAGCTCCTGAATCCGACCTACACGCCCTCTAGTACAGAGGCAGAGCTGGAGGCTGATGGAGGGTCATCGTCAGTTTCCCTGGGGGAAGTCGCTGAGGTAGTCAAACAACTCCACAGTGGCAAAGCCCCAGGGACTGATGAGATTCGTCCAGAAATGCTAAAAGCTTTGGGTGGGGAAGGGCTGTCTTGGTTGACACGCCTCTTCAACATTGCATGGAAGTCTGGGACAGTGCCAGAGGAGTGGCAGACCGGGGTGGTGGTTCCCCTCTTTAAAAAGGGGGACCAGAGAGTGTGTGCCAATTACAGAGGTATCACACTCCTCAGCCTCCCTGGTAAAGTGTACTCCAAAGTGCTGGAAAGGAGGGTTTGGCCAATACTCGAACCTCAGATTGAAGAGGAACAATGCGGTTTTCGTCCTGGCCGGGGAAACACGGACCAGCTCTTTACTCTCGCAAGGATCCTGGAGGGGGCCTGGGAGTATGCCCATCCAGTCTACATGTGTTTTGTGGATCTGGAGAAGGCGTATGACCGGGTACCCCGGGATCTTTTGTGGGAGGTGCTGCGGGAGTATGGGGTGAGGGGGTCACTTCTCAGGGCCATCCAATCTCTGTACGCTCAAAGCATGAGCTGTGTCCGTGTCCTCGGCAGTAAGTCGGATCTTTCGTTCCAGGTGGGGGTTGGCCTCCGCCAGGGCTGCGCTTTGTCACCAATCCTGTTTGTAATATTCATGGACAGGATATCAAGGCGTAGTCATGGGGGGGAGGGGTTCCCGTTCGGTGGGCTGATGGTCACATCACTGCTTTTTGCGGATGATGTGGTCCTGATGGCCTCATCGGTCGGTGACCTTCAGCACTCACTGGATCGGTTCGCAGCTGAGTGTGAAGCGGCTGGGATGAGGGTTAGCACCTCTAAATCTGAGGCCATGACTCTCAGCAGGAAACCGGTGGAGTGCCTACTCCGGGTAGGGAATGAGTCCTTACACCAAGTGAAGGAGTTCAAGTACCTCGGGTCTTGTTCGCGAGTGAGGGAACAATGGAGCGGGAGATTGGTCGGAGGATCGGAGCAGCGGGGGCGGTGTTGCATTCGCTTCACCGCACCGTTGTGACGAAAAGGGAGCTGAGCCGAAAGGCAAAGTTTGTTCCTACCCTCACCTATGGTCATGAAAGCTGGGTCATAACCGAAAGAACGAGATCGCGGGTACAAGCGGCCAAAATGGGTTTTCTCAGAAAGGTGGCTGGCCTCTCCCTTAGGGATAGGTTGAGAAGCTCAGTCATCCGAGAGGAACTCGGAGTAGAGCCGCTGCTCCTTTGCATAGAAAGGAGCCAGTTGAGGTGGTTCGGGCATCTTGTACGAATGCCACCTGGGCGCCTCCCTAGAGAGGTGTTCCAGGCACGTCCAGCTGGGAGGAGACCTCGGGGAAGACCCAGGACTAGGTGGAGAGATTATATCTCCACACTGGCCTGGGAACGCCTCGGGATTCCCCAGTCAGAGCTGGCTAATGTTGCCCGGGAAAGGGAAGTTTGGGGTCCCCTGCTAGAGCTGCTACCCCCGCGACCCGACCCCGGATAAGCGGTTGAAGATGAGATGAGATGAAATTATTTTTTTGACACTGTTAGAATAAACTACACACATGCCTGAAATGCACACCCATGCTCATATTTAATCACAAGTATTATTACTGGTAAAAACTGGTAGAATGGTATTGACGCTATAATCTATTTCATTTAGGTGCAATCCTGTGGGTGAAAAACACATTTGTGTGCCATAAATGCAGTCAATCGCATTAGGAAATCCTAAAATAAATTCAAATAATTTATACCAGTGATCTTGCAGCACCATGTCGTTAACCGAATTATAATTAATAACTATTCATTGTAAAGGGTTTTGCATTATTCACCTGCAATCCTGTGGACCTCTTCTTTAATGTCTCTCACGTGTCCAGGGAACACTACAAACACGTTTAATATAACGGCTCTGCATACAGTGGCTGTACTAATACTGCAAAAAACGTAATGCGACACAAATAATCTGCTCGGATGTAAGAGCATGTCCACGATGGGTTACATTAGTGATATGAGGATGGATAAGGTTATGTACATATCTGATAGACTGTAAAGAAAAACTATACCGCTCAGATAGGAAGTTATCTGGAAATTAAAATACATCTAGTCGGGTTTCCTCAATATCAGATAGGAAGTTATCTGGAAATTAAAATACATCTAGTCGGGTTTCCTTAATATCATCTCCCGACGCATGTTTAACTCCCTGTGAAGTAATACAAGTCATGTTCGAGAAAAAAACAATCTATAACGTCACCTAAGTAAGTTAATAAAACAATCCTATTTTATTCATGCAGATGACAACACTGCGCTAAAATGCGCCTGATACAGACTCATCTCATCTCATCTTCAATCGCTTATCCGGGGTCGGGTCGCGGGGGTAGCAGCTCTAGCAGGGGACCCCAAACTTCCCTTTCCCGGGCAACATTAGCCAGCTCTGACTGGGGAATCCCGAGGCGTTCCCAGGCCAGTGTGGAGATATAATCTCTCCACCTAGTCCTGGGTCTTCCCCGAGGTCTCCTCCCAGCTGGACGTGCCTGGAACACCTCTCTAGGGAGGCGCCCAGGTGGCATTCGTACAAGATGCCCGAACCACCTCAACTGGCTCCTTTCTATGCAAAGGAGCAGCGGCTCTACTCCGAGTTCCTCTCGGATGACTGAGCTTCTCACCCTATCCCTAAGGGAGAGGCCAGCCACCTTTCTGAGAAAACCCATTTCGGCCGCTTGTACCCGCGATACAGACTGAATTAATTAAAAATTAAATGAAAGAGCGCTGTGTCAGAGGGAGGAGACTGAGAGAAACTCCAGGTTTATTGAAGAAAAACTGCTCTCGACCAGGTTAGGTTCACAGACTGAGTTACCAAAGTAACTGACTCTGAGGTTAAGTTACCTCCCTTTCTGAAACAGAAAACAAAGAGTTTCCCCTCATCTCAGGGTAAACAAACTCAGAGTTTTCACTAAACCTCATTTCTGAAACGGGCCCCTGCCCAGTTAGGTTAGCAAGACCGAAAAAAAACACAATAGAAATGCACAAAAACATAACATTACTTTGCTGATGTAGTGGGTGTGTATTCTCTCGTTGCATTGTGTATTTTATTCAGGATGACACCGTTGTTCTCTTTTGGCTATCTCAGCCTTTTATTCTGATAACAGACAATAGTAATGGTGTTTCGTCAGTCACCACAATATCGGGAGCTCCAAATAGCATCCAGCGAGCCACCCCAGACTAGCAATAGTTTGTACATAACATTGACAACTATTAGCATTAAATCAAAGAATAGGCAACTGTACCTGATAACAAACAATAATGATGGTGTTTCGCCAGTCACAATATCGGGAGCTCCAAATAGCTAAAATGGAAACAGTACAATATAACATTTGCGGAGCTCCATTTGTGTGACTTACCATCCAGCGAGCCACCGCAGACTGAGGGAAAGCGCGCAACTTCCACCTCAGGTCTGCGGAATAGCACCGCCAGATGGCGCTATTTTACAGGAAAAATACCTATCCTGTATAAATCAAACAATTCCCATTTAATGGCAAGTGGAATTATTACCTACGCTACATTCCCCCCTACTGATCTCCACTTGCCCATTAAAAAAATGAAATCAAGGCAAAAGGCCCACAAACTCGTCCAATGAAAACACCATAAACCAAGACATATCAGGTACCAACAACTACTTACAATGCCCCATAGGATAGAAACAATAGGAAAGATAGGAGAAAAAAATATATATAAATAAAAATTCACAGTACTGTTCAGATCACTGATATCAAGTATTCCAGTCAAAGACCATTCCTGAGGAACTAGAGTGTAAAAGTTTTGCAAACCCCTCCCACACTCATAGGAAAACATGCCCATATACATGTAAAGCAACCAGATATCACACAATATACACAGTACAATTATATCCCATTCAAACACATCATCCAATGTATCACACAGGCCATCACATCATGTTAGAAAAAGAAAAAAAAGGGAAAACACCTATCCTACCTACCCCCTAAGGCATATGAACTGACAACTAGCAAAATCATTAAATCCCAGTGAGAACTTTCTGGTGCATGTTTTGAAGAAGCCTCATTAGGGGCCTAACAGCTCTCCCACATCTAGTTATCACATTACCAACCACCGAAGACATTAGAACAGGTGCTGGCTCAGAAACAACGGATCTCAAATCAGTCTGTCCAATACTAAAAGGTAAATCAGGTAAAACTGACTGGTCTAGCGGGTCAACAGATAAATCAGTGGGAACTGTCATGCCCTGTCCGTCAGCGAAAGAATCAGTCAGCTGACCCCCACCTGACGCTGGGAGCTGAGAGACCCATGAGGCAGTCCTGTCCACCGGTTCATGGTCAGTCGATTCAGCAAGTCCCCTATCATCCTCCAGCAGTGAGTCCACTGAAGCCACAGTGGTCAAGTCACTGACACAGGAACTGCCGTCGTCAGACTCAGTAGGTAAGGGCAGGAAATTAACAGGCATCACCAAATTTCTGTGGACCACCTTCTCTTGGCCTGTAGCAGAGTTTCTGATCCTAAAGGTGTGCGTGTTGACATACTTCTCCTGAACGGTGAATATATCGCTAACCCAGCGAACAGCCAATTTCCTCTTCCCGCGCTCGCCTATATTGGCCAAGAGAACTCTCCCACCTCCACAGCTGCACCTTTGAACTTTCTGTTGTAGAGATCAGCTTGCTTTAGCTTTAGCTAACTCTTATGGCCTCTGCCAAGTCATTCCTGAGACTCTGCACATAACCATCATAGTCCAACACTTGGTTATCCAGAAGGGCAGATCCGAACATCAGATCAACTGGCAGGCGTGGAGTGCGACCAAACATAAGCTGGAAGGGAGCAAACCCTGTGGTCTCATGCACCGTGGCATTATAGGAGAGGGTTAGAGATTTAAGCCGCTCTGGCCATCTGAGCTTGGCTTTCCGGGGTAGGGCTCTTATCATACTCCAAAGCGTCCTATTGAATCTCTCTGTGATCCCATTACACATAGGGTGATAGGGCGTGGTATGAGATTTCTGGACACCAGCCACAACGCAAATCTCAGCAATCAAACTGTTTTCGAAGTTTGCCCCTTGGTCTGAATGTATACGTTCAGGGAAGCCGTACACACAGAAGAAGTTGTTCCAGAGTTGCTTAGCCACAACCTTAGAAGATTGATTGGGACACAGGTAGGCCTGAGCGAGTTTAGTAAAATGGTCCGTCACCACAAGCACGTCAAGGGACTTATTGGATGAATCCTCGGCCGACCAAAAGTCTATGCAAACCAACTCAAGAGGCCTGGATGTTGTGATGCTCTCCAGTGGGGCTCTGGCTTCGGGTTCCGGAAACTTGCTAAGCACACATCGGCGTCAGCACCGAACATATTCCCTTATGTCCTTCTCCATCCCATGCCAGTAGAATCTCCTTCTTGACAGGTAGAGTGTCCGTCTTTGGCCCTGATGGCCGGCCTCAACATGCACACCCTTCAGCACTTTTCCTCTCAGCGCACAGGGGACAACATACTGGTAGGTCTTTTTCTTTGTAACGGCATCTTTTGAAGCACGATAGAGCACCCCTGTCTTCATGGTAAGTCTGTCCCACTGCCGCAAAAGTCTTAGAGCGTCAGCTGGTTCATGTGCACGTTCGCGCCTAGATGGTCGACGCTGGCGTTCCACGAACTGAAGCACACGGCTTAAACAGCAGCGCCTGCTGCTCGTTAGGGGTGAATACAAGGATGTCATCCAGATAGCACAGAAGGCTTAAGAAGTTCTGGTCTCCAAAGATGGTCATCATCATCCTCATAAATGTGGAGTAAGGAGTTCATAGGAATTCTAAATGAATAATTCTTAGGAATACATAAATATTCTTAACACTGCTACAACACTGGAATTGTACTCATCAATCTGGTAAAAAAAGTGTATCCAAAACAATGTTGTTAGATACGTCATCTCCAATTTAACAAATCCCAAACTCAAAAATATCACGGATTGGTGTTGAGGGTGATGGAAGCACGAGCAAGATGGGGAACCGGACAGGAAACAATGAACCAACCAACACAAGAGACACTGGGGAGCGTAAATACCAAACATAACGAGGACTGACAAGCAACAGGTGAGCACAGGCAGGACAATAGTGATATTAGGGAAAACGGAAAAGTACTAGAACAAAAACAATAAGAACAACCACCAGAGGGAGACAGAACAAGAAAACAAAACAATGACCCAACACAAACCCTTACAGGACCTCCCCCTCAAGGCGCGGCTCCTGAAGCGCCAACAACAACAAAACAAAAACAGACCACTAATACTACTGCGGGAAGGCGGCAGAGGAGGTGGGGAGGGAAGGAGGCGAGAAAAAAAAACACCTGGAACGGGGACAGAGTCCAGAGATAGAGTCCAGTCTATTAGGAGGAGACAGGTCAGGCAGCCGTAATGGCGGAGACGAGTCAGGAGGCGGTAATGGCGGATGCGGGTCAGGAGGCCGGACCGGCTGAGGGGGAGCAGAGGCCCGGACGGGCAGATGCGGGTCAGGAGGCCGGGCAGGCTGAGGGGGAGCAGAGGCCCGGACGGGCGGATGCGGGTCAGGTGGCCTCACCGGCGGAGACAGGTCAGGTGGCCGTAACGGCGGAGACGGGTCAGGAGACGGATCAGACGGCGGCCTTACTGGCTGAGGTGGTTGTGGTTCAGGAGGTCGGACAGGCTGGTGCATAGCAGGACCCCAGAAGAGCGGAGCGGTCGTACCGGCGGAGACGGATCAGGAGGTCGTACCGGCGGAGACGGATCAGGAGGTCGTACCGGCGGAGACGGATCAGGAGGTCGTACCGGCGGAGACGGATCAGGAGGTCGTACCGGCGGAGACGGGTCCGGAGGCCGTGGCGGAGGAGACGGGTCCGGAGGCAGTGGCGGAGGAGACGGGTCCGGAGGCAGTGCCGGGGGAGACGGGTCCGGAGGCAGTGCCGGGGGAGACGGGTCCGGAGGCAGTGCCGGGGGAGACGGGTCCGGAGGCAGTGCCGGGGGAGACGGGTCAGGAGGTTGGACCGGCTGAGACGGGTCAGGAGGTTGGACCGGCTGAGGCGGGTCAGGAGTTTGGACCGGCTGAGGCGGGTCAGGAGGTTGAACCGGCTGAGGCCAGGGAACGGGCTCCGGCAAGGGGACAGATCCAGAGACTGGGCTAGGGTGAGGAAACAAAGTGAATTCAGGGCCTGGAGAGCAGAGCTCGGGGCCTGGAGAGCAGAGCTCGGGGCCTGGAGAGCAGAGCTCGGGGCCTGGAGAGCAGAGCTCGGGGCCTGGAGAGCAGAGCTCGGGGCCTGGAGAGCAGAGCTCGGGGACTGGAGAGCAGAGCTCGGGGACTGGAGAGCAGAGCTCGGGGACTGGAGAGCAGAGCTCGGGGACTGGGACAGGCTCAGAGGGGACTGGGACAGGCTCAGAGGGGACTGGGACAGGCTCAGAGGGGACTAGCTCAAGGACACAAACAGGAGACCCAGACTCAAGGGGAAGCAGACGTGGGCAAAACAGTCAGTCTGGTCTCGGACAGGACAGAAAGTCTGGTCTCGGGCAAGGGGACTCGGACCGGCTCAGGTAGCCGGACCGGCTCAGGTAGCCGGACAGGCTCAGGTAGCCGGACAGGCTCAGGTAGCCGGACAGGCTCAGGTAGCGGGACAGGCTCAGGTAGCGGGACAGGCTCAGGTAGCGGGACAGGCTCAGGTAGCGGGACAGGCTCAGGTAGCGGGACAGGCTCAGGTAGCGGGACAGGCTCAGGTAGCCGGACAGGCTCAGGTAGCCGGACAGGCTCAGGTAGCCGGACAGGCTCAGGTAGCCGGACAGGCCCAGGTAGCCGGACAGGCCCAGGTAGCCGGACAGGCCCAGGTAGCCGGACAGGCCCAGGTAGCCGGACAGGCTCAGGTAGCCGGACAGGCTCAGGTAGCCGGACAGGCTCAGGTAGCCGGACAGGGTTCAGGAGCGATAGGAGGGGTGGTGCACGGAAGAAAAACCGTGGCACCAGAAAGAGCAGGGCCTGCGGCTGAAGCCCCTTGGTCCTCCCGCAATGCCTCCTCTACGGCCAGTAGAGCTCCCGAAGGGGTAACTGGCATGTAGGACTGAGCAGAGTCGGGTCTATTGGCCAGCGGACCAGCGGCCACTTTGTGCGGTGGTCCGGCGGCCATTTTGTGCGGCGTACCAGAAGCCATCTCGAACTGCGGTGTGGCAGGAATCTCGGGCGGCTGAGTGGCGGCCATCTTGGGATGCGGGGCGGCAGCCATCTTGGGCCGCGGGGCGGCGGCCATCTTGGGGCGCGGGGCGGTGGCCATCTTGTGTCGCGGGGCGGCGGCCATCTTGTGTCGCGGAGCTGAAGGCGGAACTGCTGGAGGCAAGGCGGGTATTAACCGGAGGGTGGAGAGATCCCAGCTGAACTCACCCTCCAGGTAATCCTCTTCTCCAGACTCCTCCTCTGGCTCAGAGTCATCGATGCAGTATGGCTGTATGCACATACGCATGAATCTCTCATCTGGCGTTTCGAGTAGTCGTCCAGGCCCGTGACAAGCGGCAAACCCCACACACACTTGCCGTGGCTTGCTGCTTCCATTAGCGGTTAGTTGGTTCATTCTGTCAGGGATTGGTGTTGAGTGTGATGGAAGCACGAGCAAGCTCCACGGAACACAGAAGGCAGGGTGCAGGAATATGATTAAATAATAATTTATTGAAAACTAGCAAACTGAAAACTACACACACTTGTGTGGAAACAAACAAAGGCACGTGGGCCAATAACAAAACATAAGACAGAACATAAAGAAACACTTGGGACAGGAAAAGGGAAACAGGACTACAAGAGATCAGACTTACTTGGGGAACCAGACAGGAAACAATGAACCAACCAACACAAGAGACACTGGGGAGCTTAAATACCAAACATAACGAGGACTAACAAGCAACAGGTGAGCACAGGCAGGACAATAGTGATATTAGGGAAAACGGAAAAGTACTAGGACAAAAACAATAAGAACAACCACCAGAGGGAGACAGAACAAGCAAACAAAACAAGGACCCAACACAAACCCTTACAGAAAATGTTCCTATAAAGCTAAATATGTCCATTCTGCATTATGAAAATAAGATTTTCCCTTCATAACGTCATATCTTTCTATTTCCCCAGTTCACAACATCTAAGATTTACGAAAGCTATTTATATTGTGCTTAAATGCAAACAACCTGCACTATGCGTAGGGTTGCCAACTGTCCCGAATTAGGCGGGACGTCCCGAATTTTGAGCCTAATTAATTTGTCCCGCACGGGACCTCACTTGTCCCGTTTTTTGACTACTACGCTGATCTAACCACTGATTCAACATCAGCAGTGCTGAATCTGATCACAACGACACTTGAGATTGAGAATGATCACTGACAGGGCGACACCTCACACCTGACCTATCATCACCATCCAATCACATATCACACAGCCAGCCCCCCCTCTCACGCGCATCAGTATACGTTAAGTAAATGCGCCCTTCGCTAAGCCACGCCCGAAAACGGCCACGGGCCAATCGTGGTTTAGCAACCGTAACTAGGCGCAGCAGGTCTGTCAAGCATTTGAGCAAGGGAAACATGCCAACACGTTGTGCTTATGGATTGTGTAAATCTGATACCCGATATCCTAAAAGTTTGGACAGGGAGGAGGAATTTTTTACTTTCCCAAAACCTAAAACCCAAGGGGAGAAATGCCGGGCGTGGACGGAGGCTCACTGACATACTTTAAAATACTCGTGAGTACCCCAATCCGATCGCGGCTCTCCCGGTATTAGGTCTAAGGACCGAACATTAGGGGGCTTGCCGGAGATCTCCAAGGAAAAGTTTGGTATGCGAACTTAATCAGTTCATTAACAGTAGTCATGTGCTCACTATAGGTACATTTTATTTGGGCAGCGAGATGTATTACAGAACACACATGCTCTCATGCTTTATACTTTATATTGGTCTCCACATACGGTTTTTATTTGCTTTAGTGACAACTACCGATGATATGTAAGCAGTAGCCTGGCGCGCTAAAAGAGGGAGACAGGGAGACATCTGTGGATTCTCCGGGTAACTACTGTGGAAACTGACAAAATAGCGGCAAGCGAAGCCTAAAAATCATAAACTGTAGGCTAATTTCGCACAAAACCAGCCCACCTTTTGTCCCTCATTTCATAGTGACAAAGTTGGCAACCCTAACTATGCGTGCAACAATATCAATTTGTGATAGCTAGCTTATTGATGTGTGATGCAACTAGAGAGTGCAATATGTTTATTCTGGTAAAAACGGCTTCATCTTCATCACCAGTTCCTTCTGAAAATGAGGTGCCACTGCGTCATTTATGACGCACGTTGTTTTGGTGCCTGTGCTCTGAAAGCCCTGAGCCGTGGGGGAGTCTCTAAAACATTCTTTGTACAAGGACCTGAAATGGTCAGCAACCGCAAATGGAACATTATGCTGCACCATTGAAACGGCAACCTTCACCTCAGCCCTCTTGGTCTGCAACATAAACTGTTGATTAAATAACTGATGAAACATTAGATACGTTTTAATCGTAATATAACCAACAATTTGAAGGAAAATGCTGTTCCTCAAACATTGCCACCAGCCTTTTGGTTTTCCTGTGCTTTGTACCTTGGCCTCTTGTACACTCAGAAGTTGCTGGCGTGTAGAACTGTGCAACACTGCTGGCTGATTTTAGAGCCTGTTCTTTGGCTTGATGTTCCTTGCCTTCCACATGCTTATGCTTATGTCCCTAACGCCTTGGTGGGCACAGGAGTTCTCTTGTCTGCTGATTGAGCACCAGTAGAAAGAGCTAGTGGTTCCCATTGTGATGAGTGGCCATCGGGTTGACCACTCCCTCTTAAAGCAACACCTACTTAATCCTCTCTTTTTCCCTGTTTCCAGTTAGTTCTCCACTGTCTCCTCTATGGTCTCTTCCACAGTCTCTTCCATGGACTCATCCTCTACTGACACCCTAGCTGTCTCCTCCACAGCCTCATCCACAGTCTCCTTCTCTGACATGGCCACCTTTTTAGGGAGCTGATCCTTCATAGCGAAGCATGAAAGAATGCTCATTTGCCTCTTCCCTGACATTTTTGAAAAAGACAAATACAACTGCTTGGTCTCAACTACTTTGTATTACTTTTATAATAAAAAGTTAAAATAAAAAGTCTATGTGCAATTTAGAAGTACCGCTGGTGGTAAAATAAGAAGGGAAAAGCTTTGTGAATAATGTGTCCTAAACTAATACTAAACAAGTGTCAGAATAGCTGCTGATATTTACATGGATTCAACCGGCTAGCTAGGCTAGTTCACATACTGAGGTTAAACTGTTAGCTAACATACCCGCTGCCTGGACACATATTCCCCAGCAATGATGAGATGACTTACTGTACTCATAGGATATTGTCTTCTACCACTTCGATCATTTTGTAGCCACTTCAGTCAGATGTGAATCAATGTGACTGCTGTCCTCTTCTGTAGCTATCTCAGCGAGCATCTGAATCAATGTGACTGCTGTCCTCTTCTGTAGCTACCTCAGCAAGCATCTGAATTAATGTGTCCCCGAGTGTCGTCGGAATACCTAAATCTTATCCGGATACGGTAATGCTATTTTCTGATTGGCTGTTTGGTAGCTGTATTTTTTTATTTGATATGCTGGTGCTGGACAGGTCCTTCTGAACTCGATGGGGAACTCATTTGATTCCTCTTCCTGTTCCACTGTTTAAAAAATAGTGGCACAACTTGGTGGGCCATATCCTGGTAATTTAAACGGGCAAAAAACGACTATCTCGCCAAGCATTTCTAGAGGCTGGATTCAAAGGCTTACAATGGCTGTCTATAGGGAGGCGCTAGTTGGAAACAAACTGGCATAACGTAATAACTATTTATGTTACAGCTTATATTTTTAGTGAGTCAACTGAGTCCTGTATTACTAGAGCGGGACGGACCCAGAGGTTCAGAACATTGGGAAGCACAGTCTAGGAGAGTGTACCGACAACGAGCACAATCTGCCAACCCTTTGGTCTGTACACCTACCATCCTCTCCCGTTGTCTCTATTGGTCGCCTGTAACCGTAGAGAAGCTTGGTAGATGAGACTGGCTCCAAAGACACATCCTGCTGACAACTAAGAATAACAGCACTCAGTTGCATCCCCCCATTTAATGCAAGCACATGAGTCAGTTATATTAGTCATATGTTGCATAAATCAACTGCTGTTTTATTGATCAGATCATAAACCAAATGACATGTTGTACTGAATAAAATGTTTTTATCTGTGATTTGTATTCAACTGATATAGCAAAAAATATAAAAATCAGTTTCTTACAGTATTTACAAGGCTGCAACTGACATGGGCAAGAACTACATTGAAACCACATACAGAACAGTACCTACTTGCAAAACCACAGAGACAAAGACATAGTGAAGGTTCCTGGTTGGTACAAGGCAGGCAGACCGACCAAATCAGCTTGAGCTTACAAGCTGACATGTTTTAAAAACACAACGTGTTTTTCTTAATTTTTATTTTGGTTTGTATTTTGGTTTGTGTTTACTTCAATATTAAACAGTTAGGGAAAAAATCAGAGTGGGTTTCCATCTGTGTTATTCTGTCAAGACATCTCAAAGGGGTTTGAATTTCGAGAATATATTATCTTTGTGGGAAACATTTCTTTCAATGAATTCTCATTGAAAGAAATGTTTTCCACAAAGATGAGTCATTGACACGGTTGGAGAGGTAACTCTGCTTCTGTCTCATGTCCACTGATTACAGCTCCATTTTGCTGAGTGTTTCTGACATACATGTCACTGTGATCCAGCAATCAATTATTGTTGCTGAGGTGTGAGAACATGTACAAACTACTGTATATTTGTTTTTATGACGTCCAAGATACAATGTCTTTATTAAACATTGGTAAGATTAAAGAATTTTGTGCATAAACAATCAACAAACAATTGGGATGTTATTGTACACCGCTGCCCCTTATTCAAAGATTTGAGAAATGCAGAGCATTGGAGTTGTGCATTGTGTTTATACCGACACAGTACTTCGTTCAATCAATTCTCAGCAAAGAAATTAAATGTCTTCAAAACACTTAAATAGAAAGTTTATTTTTAGCATCTGTTTTTTTTTTAGCAATGAAGAGAGATGTGCAGCGGTTCTTAGTGACATGGCTGTGTTGTGGTTTAGATGCACTGAGGTGTGTTGACATTTTGTGGTAATGACTGTCAGTCATTGCTGCTGGTTAGAGATACGTTTGTGTGAGTGGAAAATATATTTAGGGGTCATCAGAAAAGCCACAGGTGTGCCTTAGGAAAGCAAGTAAAAGAAACTTGAAAATGTTAGTCTAGAGGGCACATAATGTGAATAAACATTATGTTATCTAATTTGGAAATGTTTTAACACCAAAGTAAAACATAGTTTTACCCAAAACATGCAATTGTTACACACAAATAAACTATATTAGTCTGTTTCAGTCCCTGTTTTGGAGTACACAGTGTCTCTGTCCGTGGCATTTCTCTCCTTATGAACCATGCACTTTTTCTGGTCAACATTCAGAGCGGCGTAATGAAGTGTGTCAACCACTACAGCCTGAGGAGAAAAGTTGAATTAAACAAATAATAATGTTTAGAATATTATAAAATGAAAGCAACAAATGCAAATATGCATATTTTTACATATTTTAGAATAGAATATTTTATGGTTGTTAGGATCTTTGGACAGAAATTCACCCATATTTGCTAAATGAATCAAATGTCAATGTAAGAACAGAAGTTGTCTGCGTACCTGATTATGACTGGAGACAGCTGGACCAGATGGTTGATGATGCCTCCCTTATAGACAAGAACATGAAGAATCCTCATCATCATAAAACAATGAGCCCTTCTGACACAAACTTGTCAAAAGTAACTGTATCTGTAGCTGGTTTACTGTATCTTATATAACATCACTACTAACCATTAGACGTGTTGATCTTGTACAGAACACAAGTCAGAACAGTGATGAGGATGACACACAGACCCAGTGCTGTTCCCAGACAGCACAGCAACAGAAGATACAGCCTTAATCAGACAGAGAGAGAAACCATAAAAGACTCAGGTAATAAGGAACTCAGAGACTAAGACACTGAGCAAATAAAAAGAGACACAAGCCATGAAACACTCAGAGGCTGTAATGTAGGTGGACTTTTTTTTTTTGGAACCACCCAAACATAAAAATGTAATAACTTTGGATAGAAACATCAGCAAATTTACATATTCTGTTTGTTATAGATTCAGGTCAATGCTTTAATATCATATAAACCCCCTAAACTGTACTGGGTCACGCAAGTTAAAACAGAATGAATAGTACCTCGCTAGTAATCGGAATAACTTTGAATATAGTCATATTAAAATAAATGAAAAGTATAATTTACCTCCAATATCCAGATTAATCCCATTTCCAAACAGTATTTCCCCACATGAGGCCACAGCACAGTAGTAAGTCCCAGCATCAGAGAGACTGAGGTTCCTCTTGGGGAGGTAGTAGACACAGCTCTGTGTAGGAGACCCAGTCTCTGTACTATTCTTACACTGACCACTCCTGTCTCCATGTGTATAAATGACTCCTGGATGAGAATCTCCTGACCCACATCTGAACCAATAGACACTGCGTCCTCCTGCACATTTTCCAGTGTTTATTGTACAGTTTAGAGTCACTGAGTCTCCTGGCTGGACTGATTCTGTAACAGGCTGCTGAAGAACAGACTTGCTGGATCCTGAGAGAAAGATTGATACAAATACCAATGCAGTTTTAGACTATATTAAAATGTTTGTCTCACACAAATATAACAATATTGAATACAAGCAGTTGCCCACCTTTGCGATTGGGAAATATTTCAATTACATATTCCATTGAATATATATTATTTCCACCACAGTAATAAATGGCTGAATCAGACATCTGGATGTCTTAAGTTGAACCCTCTTTTTCCACGGGATACAGTAAACCGAGTTTTGTTATTGAAATTCTTGTGACATGTTACTTCACTAGTATTACTGAAAAAGGTTGAAATAAGTTGCTTCTCTCCTGCTGTTTGTTTGTACCATGAAGTTTCAATGCTGTCTGGATTAGTGCATTTCAGAGTCAAATGCTCTCCAAGACGAGCATAACGTAAAGAAACTGGATGACCTGGATGGAGAGAGAACAACACAATCACAGTTTGATCATAAATCCTGTTTAAATCCAGTTTGCAGTGTATTTGTAGTCCCAACTATTTGTGTTTCAGGTGACTTTGGTTGACAGTATTAAAATGTTTAGACTGCCATGATGTAGATCAGATAATTAAATTGACTTACATGCTTTAATGAGGAGAACCAAGACTAGACACAATGCCAACATTCTTCAACGTGTTCTGTCGTATTTGGTGCGGAACTACTGATATCACGATCAAGAGGCAAAGTGACACAAGTACAGAATCAACTGAAATGTCTATCAAGCCTTAAATGAAAGACATTTTTTGACTAATTTCATTGGTTGTTTAGAGAGGAAGTGAGGTCAAGATAATGTCCCGCCTTACAAACAGTACCAATGTGTTTTTATGTCTTTGTCAATGTTGTTTCTCTAAATTGCTTTGGCTTTTTCTCTAAAAAGAAGTGCATATTTGGATTTAATTATTGTTTGGTATGTTTGATAGTGTTTGCTCCCTATCTATCACTAACTAACCAAATGTCTTAAGCATATGCTGGACGATATTTAAAATCTGCTGTTAAGTGCACAGCATAGTTTCAGTAGGGGGCCAGTTGTATACCAGATTGTGTCATGACCTAGGGCTTACTCACTATGGTGCGTTAGCTGTCTGTTAATCACTCTTTCAAAGAACAGTTGTGCTAACTCAATTTTTTTTTGTCAGTTGTTTAACTGAACCTCGTAAGTTTGCAGTCATTTTTTTACTGTTGTTTTATGACATTCTGTCACTTTTAAGCAGAAGGAGGCGGGCATTGCGTAGCACGCACAATCTCATTCCTCTAGTGGTAGTTGGTTAAAGAGCTGACATTGTACAGATGATGAGTTGCTCTCTGTGCTGTACACACATTATTGTACGGTGGTCCTATTGTAGAAAATTGATTTGACAAAAGGTTTTGAAGAACCTTTCTCAAGCCATGTAATCCTCATTTGAATCCAAACTACTTAATACAATTGTTTATAGAAATGTTGTCCTTGCAAAAAACAATAGGATATGTTGTAAAAGTACCAAAACGTTTTGAGAAATGATTACCCAGTATGAGTAACATGGCAGTATTATGTCTTCATATCTTAATAATTATAAATAAGTACATGACAGATACATTAAGTGTATTCAACCTATATATTACAATGTATTAATAATATTTTTCAATTTTTATTATATCAAGTGAGAATAAGTATTTCATTAATGTTCATCGAACATAAATATCGTGATTTGTAGCAAATAAATATTAGGAATTACTAAATAACTTAAGGACGCAAAAACATCCTGTCAAAATATGTGAACTGCTTAACTAATATGCTACACAGTCAATGTAGAAATCTAACTTTTGTCAATCTGGATGTGGCTATTAGGGTTGCCAACTTCAGAAAAGAAAAATGCGGGACGATCGTGTTTTTTTTTACAGGAAAATAAGGGACACTCAAAATATTTGTACTGCAGCCTGTCACACAGTGGGCTATATGTAATTTCAGGTTCGTATGTGTTTAAAAGGTTCTCACTTAAACACATTTGTTTTGCTTAACCTATTTATGTACAATTAATTCCAAAAATGTAGAGTTTGTTTAGAGTTTGTTATTCATATGGTCTGATGCGCGTGAGTGTGCTGTGATTGGATGATGACCGGTGTCGTGATCATTCTCAAGTGTTGTGTTGCTGCTGTATCAGTCAGTGGTTAGATCAGCAGTCTATTTAATCGGGACAACGGAGGTCCTGTACGGGACAAATAAATTAGGCCCAAAATACGGGACGTCCCGGCTAATTCGGGACAGTTGGCAACCCTAGTGGCTATTATAATTTGGATAGATGGCTATCTAGATAGTTAGATAGACAGTAGCTTTACACTGCCTGCACTTGTTCCTTCTTTTCGGTCCACTGAGGTAAAGTTGTAACTGTCAGTTTTACTACTGAGGCTCACCTTCTACGCGAGCAATAGGGGGTGCGCTGCGCAAGCAATGATGAGCGCAAGGAATTCTTAGTTATTGATTCTAAAAACAAACAATCAGAATACACAACTAAATACATTCTGGTCAGGAACACTCCCTTATAGCCAAAATTGGAGAAAAAAGAAAAATCACAATTTGCGATGCAGTTGCCTTAATCGGCCAGATTGTTTGTGGCCGATAATCCCCCGACTGCGGCATCAAAGATGCCACCACCTGACACTGACTCTCAGCCGAGTCTGCCTTAACTGAACCGAGCTCAGCCCGACTCCTGCTGCTAGCTGGGTAGCTAGCGCGCTAACATGCTAATGTTAGTTGTTTGAGTGTGAGCCAATGTAGCGTAGATAATAGGTCCACTTGCGATTAAATGGCAATAATTTGTTTCTATACAAGACTATACTTTTTCCTGTAAAATAGCGCCATCTGGCAGTGCTATTCTGCAGACCTGAGGTGAATGTTGCGCAATATCCTCAGTCTGCCGTAGCCTGTTGGATGGTAAGTCACGCATATGGAGCTCCACAAATGTTTTATTGTAGTAATAGCCAAACGGATAACTGTTGTTTCCATTTTAGCTATTTGGAGCTCCTGATACTGTGGTGACTGATGAAACACCATTTATTTATTATATTAAGTTTATTATCAGGTACAGTTGCCATTCTGTGATTTAAATGATGAAAGTTTGTCAATGTTATATACACACTATCGTGAGTCTGCCGTAGCCTGTTGGATGCTATTTGGAGCTCCCGATACCGTGGTGACTGATGAAACACCATTATTTATGTTTATTATCAGAATAAAAGGCTGAGATAGCCAAAGGAGAACAACGGTGTCGTCATAAGTGATATACACAACACAACGAGAGTACACATCCGCTACACCTACACATACAGGAGTAGCTAGCTAGCGAGCTAACAAGCTAACATGCTATCGTTAGTTGTTCGAGTGTGAGCCTAAACATACAGGAGTAGCTAGCTAACGCGCTAACTTGCTAATGTTAGTTGTTCGAGTTATCGGTCTGCCAGTCGGTTTGTTGCAAGCGGTCCACCAGCAAGACACGTGCGGCAAAACCACCCTCATGTTTCAGCTGAACGTCCAGCGGCGGACGGCGAGCTGAAAGCTCATAAACGGCTTAAAGGCAACTGATCTTCATGAGGCTAATCGACTGACCACCCAGCCCCGCTAGTTGGTCTAAGTGCTGATTGGCACATCGCCGGTAGTGTTGCCAAGGGTGATCCAAAACAAACATACAGAAGGAACACTTAAATATGTCATTTTGTACAGGGAACACCGACTATTTAATTTCCTCTAATATAATATTATTTTCCTGTGTTATTTAATCATATTTTGATTAGTCAACCTGAGAATTAAATCTTTAGTTGGCCTATATTGGTTGTACCATAAGAAGATCGTTGGTCAAGTGATGCTTTTTTGTTCAAGTTTGTTGCATGACAATTATTTCTGCAGGGTTGGGCTTAAGTCCATTATAATTCAAACAATAAAATAAAATTATAACTCTGTTAACAGTTAAGTTTTTTTCTTTGGAGGCATTGGAGAACATGACTGAACATTTTTATTTAATTTGCTTTTGGTAACTGAACCGAATGAATGTCAAAATAATTGACCCCAATCATAGAGTAACATTTGCACCATTTCTACCCTTTATAAAATGTGACCAGATGTAAACTACAGAGTTACCAGACATTATATCTCTATTTCCTACCACAGCATTTGAATGATGCGGTAAGTACTGAGCCACAAATTCAAATAAGTCTTTAAAACCATTGACTGTAAATACTTTACAAACAACAAGTTGCCAAATGTCTTCACCTTGCCACATGTTCATTGTTTTGTTATAGATGTAAAGACACACTCAAACACATAGTCGTGATCCTGATAGAGATCTTGCTTTCTGACATGTACACATTTAGCTAGGTAATCACCCAGTAATACTCTCTGATGGAGAGGGGGGGTGGGGAGATAGAGTGGAGCAGTAGAGGACCAAGTACAATCATTCACGTTACTGAAAGAGTGCAGCTTTTTAAATCTCCATATACTGATTATTTTCTTTCTTTAACGTTGTTTTACTGACAAGCAAAAGGTAAGAATCTATGTTGTGTGAAAGTTGTACATAAACTCTCTGTGTGCAATCTGTGCATAAAATAGGAATGTGAAAATGCCTTTACCAATACAAAAAATAAATACATGTAACAATATTCTGGGATGCATGTTAGGATACAGGTGAAGCCTAAACATTTTTTTGTTTCTTCCATTGTTAAACGTGAATGCACATCATTCATTATTAGGAACGTGTGTATTTATTTGATTGTATTGTATTTCACTCTTTACTACAGTATATATTTACCAATGTGGATTTTGCTTACGTAATTGTTAATGTCCCTGAAGTTGGTTTGTAGTTAGATAAGTAGGTTCAAAAGCCAATTCCATTTTGGGAGTCAATTGGGAAAGTGAACCCAGCAAATGTTTTCCTTTTAAAAGGAAAAAAAAAACATTAAACAGATTTGGAATTATCATGTTTTGGTCATTTCTTTATTGACCAGCGTTGAAATGGAATCGTCCCAAACCTTTCCCCTCTATTGAACCCTAGCCATGTAACACTAACCCTGAATGCCGTTATCAGTTTCTGAGAAAATAACACACTCAAACCCACAATTTGAAATGTTACCTTCATTCGAACTCCTATTTCTCAGACTCCTTACCCTAAACTTAACCCTAGCCCTAAACTTCAATTTAAATGTAAAAATGTTCTCCCTTCTTCTTATTTTGTGAACGTATCCAGGATGTCTAAGACCCCGTCCGTCGCGTCTGTAACCTCTGCATCTTCTTCCACGTCTGTAGAGAGGTGAGTTGAACCTCTCAACAGTGCTGGAATCCATCATGTTTCATCCTGGTCCACTCCATACTTGTTACATTTCATAATTTATTGTTCTGTCATTTTTGTGTTATTTTATTTCAGTTATTTTATTTCAGTCATTTTTTCAGTCATTTTTGTTCTGACAAAACACTATTTCTGTGATATTTTTTTTGTATTTTGTTTCAACAACTTTGTGATTCAACAATTACCAATTCACATAAGAACCTAGCTAAAATCCATTCAAGTGGACAGGAAAATATACAGAATTGACATGTATAATAAATGTGTACAAAGCATTCAAATGAATAATCTGTTTCTATTGATTTGCCCCAGGATACTAGCAGTTTATCACAGTAATGCTGGACTCATTGACCACTCTAATAAGTGACCCTTGTCCTGTAGCAAAGGTGGCAAACATCAGAAGACCGCCTCTTCCACGTCTGAGACGGCTCCCAAAAAGCTGTCTAAGAAAGAACAGAAGAGGAAAGACTTGGAGAAGATTCATCAAACTCTGATCAGCAGTGTTTTCGGAGCGGTACGCAGAAACACACATTTGCGCACACACACACTCCTGAACCTTTTCACACTGTGTTTGTAACGGGGTCCTGGAGGTGTCACTCTCTGAGTGTGTCTGCCAGTAGTTAGCATCTCCAGCTAATCCTATCAATGCACTGCAGTATTTATAGATACTCAGCGTGGCTCAGTGTCGCCCCTCATTAGGATTAATGGTCAGAAGATTCCGGAAGAGTATAAAAAAAATATGGAAAAGTTGTACTGTAATAATAATGTTATTTAATTTGTAACAAGGTTCATGTTTTTTGTGAATTTATATTTTGATGTCAGAGATTTATTTTAAAAATGGGCATGTAGACTGAGCTTAACATTACGTTGATTTAACTAGGTCATATGGAGCCCTAAGTGTGTTCATGTAGGGTAACATGAGACTGAGGTTAACATTACGTTGATTTAACTAGGTCATATGGAGCCCTAAGTGTGTTCATGTAGGGTAACATGAGACTGAGGTTAACATTACCTTGACTTTAACTCGTTTTACCTAACCCCTTTTCGAATTGAAGAGTGTCATGTACAAACATTTCGGAAACCTTAACAACTTAATCTGCCATGATCAGAAAACATCCCAAGATGCACCTGTCCCTAAGTCCTTACTGTCCTGATACTTACATTTGTCCTGGTTAATTTGTCTGTCCTCAGCCTCTCACCAAACGTATATGTATTTATGTCTTTAATCCTATCTGAACAATAGTTCTGGAAGCCATACGTGTCCTAAAATGTTCTGTGTTTTTTAGAAGTTAAACAGGTTCTTCCGCAATAAAACATCTCCCCTGTTGTTTGTCTTTTAGGAGAGGGAGTTGGCTCAGGCTGAATTGGATGGTGAGTCACAGTTTTATTCATAGAAATATTAAATGATGCTTAAAAATATATAGATATAAAAGAAATTCACCATACAATATTGGATATGGAGTATTAGCGTTGAGATTAGATTGAGTTCTGTGGAATTTGGTGATCAGGGAAACACCTTAAACTGTTCATCATGTCCCACAAACCATTCAGGGACAATGTGTGCAGGGTGGCAGGGCATTAGCATCCTAACCCAACTGAAAGAGGCCATCTGAAAATACCATTGCCATGAAGGGGTGTGTCTGACCACAGCAGACTTCTGTCAGTTTGGATCAAACAGGGCAGCCTGCACTGTCCCAGTCACCTGGCTTCAAATATGTGGCCCTTGTCAAATTCGTTCAGGTCTCCCGAGCCATTATTTTTGCATCAAACACGTTAACTACGCTTCGCTTACCATCGGATTTACCCAGACCTTGACATGTGCTTATGTAAGCAGATTATTTGTAAAGGTTTGACTTGTCTTCTTGTGGTCCAGAAACTTCTTGTGGTAGGTCGGGAAGATCAGACAAGACTCCATCCTCCTAACGCTTGTGTGGTGGTAAATACTTCCTGGTTAAGGAAGCAGTGTGATAAAGACCAACTCCACCTTTACTGCTGTCATAGTCACAAAATTGTATATCATTGTGCCTGTGGTGGCCTGTAATGAACTTATACTCCGCTGTGCACAGGTTCCTGCCTGTGCCCATTCAATGCACAATTACCCAGTTTTCTGTAAATACCCTCAAAAACATATCCTGAAAATAATGGTATATCATAACATTTGGCAGTGTGACATAGATGGTCAAAAACACCCCAAATTACTAAAAAAATAAATTCTATATAGGTCATATAGAGGAGAGGATTTAATGATGACAACTGCTGTATTTAATAGCCTGTCTTGCAATGATGTCATCAAAGGGGATTGTCACTTTCTGACCTTTGATCTTTAACATAGAGCTGGACTTTGCCTTCAAGGAGTTTGACTATGACTGTGACGGCTACCTTAACTACAAGGACGTGGCTGAGTGTATGAGGACCATGGGCTATATGCCCACAGAGATGGAGCTTCTGGAAATAGTACAACAGATCAAGATGAGGAGTAAGTTTAACACAAACGGGGGGGGCACATATAAAATGTTACAAATATTTATCACAAAAGTGAGTATAGAGCTTGCATAACAGTGTATATTTGCTGCCCCCTCAAGATAACTCAACACACACCCAAAAGTGAGTGCACCCCTAAATGAAAATGCAGACTGGGCCCAACTAGCCATTTCCACACTCCGGTGTCATATGACTAGTTAGTGTTACATGGTCTCAGACGTGAATGGGGAGCAGATGTGTTAAATTTGGTGTTATCGCTCTCAAACTCATACTGGTCACTTGAAGTTCAACATCGCATCTCATGGCAAAGAACTCTCTGAGGATCTGAAAAAATGCTCTACATAGAGATAGTCTACTCTAGGCTATAATAAGATAGCCAAGACCCTGAAACTGATCTGCAGCACGGTGGCCAAGACCATACAGCGGTTTATCAGGACAGGTTCCACTCAGAACAAAGTCGTCCATAGAAGTTTTGTGCACGTGCTCAGCATCATATCCACAGGTTGTCTTTGGGAAATAGACGTATGACAGGTGAGGAGCACAAAAACTAATTTAGCGTTCCAGTGCCGCACTCATGCAGCTCCAGAACATGACACTCCCACCACCATGAATGACTGTCAACTGTTAATGACCTCAGACACACCTCCAAGAAGAGTGCTGCCTTGCTGATGAAGCTGATGGACTGGCCAAGCATGTCTCCAGACCTAAACCCTATTGAGCATCTGTGCTCAAACGGAAGGTGGAGGAGCACAAGGTCTCTAACATCCACCTGCTCCGTGATGTTGTCATGGAGGAGTGGAAGAGGACTCCAGTGGCAACCTGTGAAGCTCTGGCGAACTCCATGCCCAGGAGGGTTAAAGCAGTGCTGGATAATAATATTGGCCACACAATGACAGTTTGGGCCCAATTTGGACATTTTTACTCAGGGGTGTACTCACTCACTTTTGTTGCCAGCGGTTCAGACATGAATGGCTGTGTGTTGAGTTATTTTGAGAGGACAGCAAATATACACTGTTATACAAGCTCTATACTCTGACTTTACATTGTAGCAAAGTGTCATTTCTTCAGTGTTGTCAAATGAAAAGATACAAAGAACTATTCACAAAAATGTGAAAAGTGTACTCACTTTTGTGAGATACTGTATAGTAGATTTTTTTTTATTTCACACATTGATTGTTCCATCTGTACCTATCTATACACTAACTGCTGATTGGCTGTCTCTCTGCAGTGGGTGGTCTTATGGATTTTGATGACTTTTGTGAGTTGATGGGTCCGAGGATAATGGGAGAGACAGCCGACATGGTGGGTCTGAAAGAGCTCAGATCCGCTTTCACCCAGGTACCACATCGAGATTTAGTGAATGTTCATAAACCCGAAGCCTACAAACACAGGCATCCTGGCTAAACTGGAATTCTTTCTCCACCACTCTCAGTTTGACCAGGATTGTGACGGGAAGATCAGCCAGGATGAGATGAAGGACGCTGTGAAGAATCTACTGGGGGAGAAACTGAAAAAAGGAGAGCTGGAGGAGATTCTGAAAGAAATTGATATCAATGGAGATGGAAGCATCGACTTTGACGGTGAGGCGATCTCTCCGCCCACCCGCCCACACACGCACGCAAACGTGCACACGCACACACGACTAAACGTTTTGTAGCCTTTCTAATTCCCTTTGTGTTGCCTTTCAGAGTTTGTCATGATTCTGTCCATTCGGTAAGTGCTGGAGGATCTGAAAGGACATGATCGTTTTCATTTATCTTGTAATGAAATATAACATTGTGTGAGTACTATTACTACTATTACTACTAGTACTATTGTGCTACAAGATAATAGCTGTGCCTAACTTTGTGCAATATATGTATGAGCAATACCGAGAATGTGCACTATTTCTTATTACACATATACTGTATATTATGGCACTAACAGAGACATATAGGGCACGTAAGGAATTAAGTATTTCAAAAATATTTGGAATATACAGATTGTAGCAACTGATTGGCGGCATAATTTATGATATGTAAATAAGAAACTATTTTAATATTTTAATAAATAATGTGAATTCCAGTCTAAGATGCTAAATTACTGAGTGGTAAAAACAAACTTTTGAAAAAGCATTTCTACTCAGTTTTCTTTTAAGTAGTGAAAAATATATTTTAGGGACTGTAAGGTAATCTCAACCACTAGTAGCATGCAGTATATTGTGAGGTAATCTCAACCACTAGTAGCATGCAGTATATTGTGAGGTAATCTCAACCACTAGTAGCATGCAGTGTATTGTGAGGTAATATCAACCACTATTGGCATGCAGTGTATTGTGAGGTAATAATATCAACTACTAGTAGCATACAGTGTATTGTGAGGTAATATTAACCACTGATAGCATACAGTATATTGTGAGATAATCTCAACCACTGGAAGCATGCAGTGTATTGTGAGGTAATATCAACCACTGGTAGCATACAGTATATTGTGAGGTAATCTCAACCACTGGTAGCATACAGTATATTGTGAGGTAATATCAACCACTGGTAGCATACAGTATATTGTGAGGTAATATCAACCACTGGCAGCATACAGTATATTGTGAGGTAATATCAACCACTGGTAGCATACAGTATATTGTGAGGTAATCTCAACCACTGGTAGCATACAGTGTATTGTGAGGTAATATCAACCACTGGTAGCATACTCTCCTTGGGGCGTACTCTCCCATCAGACATGCCACTAAAACTTTAAAACAAACATGCAAAACAGTTGGAAGGTCTGAGGGAAATTTTGTGAAAAACATTTGTCTTTTTTACTTTGTGCAAGCAATTCATGAAAATATAAAAAATCTCAGGCAGTGTATGTAGGCCAGAAGTTTACCCTAAGCCACATGGCCTTAGCAGGAAAAAACTCTGTACCCTACGCTACAGTAAATATTAAAATCTTACTAGGTGCTCTCAAAATGTTCTTGGTCAAGTAAAACTATTGGTCTTTGTAAAAATACGTATTGTCATCCACCACAGATTCAATAAATAAATGAATAAAAACCAAGCATATTAACTTGAGCAGCTGAAATAAATAAAAATAAACACAGTTTCCTGGCATCTTTATATTTACCAGAGGGAATCCATCATAAAGAGTTGGTCCTGCTATGTTAACATACAGCACCTACATACTGATTTGTTTATATACTTTGAAAGGAGTCAATGGATAAAATTGACTGAGCCATTCATAACATTTTGTAAACGTGACCTCATACTCAAATAAACCAGCCAGGCAAACAAATTTCAACTGTTACTTTCTGTCTTAATTAACAACTTTCTCAGACAGTTTAAGCTTTTTGTTGTCCATGAATGTAATTATTATAGAACTCAATAGGTCTACACAGTAACAAAAGCTATTAAACAGAGCAAGGTTTCCCTAACTCCTAACTCATGTTGTACATTATTTGCAACTCTATAAGAGGCTGAGTCTAGAGATAGAGTAAGTACAACATTTCCTGCAAAGCCTTTGAGAAATGCACGCTAAATCAGGGATAGATTTTGAACATCTTGATATGAGAACTCTTCATTTTGGCAAAGCTTTAAAGTACATCAGCACTATGGTGACGCTATTAAGCTTTTGATCAAAATGACATGCTGTGAGCAAGCATGTGTCAGCCCACTCTCAAGCACAACACAACAAGTTCAAGACACATGTCTCCTAATCACCTCACGACAGTCTTCAGTCGCCGCGCCTACAAGCATTCTAGCATCTCATAGCAACAGCCCTTCATAGCAATGTCTGCAGCAATGATCAAGTGCCAACTAGACTTAAGGTATCCAAAACAAACGTGTGAACATACGTGTAGTATCATTACTCTTGAAGAGGCCTATTTTATTGCGTTAGCCAGGACTCAAGAAACACTGTTGTGCACTGGGTTTATCCAAATACACTTCTTAGGTAAGTTCGTCAGCTAACTCAGCCATGATGTCATGCACCCAGATGTCCCTCTCTTCCTGCGAGGTGTCGACCAGGAAGACGGTCAGCTTCCTTTCCCAGGGGTGATGCGCTTCCTGTACGGCCTCCAGCTGGGCCACCAAAGGCTTCTTCTCTACGTGGTTCCGGAATACGATGGAAGCTTCCTCCGACCACTGCCTCTGTTCAACTCCTATTGGTTGAGACAGAATGTCTGTCAATAACCTCCTTTATTCATTTGAACACCATATTCTGATTCTCAGCTGTTGACAAAGAGTAATTTACCAAAAATAGTTCAAACAATACAACAACATGAAAGAAAATAGGGTCCAGTGGGGTAAATCCGAGAGCTGGACATCCCAAATAAGTGAGAGTGATGTTGTTGCCTTTATATAATATAATTACACAATGTGTTGTCACTAAAGCATAGTTTTGTCCTCCAGAATGCATTTTGTACATGGCTATATTAATCATGGCCAGCAGAAGTCTCCCTTCTTTAAGGATATGTATTAATTGAATCACCGGGACGTTAACATGCTTTAGGTTTTGGGACATGAAAACAAACCTGAAGTGTACCGATTGTGTTAAAGCACTTTCGACTTTGTTTAATTCAAGTGTGTGTCAGCACTTACATTGGTATCTAAGGTACAGTGTATTGTTTTACGGTGGGACAGTTCCTTAGTTACCTGCGAGCTGAGCAGTGATGCCCTGGAAGGGTAGTTGTCGGAACTCCTGGATGAGGGGGCGGAGCTGAGTGCCACTGACCAGTTCGTGTTTACCATAGTCCAGCTCATAAACAGACACTAGACTGTTGGTCAACACCCCCTTCACTAATACTCTGTGCCAGCTGGGAGGGCACAGATAGGTCAGAGGTCAATACATTAATAGGTAAATCATTTAAGTTTCACCTCAGCGATGGCCTTCAAAGAAACATTGTGAATAATAGCACTGATGCTGGAGGAATAAAGGCAGACTCTTACAAGAAACCCTACTTAAAACCAACACACATCACGACAAAGAAAAAAAATCCTGACATAAATGTTCTGTAAATATTCTTGTATCTTATTGACAAATTCTATTTTCTGCATTGAGACTAGGTATATATTTGTTCATATAATGATGGCCACTGGCCAAAAAACAACATAAAAATGTCCCCAGTGCCCATAAACAAACTCCCAGAACCTGTCCCGTTCCACCACATTACTTCCACTCACTTGTTCTCCACCTTAGCGGCATATATCTGGTTCTTCTCCACTTTGAGTGGTTTCTCCTCAGTCTTGTTGTAGTACAGAATCATCTCTCCCATCAAAACCACCAGCTTGTACATATCTCTCCATGGCTGCAGTACAAAGTGACCCGGGTGGCAGGCCACAGACACGTAAACATCCATGTTTTGACCTGTAGACAAGACACAGGCGGAGGGTTGAGCATTAATATACACTGAATGTTGATCTGGATAAGGCTGTTTGCTAACATAATACATAATTAACATTTCTTAAATATATTCGAGTGTGTATTAGATAAATCTGTCTCTGACCTGCAGGTGGAAGGTCTAGCAGAGGGGGTAGCTTGTAAGGAGGGGTGGATGAGGAGGGTGGGGTAGTCCCAGGAGGAGTGGATGAGGAGGGTGGGGTAGTCCCGGTAGGGGTGGATGAGGAGGGTGGGGTAGTCCCGGTAGGGGTGGATGAGGAGGGTGGGGTAGCCCCAGGAGGGGTGGATGAGGAGGGTGGGGTAGCCCCAGGAGGGGTGGATGAGGAGGGTGGGGTAGTCCCAGGATGGTGGGAGGAGTAGGGTGGGGGAGTCCCAGGAGGGGTGGATGAGGAGAGTGGGGGAGTCCCAGGATGGTGGGAGGAGTAGGGTGGGGGAGTCCTGGTAGAGGTGGATGAGGTGGGTGAATGAGTCCCAGGAGGGGTGGATGAGGAGGGTGGGGTAGTCCCAGGAGGGGTGGATGAGGAGGGTGGGGGAGTCTCAGGAGGGTGGGATGAGGACGGTGGGGGAGTCCTGGTAGAGGTGGATGAGGAGGGTGAATGAGTCCCAGGAGGGGTGCTTGTCCCCCCCATTGGTTTAGGTCTTGAGCCAGAGTGTCGTAGCTGTGACTTGGTCCCATTGGAACTGTGGCTGGTGCTGGTGGATGTCTTGGGGTTTGAGGTGAGGGTGGCAGTAGAGGTACAACTGGAGGTCTTGGAAAGGCTGTGAAAAGAGAAGACCATGTAAAGAATAATGAAGGGTGGCTGGCCCTTCAAAGCCTATTTGACTGAGCACTGTAATAAGAGGAGCTTGGCACTTCAGGAAAATCTGACCTCCTGAACAGACCAATAGCTGTATAACCATGAACAGGCCAAGTGAATAATAACGTTGAAAGAACAAAAAAATATACATGTGCATAATTCCTTTTTTTTAATTGTATTCAAACCCTACGAGAAAGTTGAAATAGCACAGCTGCAGGAGATGTAGGAATCGAGGAATGGCTTTTTGTACGTTTAATTTTAACCCTACCCATGGCTGCTTATTAACCCTACCCATGGCTGCTTATTAACCCTACCCATGGCTGCTTATTAACCCTACCCGTGGCTGCTTATTAACCCTACCCATGGCTGCTTATTAACCCTACCCGTGGCTGCTTATTAACCCTACCCATGGCTGCTTATTAACCCTACCCATGGCTGCTTATTAACCCTACCCATGGCTGCTTATTAACCCTACCCATGGCTGCTTATTAACCCTACCCATGGCTGCTTATTAACCCTACCCATGGCTGATTATTAACCCTACCCATGGCTGATTATTAACCCTACCCATGGCTGCTTATTAACCCTACCCATGGCTGCTTATTAACCCTACCCATGGCTGCTTATTAACCCTACCCATGGCTGCTTATTAACCCTACCCATGGCTGCTTATTAACCCTACCCATGGCTGCTTATTAACCCTACCCATGGCTGATTATTAACCCTACCCATGGCTGCTTATTAACCCTACCCATGGCTGCTTATTAACCCTACCCATGGCTGATTATTAACCCTACCCATGGCTGCTTATTAACCCTACCCATGGCTGCTTATTAACCCTACCCATGGCTGATTATTAACCCTACCCATGGCTGATTATTAACCCTACCCATGGCTGATTATTAACCCTACCCATGGCTGCTTATTAACCCTACCCATGGCTGCTTATTAACCCTACCCATGGCTGCTTATTAACCCTACCCATGGCTGCTTATTAACCCTACCCATGGCTGATTATTAACCCTACCCATGGCTGATTATTAACCCTACCCATGGCTGATTATTAACCCTACCCATGGCTGATTATTAACCCTACCCATGGCTGCTTATTAACCCTACCCATGGCTGCTTATTAACCCTACCCATGGCTGATTATTAACCCTACCCATGGCTGCTTATTAACCCTACCCATGGCTGCTTATTAACCCTACCCATGGCTGATTATTAACCCTACCCATGGCTGATTATTAACCCTACCCATGGCTGCTTATTAACCCTACCCATGGCTGATTATTAACCCTACCCATGGCTGATTATTAACCCTACCCATGGCTGCTTATTAACCCTACCCATGGCTGCTTATTAACCCTACCCATGGCTGCTTATTAACCCTACCCATGGCTGCTTATTAACCCTACCCATGGCTGCTTATTAACCCTACCCATGGCTGCTTATTAACCCTACCCATGGCTGCTTATTAACCCTACCCATGGCTGATTATTAACCCTACCCATGGCTGCTTATTAACCCTACCCATGGCTGCTTATTAACCCTACCCATGGCTGATTATTAACCCTACCCATGGCTGCTTATTAACCCTACCCATGGCTGATTATTAACCCTACCCATGGCTGCTTATTAACCCTACCCATGGCTGCTTATTAACCCTACCCATGGCTGCTTATTAACCCTACCCATGGCTGCTTATTAACCCTACCCATGGCTGCTTATTAACCCTACCCATGGCTGATTATTAACCCTACCCATGGCTGCTTATTAACCCTACCCATGGCTGATTATTAACCCTACCCATGGCTGATTATTAACCCTACCCATGGCTGCTTAGGAAGACGTCTCCTCTGTGTTTAAAGAGGTCAGAAGCAGCCATCTGGCAGTTGAGGCTCCTCGCGGGATCAAGGAAGTTCTTGTCTGTGTACAGGTGGACGTGGACAACACTGCCTTTGATGTTGTCCAGTTTGGCAATCTGTTTACGAGTAGAGTGAATAATAGAGAAAAATAAAGATTGAGTCAACTTGAGAAGACATCCACTTAAACTTTAGGTAAAGTTGAAACGGTCATGGAATATGAGCAGATTTACGGCATGTGTTAGTACATGGTTATGTGTGTGTTAGTACATGGTTATGTGTGTGTTAGTACATGGTTATGTCTGTGTTAGTACATGGTTATGTGTGTGTTAGTACATGGTTATGTGTGTGTTAGTACATGGTTATGTGTGTGTTAGTACATGGTTATGTGTGTGTTAGTACATGGTTATGTGTGTGTTAGTACATGGTTATGTGTGTGTTAGTACATGGTTATGTGTGTGTTAGTACATGGTTATGTGTGTGTTAGTACATGGTTACGTGTGTGTTAGTACATGGTTATGTGTGTTAGTACATGGTTATGTGTGTGTTAGTACAGGGTTATGTGTGTGTTAGTACATGGTTATGTGTGTGTTAGTACATGGTTATGTGTGTGTTAGCACATGGTTATGTGTGTGTTAGCACATGGTTATGTGTGTGTTAGCACATGGTTATGTGTGTGTTAGTACATGGTTATGTGTGTGTTAGTACATGGTTATGTGTGTGTTAGTACATGGTTATGTGTGTGTTAGCACATGGTTATGTGTGTGTTAGTACATGGTTATGTGTGTTAGTACATGGTTATGTTTGTGTTAGTACATGGTTATGTGTGTGTTAGTACATGGTTATGTCTGTGTTAGTACATGGTTATGTGTGTGTTAGTACATGGTTATGTGTGTGTTAGTACATGGTTATGTGTGTGTTAGTACATGGTTATGTCTTTGTTAGTACATGGTTATGTGAGTGTTAGTACATGGTTATGTGTGTCATTTTGTCTGCCTGAGTGTCTTTAATTGTACCTTCATACTACAGTTGGTTGAGTTGAGCAGGGCATCTCTAAGCCACCGCACAGCGTCGGGGGTCCAGGAGCCAACGCCACTCATAGCCAGGTCAGCCAGACAACACTTCACTACCTACAGAGAGACTACTGCACGTCAGACTACATTATCCAGACAACACTTCACCACCTGCAGAGAGACTACTGCACATCAGACTACATTACCCAGACAACACTTCACTATCTACAGAGAGACTACTGCACGTCAGACTACATTACCCAGACAACACTTCACTACCTACAGAGAGACTACTGCACGTCAGACTACATTACCCAGACAACACTTCACTACCTACAGAGAGACTACTGCACGTCAGACTACATTACCCAGACACCATTTCACTGCTTGAGGAGAGACTACTGCACGTCAGACTACATTACCCAGACAACACTTCACTACCTACAGAGAGACTACTGCACGTCAGACTACATTACCCAGACAACACTTCACTACCTACAGAGAGACTACTGCACGTCAGACTACATTACCCAGACACCACTTCACTACCTACAGAGAGACTACTGCACGTCAGACTACATTACCCAGACACCACTTCACTACCTACAGAGAGACTACTGCACGTCAGACTACATTACCCAGACACCATTTCACTGCTTGAGGAGAGACTACTGCACGTCAGACTACATTACCCAGACAACACTTCACTACCTACAGAGAGACTACTGCACGTCAGACTACATTACCCAGACAACACTTCACTACCTACAGAGAGACTACTGCACATCAGACTACATTACCCAGACAACACTTCACTACCTACAGAGACTACGGCACGACAGACTACATTACCCAGACAACACTTCACTACCTACAGTGAGGCTACTTCACGTCAGACTACATTACCCAGACACCATTTCACTGCTTGAGGAGAGACTACTGCACGTCAGACTACATTACCCAGACAACACTTCACTACCTACGGAGAGACTACTGCACGTCAGACTACATTACCCAGACAACACTTCACTACCTACAGAGAGACTACTGCAGCAGATTACATTTCCCAGGCAACACTTAGCCTAGAGATACAACTGTATTGCTGCCTTTCAGTCACCAAGTTTTGGCACCTAAGCATGTTGATCTCAGTTCCCCATTGAAAGTGGATGCTGTTTCTTTGGCATTTTAAGTGATGGTCTGATTTTTTTTTAATGATCCCCCGTAGCCAATGATGTCAGGTTTTTTAACGCAGAAGTGAACGAACCAATTGGAGAGTTGAATTAGTGGTGAAATAAATGACCTCCATTACATGTCATATCAATCATCAGTCTCACTTGCCTGGGTAACTAGTAACTACAATCACAAGTGCACCTGGTTGTGACAATGAAAAAGGTAATTTAATGCTCACGGCCGAGGGCAGTCTACTTTACTGAACAGCAGTCAGAGAATATTGCATGTTCATATCTATTGTCCAGACAACAGGTTATAACACTGATTATATTATAACACACACACACACACACACACACACACACACACACACACACACACACACACACACACACACACACGGTCACACACACACGGTCACACACACACGGTCACACACACGGTCACACACACACACACGGTCACACACACGGTCACACACACACACACACACGGTCACACACACACACACACACGGTCACACACACGGTCACACACACGGTCACACACACACACACACACACACACACACACACACACACGGTCACACACACGGTCACACACACACACACACACACACACACACATGGTCACACACACACACACACACGGTCACACACACACACACGGTCACACACACACACACACACACGGTCACACACACACACACACGGTCACACACACACACACACACACGGTCACACACACACACACGGTCACACACACACACACGGTCACACACACACACACACGGTCACACACACACACACACACACACACACACACACACACACACGGTCACACACACACACACACACACACACACACACGGTCACACACACACACACGGTCACACACACACACACACGGTCACACACACACACACACACACACACACACACGGTCACACACACACACACGGTCACACACACACACACGGTCACACACACACACACGGTCACACACACACACACGGTCACACACACACACACACACACACACACGGTCACACACACACACACACACACACACACACACACACACACACGGTCACACACACACACACACACGGTCACACACACACACACGGTCACACACACACACACGGTCACACACACACACACACACACACACACACACGGTCACACACACACACACGGTCACACACACACACACACACACACACACACGGTCACACACACACACACGGTCACACACACACACACACACACACACACACACACGGTCACACACACACACACACACACACACACACACACACACACACACACACACACGGTCACACACACACACACGGTCACACACACACACACACACACACGGTCACACACACACACACGGTCACACACACACACACACACACGGTCACACACACACACACACACACACACACACACACACACACACACACACACACACGGTCACACACACACACACACACACGGTCACACACACACACACACACGGTCACACACACACACACACACACACACACACACACACACACGGTCACACACACACACACGGTCACACACACACACACACACACACACACACACGGTCACACACACACACACACACACACACACACACACACACACACGGTCACACACACACACACGGTCACACACACACACACACACACACACACGGTCACAACACACACACACGGTCACACACACACACACACGGTCACACACACACACACACACGGTCACACACACACACACACACACGGTCACACACACACACACGGTCACACACACACACACACACACACACACACACACACACGGTCACACACACACACACACGGTCACACACACACACACGGTCACACACGGTCACACACACACACACGGTCACACACACACACGGTCACACACACACACACGGTCACGGTCACACACACACACACACACGGTCACACACACACACACACACACACACACACGGTCACACACACACACACACACACGGTCACACACACACACACACACACACACACACACACACACACGGTCACACACACACACACACACACACACACACACACACGGTCACACACACACACACGGTCACACACACACACACACACACACACACACACACACACACACACGGTCACACACACGGTCACACACACGGTCACACACACACACACACACACACACACACACACACGGTCACACACACACACACACACACACACACACGGTCACACACACGGTCACACACACACACACACGGTCACACACACGGTCACACACACACACACGGTCACACACGGTCACACACACACACACACACGGTCACACACACAACATGCTCTCCTCTGCCCAGTGGTGTGCTGACCTGTGGTGGGATTGTGATGAGATCACTCAGGAAAGGGGGCGGGACTTCCCTCAGCTCAAACACCTCCACTGAGGCCTGAACCCCAAGGTCAATGAAGAGGATGTCTAAGACCCGGCTCCCATGGAGATTGGTGATCTGACAGAAAACGGCAGACAATATTTTATCTCGACTGGAAAGAGCTGACCTGTATCAATAAGGATTTCCTGAAAAACACACGGCTATCATTCTGTCAAGATCATCTTTATTTAACCGAGACACTCAACTCTGTTTTCCAGGGTGTCCTGCGATCAATGAAGAAAATTAAAAGCTAATAAGATGAGTGGGGTTCATTCATATTTGGATGTGACTAGAAACTGGTACAAGATTATAAAGACCACACATCATTCATATTTGGATGTGACTAGCAACTGGTACAACATTATAACGTCCACACATCATTCATATTGGGATGTGACTAGCAACTGGTACAACATTATAAAGTCCACACATCATTCATATTTGGATGTGACTAGCAACTGGTACAACATTATACAGACCACACATCATTCATATTGGGATGTGACTAGAAACTGGTACAACATTATAAAGACCACACATCATTCATATTGGGATGTGACTAGCAACTGGTACAACATTATAAAGTCCACACATCATTCATATTTGGATGTGACTAGCAACTGGTACAACATTATACAGACCACACATCATTCATATTGGGATGTGACTAGAAACTGGTACAACATTATAAAGACCACACATCATTCATATTGGGATGTGACTGGTACAACAATTGTGTAATTTACCAATTGCTCTAAATCAGAGAAATGTACAGGATACTTGGAGTTAGGGTTAATCTCACCTCAACACGTGACCATTTGCCTTTGTATCGAGCTAGACAGCTTTTACCACAGAACGGCTGGGACACGAGGAACTCTGATGTCACCTATTAAACACACAAGAGATGATGTCATCAATTAGAGACAGGACTATGTCATCAACAAGAGACAGACAAGAACCAGATTTGTCTAAATGTAATATATCTGAACTGAATGTAAAATGTTCAATAGTCCTGCCAATAAGTGTTCTGCCTGATGCCTTGTGTTTGAAACTAAACAAGACGGTTGAATTGGAATGTTCTGGGTCAATAGTGTGTATGACAACAATAAATCAGGACAATAACTGAATACTGAATACGATTTGTCATCTGTTTAAATAACCTGAACATCTTGACCAATCTCAGTAAATAGTAACTGGAGACCAGGTGGATAGTAGTAATTGATCAGAGTCATGTGGTCAGATTAAGGAGCCTGTGCCTTAACACAGATTATGGTTCTTAATCTCAACCTGAAAACAACTGGGTCTGATATGAGCCTCCTAAGAAAGTGAGGAAAAGCATGTCCCAGGTACTAGCACACAAACACACATTTTATTAACCTGTATTCTCATTAGGACAAAAATGGATTTCCAACATGATTTTTTTTGACAATTCAAATATTATCACAAGAAGTGAGAGATACAAACACGTGCAAATATAGGTGAAGTAAAAAGTATGGGTCCAAATAATTGTTTCACAACACAAACAAAAAAAATAACTCCTAACTTAATTGTAAACTAAACTAATCAAAACATTATTGTAGTATTTTCTTCTTACAAACGCACACAAGCACACACACACACTGGTACCTGTGAGAGGAAGTAGACTTCTATTTTCTCCAGTATCTCAGTAAGTTTGGCGAGACCTCTAGATGGAAGCTGGCAGTATATGGTCCCGTCTGAACACACACTTTTCACAGCCACGTTCATATAGGCACTGTTAACCTTCATGGGAAGCATAACAGGGGCTGATACTTTTGCTACATTATAGTGATTTTTATTCAACTACAGTAAAGCTTTACATCAAAGGAGGAAGGTGGCAAGAAAATAATTGGAAGTTACGTTTGAAATGGACCAGTGATGTTAAAATATTCTGTGTAACTAACAAACAAATGGAAAGAGATGGTTTATTTCCCTCTGATGTCACCGGGAACAATAAACATGACTGAAAGACATTGATTATTACAGCATGAAGATGAAACAAGAATGACTTCAATTTACTGACAGGAAATAGGAACGTTGTCCAGCTGTCCAGAGTCTTTTTACATATATTAGTATGTTTTATGTGTTATTTTTTATTAGTAATTATTTTCAAAAAGAACCTGGGAGCAATTGTAGTTAACTTTCTGACTCAGGGACGGGATGACAGATTATTGTCAGTCTGAATTCAGACTTTAATCTAATCTACCGGGTTCCAAGGTAGTCCACCCTATCAATTCTTCTCGTTTTCTACTTTATTTTACTCTGAAGTACTTGGCTCTAATCCGCTGTGACAGAAACCCACCTGTAGGGGGCAGGCCAGGGTTTTGTCCAAAAGGGCTTTGATACAGGCAGCGTTAATATTGACGTCGTCATCCTGCGACGTGTCGTACAACACCACCAATGGGGTCTGTGCTCTATCCAGGATCTCAGCCAATAGGATCTTGCTGCTAGCCATGGACTCAAACTTCTTCAGAACAGCAGGTTGCTGGCAGAAAGGCTCGAGTCCTGGATCCGACAGACAGACAAACAACATGAAGAAAATAAAATCTGACCCTCCCTTTACAAAATTGTAACTTCATGAGGTTTGAAACATGTTATATACACGATTAAAGATTTGATACAAACTCACCAGCCAGTTTACACCTGGTGGCCTGGAAAGGCAGCTTGTAAAACCTCTCATGCAGCTCAAACACTTTGGACTTGCTGATGACTTCTGAGAACCCATGATCCACATAGTAGACCTAGAAAACATGCAAAAACACACTTAATCTATTCTGAAACCCACAAAAGCCCCACCTGTATTCATTTGCTCACCTTGACCTTGTCGGCCATGACCTCTGTGACCTGTGCTCGTAGTATTTCGTCCTCCTCCTCGGCCCTGACGGCTGCCAGTTGACCCGAGGTCGGAGAGGTCAACAGTGTGTAACTATTCTTGTTTTGTCCACAATAGAACACCCTCATCTGGTCCTCCAATGTCTCCTGGGCCTGAGAATATCCCTCTCCTATGTATCTGAGTGAAGTCAACACACACACACACAATTTGGATGAGACAAAGAAATTAAACACATTTTATGGGATGGCAAGTTAATTTCCTCTGTGATTAAAACCAAGTAAAAAAGTCCACCTTAAATGGCAACAAGTCAACTGCCAAACCTAACCGTCGGCCCACAGAGGAAGGATCATCACCAGAAGCCCAATCACCTCACCAATCACCTCACCAATCACCTCACCAATCACCTCACCAATCACCTCACCAATCACCTCACCAATCACCTCACCAATCACCTCACCAATCACCTCGTCAATCACCTCGTCAATCACCTCATCAATCTCCTCACCAATCTCCTCACCAATCACCTCACCAATCACCTCACCAATCACCTCACCAATCACCTCACCAATCACCCGATCAATCACCTCATCAATCACCTCATCAATCACCTCACCAATCACCTCGTCAATCACCTCGTCAATCACCTCGTCAATCACCTCGTCAATCACCTCATCAATCACCTCACCAATCACTTCACCATTCACCTCGTCAATCACCTCATCAATCACCTCGCCAATCACCTCGTCAATCACCTCGTCAATCACCTCGTCAATCACCTCGCCAATCACCTCACCAATCACCTCACCAATCACCTCACCAATCACCTCACCAATCACCTCACCAATCACCTCACCAATCACCTCACCAATCACCTCATGACTAGCGTATTCCACAATACCTCAGTATGACTCCGTTGGTGTTTGTAGCTTCCACCACCAGCACAGACGGGTACTCGTCCCTGGGTATGAGGAGAGGGGGGACAGCCTGGATGCTAAGCCTCCTCCCCACCTCCTCCCTGGCCCTCCGGTCCTCTGGTGTCTCCCTCCGGTTGCAGTTCTCGTCCTCCGCGCTCCTCTTGTACAGGATGGCCCGCTTGGGATTGTCCGGCATGGGGTAGTCGACGGTGCAGAAGTCGGAGAGGAGAGACAGGTTGTCCAGGACGTGCTGGGGCAGTTTGGACTTGTACGTGTCCAGGTAGAGTTTGGGTAAGGCATGGGCCCAGAGGCCGTTACTGTACTTCACCAGGAGCTCCCCGAGTTTCTGCTTCAGGTCCGGGGAAAGAGGAGAGGAAGGGGAGGATGGGGGGCTGGGGGTGGACGAAGGGGGCGTGAGGGGGAGAGGGCCCGGAGGCGAGGTTGGAGACTTTGACTGGATGCCTGCAGATGGAGTGTAAAGGGTGGAGATTTGCGACAGGACTCTGGTTTGGACGATGGGTGTGGTTGATATCTGGGTTTGGATCTTGGCCGGGTACAGAAGTAACTCGTTGGGGTTGCTGCTACAGGGTTTCTCTACCTGGAACAGAGAAGGAGAAGGACCTGATAATAACATCAGAATACTGGTGATACCATGTAATAGGACCTGATAATAATATCTGAATACTGGTGATACCATGTAATAGGACCTGATAATAACATCTGAATACTGGTGATACCATGTAATAGGACCTGATAATAACATCAGAATACTGGTGATACCATGTAATAGGACCTGATAATAACATCTGAATACTGGTGATACCATGTAATAGGACCTGATAATAACATCAGAATACTGGTGATAACATGTAATAGGACCTGATAATAACATCTGAATACTGGTGATAACATGTAATAGGACCTGATAATAACATCAGAATACTGGTGATACCATGTAATAGGACCTGATAATAACATCTGAATACTGGTGATACCATGTAATAGGACCTGATAATAACATCTGAATACTGGTGATACCATGTAATAGGACCTGATAATAACATCAGAATACTGGTGATACCATGTAATAGGACCTGATAATAACATCAGAATACTGGTGATACCATGTAATAGGACCTGATAATAACATCTGAATACTGGTGATACCATGTAATAGGACCTGATAATAACATCTGAATACTGGTGATACCATGTAATAGGACCTGATAATAACATCAGAATACTGGTGATACCATGTAATAGGACCTGATAATAACATCAGAATACTGGTGATACCATGTAATAGGACCTGATAATAACATCTGAATACTGGTGATACCATGTAATAGGACCTGATAATAACATCAGAATACTGGTGATACCATGTAATAGGACCTGATAATAACATCAGAATACTGGTGATACCATGTAATAGGACCTGATAATAACATCAGAATACTGGTGATACCATGTAATAGGACCCGATAATAACATCAGAATACTGGTGATAACATGTAATAGGACCTGATAATAACATCAGAATACTGGTGATAACATGTAATAGGACCTGATAATAACATCAGAATACTGGTGATACCATGTAATAGGACCTGATAATAACATCTGAATACTGGTGATACCATGTAATAGGACCCGATAATAACATCTGAATACTGGTGATACCATGTAATAGGACCTGATAATAACATCAGAATACTGGTGATACCATGTAATAGGACCTGATAATAACATCAGAATACTGGTGATACCATGTAATAGGACCTGATAATAACATCAGAATACTGGTGATAACATGTAATAGGACCCGATAATAACATCTGAATACTGGTGATACCATGTAATAGGACCTGATAATAACATCAGAATACTGGTGATAACATGTAATAGGACCTGATAATAACATCTGAATACTGGTGATACCATGTAATAGGACCCGATAATAACATCAGAATACTGGTGATACCATGTAATAGGACCTGATAATAACATCTGAATACTGGTGATACCATGTAATAGGACCTGATAATAACATCAGAATACTGGTGATACCATGTAATAGGACCTGATAATAACATCTGAATACTGGTGATACCATGTAATAGGACCTGATAATAACATCAGAATACTGGTGATACCATGTAATAGGACCTGATAATAACATCAGAATACTGGTGATACCATGTAATAGGACCTGATAATAACATCAGAATACTGGTGATACCATGTCTTATAATAGGACCCGATAATAACATCAGAATACTGGTGATACCATGTCTTATAATAGGACCTGATAATAACATCTGAATACTAGTGATACCATGTAATAGGACCCGATAATAACATCTGAATACTGGTGATACCATGTCTTATAATAGGACCCGATAATAACATCAGAATACTGGTGATACCATGTCTTATAATAGGACCTGATAATAACATCAGAATACTGGTGATACCATGTAATAGGACCTGATAATAACATCAGAATACTGGTGATACCATGTCTTATAATAGGACCCGATAATAACATCAGAATACTGGTGATACCATGTAATAGGACCTGATAATAACATCAGAATACTGGTGATACCATGTAATAGGACCCGATAATAACATCAGAATACTGGTGATACCATGTCTTATAATAGGACCCGATAATAACATCAGAATACTGGTGATACCATGTAATAGGACCCGATAATAACATCAGAATACTGGTGATACCATGTCTTATAATAGGACCCGATAATAACATCAGAATACTGGTGATACCATGTCTTATAATAGGACCCGATAATAACATCAGAATACTGGTGATACCATGTCTTATAATAGGACCTGATAATAACATCAGAATACTGGTGATACCATGTCTTATAATAGGACCTGATAATAACATCAGAATACTGGTGATACCATGTAATCGGACCCAATAATAACATCAGAATACTGGTGATACCATATCTTATAATAGGACCCGATAATAACATCAGAATACTGGTGATACCATGTAATAGGACCTGATAATAACATCAGAATACTGGTGATACCATGTAATAGGACCTGATAATAACATCAGAATACTGGTGATACCATGTAATAGGACCCGATAATAACATCTGAATACTGGTGATACCATGTAATAGGACCTGATAATAACATCTGAATACTGGTGATACCATGTCTTATAATAGGACCCGATAATAACATCAGAATACTGGTGATACCATGTCTTATAATAGGACCTGATAATAACATCAGAATACTGGTGATACCATGTAATAGGACCTGATAATAACATCAGAATACTGGTGATAACATGTAATAGGACCTGATAATAACATCTGAATACTGGTGATAACATGTAATAGGACCTGATAATAACATCAGAATACTGGTGATACCATGTAATAGGACCTGATAATAACATCAGAATACTGGTGATACATCATGTAATAGGACCTGGTGATAATAACATCAGAATACTGGTGATACCATGTAATAGGACCTGGTGATGATAATAACATCAGAATACTGGTGATACCATGTAATAGGACCTGATAATAACATCAGAATACTGGTGATACCATGTAATAGGACCTGATAATAACATCAGAATACTGGTGATACCATGTAATAGGACCTGATAATAACATCAGAATACTGGTGATACATGTAATGGTCAGATACCATGTAATAGGACCTGATAATAACATCAGAATACTGGTGATACCATGTAATAGGACCTGATAATAAATCTAGGATAATAACATCTGAATACTGGTGACCATGTAATAATAACATCAGAATACTGGTGATACCATGTAATAGGACCTGATAATAACATCAGAATACTGGTGATACCATGTAATGATAATAACATCAGAATACTGGTGATAACATGTAATAGGACCTGATAATAACATCTGAATACTGGTGATACCATGTAATAGGACCTGATAATAACATCAGAATACTGGTGATACCATGTAATAGGACCTGATAATAACATCAGAATACTGGTGATACCATGTAATAGGACCCGATAATAACATCAGAATACTGGTGATACCATGTCTTATAATAGGACCTGATAATAACATCAGAATACTGGTGATACCATGTCTTATAATAGGACCTGATAATAACATCAGAATACTGGTGATACCATGTCTTATAATAGGACCTGATAATAACATCAGAATACTGGTGATACCATGTCTTATAATAGGACCTGATAATAACATCAGAATACTGGTGATACCATGTCTTATAATAGGACCTGATAATAACATCAGAATACTGGTGATACCATGTAATAGGACCTGATAATAACATCAGAATACTGGTGATACCATGTAATAGGACCTGATAATAACATCAGAATACTGGTGATAACATGTAATAGGACCTGATAATAACATCAGAATACTGGTGATACCATGTAATAGGACCTGATAATAACATCAGAATACTGGTGATACCATGTAATAGGACCCGATAATAACATCAGAATACTGGTGATACCATGTCTTATAATAGGACCCGATAATAACATCAGAATACTGGTGATACCATGTCTTATAATAGGACCCGATAATAACATCAGAATACTGGTGATACCATGTCTTATAATAGGACCTGATAATAACATCAGAATACTGGTGATACCATGTCTTATAATAGGACCTGATAATAACATCAGAATACTGGTGATACCATGTCTTATAATAGGACCTGATAATAACATCAGAATACTGGTGATACCATGTAATCGGACCCAATAATAACATCAGAATACTGGTGATACCATATCTTATAATAGGACCCGATAATAACATCAGAATACTGGTGATACCATGTCTTATAATAGGACCTGATAATAACATCAGAATACTGGTGATACCATGTAATAGGACCCGATAATAACATCAGAATACTGGTGATACCATATCTTATAATAGGACCCGATAATAACATCAGAATACTGGTGATACCATGTCTTATAATAGGACCTGATAATAACATCTGAATACTAGTGATACCATGTAATAGGACCTGATAATAACATCAGAATACTGGTGATACCATATCTTATAATAGGACATTCACATCACATGATGCGCAGCTCTACTATTGAACATGTTTGACAACATAACGCTAACGCTAACATTACAATAATTCTTAAAATGTATCCAATTTTTATTCATACAAACTGAAAACCTTTTTTTAAATACATGTACAATTACACTATGCCTTAATTAATGCATCTACCTTCACACATTTAGTAAATAATTCAAATGCATAACAGCGTTTACAAGCCAAACAAACTGGAATGTATACATACAGTGCAGATGTGTGTCCAGTTCTCCAGGTCCTTTAGTGCTTCGCTGGGCAGCTCCTGTTTATAAAGCTCCCTGTAGAGCTGAGCTAACTTGGATACCCAGAAACCATTACTGTACTTGTTCAGCACCTCTCTGAGACGGCCCTGCACTTGTTGGGGGTTGTAGTTCCCACTGACTGACGGGTTGTAGTCTTTGGGGGAGTGATGTGGCTTGGGCTTCCCAGATCCAACTATCTCGTTGAGGTTGGAGGGAGCTGATTGTAGAGAACAGCATAAATAAAGATTTAGAACTTTGCAGATTCAATACGGCCAAAAAGCATTAGAAATACATACTTTTTTGTGTTGATACCACAGGACACCTACATAGGTCTTAATGTCTTGGTGCCAGATACCACAGGACACCCTCAGGGGTCTTAATGTCTTGGTGCCAGATACCACAGGACACCTTCAGGGGTATTAATGTCTTGGTGCCAGATACCACAGGACACCTTCAGGGGTCTTAATGTCTTGGTGCCAGATACCACAGGACACCTTCAGGAGTCTTAATGTCTTGGTGCCAGATACCACAGGACACCTTCAGGGGTCTTAATGTCTTGGTGCCAGATATCACAGGACACCTTCAGGGGTATTAATGTCTTGGTGCCAGATACCACAGGACACCTTCAGGGGTATTAATGTCTTGGTGCCAGATACCACAGGACACCTTCAGGGGTCTTAATGTCTTGGTGCCAGATACCACAGGACACCTTCAGGGGTATTAATGTCTTGGTGCCAGATACCACAGGACACCTTCAGGGGTATTAATGTCTTGGTGCCAGATACCACAGGACACCTTCAGGGGTCTTAATGTCTTGGTACCAGATACCACAGGACACCTTCAGGGGTCTTAATGTCTTGATGCCAGATACCACAGGACACCTTCAGGGGTCTTAATGTTTTGGTGCCAGATACCACAGGACACCTTCAGAGGTCTTAATGTTTTGGTGCCAGATACCACAGGACACCTTCAGAGGTCTTAATGTCTTGGTGCCAGATACCACAGGACACCTTCAGGGGTATTAATGTCTTGGTGCCAGATACCACAGGACACCTTCAGGGGTCTTAATGTCTTGGTACCAGATACCACAGGACACCTTCAGGGGTCTTAATGTCTTGACGCCAGATACCACAGGACACCTTCAGGGGTCTTAATGTTTTGGTGCCAGATACCACAGGACACCTTCAGAGGTCTTAATGTCTTGGTACCAGATACCACAGGACACCTTCAGGAGTCTTAATGTCTTGGTGCCAGATACCACAGGACACCTTCAGGTGTGCTTTGGCCGGATGGCACACAGAAGTCCACCAGCATATTAGAGGTCATAATGTCGTGGCTTATCAGTGTATAAAACCAAGACCCGGCAACAATCATCTTCTCCAGAAATAATTTGATTCTTGAAATAACATTTCAAAAATGTTTTGCAGTTGAGGAGCCTGCTCTCTAATTTAAAGTCACGCTTTATTAGCTAAGATCTAAAAGCAAGCATATAATGTTCTCGCTTTGAGACGTGTTGTGTTTAAATGACAGTCAGGTCCTGGAGGGGTCAGTAATGGCTCTGGTAATGACTGTTTTACAGTTTTTCAAATACTGGTACTTGAGACACAATGACCACAACATGTAACTCATGCCCCAACCCCCTGAACCAATTCTGCTAAACTACAAGCACAATTCCTGCTTTACACTCAAATTCCAGTTCTAAAACATACTTTTTTCAAAACACTACACACAATTCTCTGCATTTTCACAAGGAACACACTGACATTCAAATAAGAACACTGACTCATCACATGGGCAAACACCCATCACACATCTTTACAATTAGCAATCAGAGCTTTAGCATAAAAAGGCAATAGGTGACCTCTTCTGTTTTGGAGCAATGGATGCCAACATTGGAAACAGAGGCAGAGCCAGAGGAGTGAGAGTAAGAGGAGGAGGACGAGGAAGGCCAAGGACCGTAATCTCGGATGAGATCCGAGCCACTTTGGTTGATCATGTGGTCAACCATGGTCTAACAATGAGGAAAGCTGGGCAAAGAGTACAGCCCAATTTGAGCAGGTACACTGTAGCATCCATCATCTGGACTTTCCGAAATGAGAATACGTAAGAAATACTCTCACTACAAAATTGCAGTACTACATATCAATACAGTATCAAGTATTTGGGAAATTTATTTCTTTGTATTTACAGTATTTTACTATTTGTTTGGCAGAACTGAAAGATTACGAACACAAGGTGGTCGAGAACGTCTTCTGTCTCCTGAACAGGAAACTGAAATAATCAACATGTTCCTAGGAAATAATGCCATA